>OY744604.1:28666598-28729098 GCA_963556255.1 Allolobophora icterica
ACCCGCTCGTCGTGCTGTCCTAGTCTGAGTTTGTATTGTATTGTATTGTATTGTATTGTATTGTATTGTATTGTATTGTATTGTATTATTTATAAAGCGCTTCTAGCGGGAGGGCCATTCAAAAGCGCTCCCAGTGAGAGAGACCCCGAGAGAAAAACCAAGTTTTAAGAAAGGTAAAAGAGGAAGTGACGTTACCTGAGAGAATAGAAGAACGAACGAACGGAGGAAGCTCATTCCGAAGAGCAGGGCCAATGGAGGCAATTTTCTTGGTCACTGAATTTGTAAGACACTGATGACACAACTGCTATCGAGATGATTTTAGAGGTTGTTTTAGGGCGTCTATGGTTATTTCTTCCAGTTTGGCTGGCCTATCATCTGGATATTTCTGCAACTTTAGTTATGGTCTTTTTGGAAATTACTTTGGTTATTTTGATCGATTTTCGAACTGGATATGCGCAGATAACATTCAATTTCCGTAGCTTCAGTTTACGTCATTTATGCTGCGCATTTGTGTTTTGGCGCCATCTGGCCATTGACTACACAATTTTCTAGCGATAATATTAGTTTCTTCCTAGTTCGAGATAGTTTCAATGTGAATACGATTATTTCTTCTCGATTTTTGGCTGGCGTAGTGTGGATATCTCTGCAACTTCAGTTATCGTCTTTTGGATATAACTTTGGTTATTTTGATCGATTTTCGAACTGGATATGCCGCAATGCCTGACCACTCCTTTTACTGCTTCGATAATTCGTATTTACGACTTTGCAACTCTTCGTTCGTACTACCAGCCGTCGTTAGCGATCTCTCGTTACATTCGGAAAGTCTTATTCGCTCTACATCTGTGGCGTCCGAGGTGACTTAGACCAGTTCTACCTCGTCCGTCCGTGCGATCGGAGCCCTCGACGAATCCTCGCTCAACCTTAGCTTCCAGTGGGCCTGCTACTCCTCAGTCAGATCAGCCGCCTCCTGCTGCTTCGCCGACTCTCTCTCAACCGCCTACGGCTGGATGTGAAGACGGTGGCTTGAGGTTCGGAACATTAAACTCTCTTCGTAACAAGTTATAAATGTTTCCAACCTGATCTCTTATCATTCTTTAGACATCCTCGCCGTGACTGAATCCTGGCATTCTACGTCCTCTGATGTCTCGATTCGTCGTTCAACTTCTCCGGGCTACCTCTCTCTGGATGTTCCTCGTCCATTACACCCTTCTCAAGACCCTCTCGCACAAAACTATAGTGCATCGTCGTTTTTTACCGTGAGCATTTCAGAATCAAAGTTATTTCTGCGCCTTGTGTGTTTTCCACCTTTGAAGCCCTAGCCTTCTCCTGTGCCACCGCCAGAGGTCCTCTCACCGTCCTAACCCTCTACCGGCCGGGATCTTCGCTACCGACATCAGAGTCCTTCTCAGAATAAACTGCACTCCCTGAAGTTTTCGCTACATTTAACTCGCAATTCATCATAACAGGCGACCTGAACATTCATCTTGAGAGTCCATCCTCACCAGCTACCGCTCGGTTTTTAGACATTCTCTAGCAGTTAGGCTTACCGCAGCATGTTGCCGAGCCGACTCATATTCTCGGTGGCTGGCTCGACGCTGTTGTCACACGTGATGATTGTGGGATTATTAACCTTCGCGTCGAACCTCTCTTCATTTCCGATCATGGCCTTCTTCTCTTCACTGTGCCGTTCTTCTGCTCTCCGCCTACCTACGCTCTGCGCCTCTCCCGCGGCTTGATGAGCCTCGATCAACAGACCTGCCGCCAGGGCCTCCTCAGCAGTCTTCTCTGCTGTGACCTCTCGTCCTTATCTGACTACTCGACCGAGGATCTCTTCGCTGTCTACGACGCCACGTTGCTCCCTCTCGTTGACTCCCTTGTGCCGCTTCTTCATCATCGTGTCCGCTCTAGACCATTGCAACCATGGCTCGATCATCAATGCTACATGTATGCGTTGCTTCGGAACGTTAGACGTTTGGAGCGCAAATTTCGACACAGTCTGGCCGTCTAATCTGGATTGACCACTTGCGGAACATGCAGCAGGAGTTTCGCGACAGAGAGACCGCCTACTGTGAGTCTCCGATAGAGCATGAGAAGGGATATCCGCGCCGTCTCTGGGCCGCGCTCTCTGATGTCCTCGGTCGTTCCGACTTAGTCGTCGTTTCCGGCTGCCTATTTTCTTAACTTCCTTCAGACTAAGATTGATTCAATACGCCAAGCAACTGCTAATGCTCCACCTCCATCGTTTCTGCCTACGACTTCTACGCTCTATGCCTGGGATCCTCTTCAGCTAACTACCATCCGTCAAGTCTTGTGAATTGGACCTATTGCCTTTGCGTTTACTTAAGGGTTTCATCGATGCCTTTGCTCGGTTTTTGTAATTACTTTGTAATTCCTCTCTGAGCCAGGGTGCTGTTCCGGTCTCCCACAAGCGGGCTGTCGTCTTTCCCTCCATCAAGCGTCATGGTCTGGATCCTAATTCTCCAGCTAATTTTAGGCCCATCTCCAGCCTCTCCTTTCTAAGCTTCTGGGGCCACGCGTATGAGCAGGTCGCAACCTAGTCCGGCTTAAACGCCCTAGTCCGGACCAGCTAGGCTCTGACCAGAGGCCACCGGCAAGCGGCGTGCACGAGGTTAGTTTTACGCTGGGTCTAGCTAGTCAGAGACCAGAATGGGCGTGGTCAAACTGTGGTAAAACCCAGTGTCAATAGTTATATGCGATTATAGAGGGTCGCGCATGCGCGACCTCTATAATCGCATATGTATTTATAGGCTTTTATGCCCGGTCGAAATGACGTGATTTGGGTCTGATCTCCTAAAACATTTTAATTGATCAACCAAGTTCCATCCGTATTTAGCCTATTGCAATATCGTATGGGCCTCAAATTACCAAACTAGGCTGAAGAGATTGTGCATCGGCCTACTACAGAAGAGGGCAGTCCGTATTATCACCGGTAGTCCCTACAACTCTCACACAGGACAGATATTTCAAGATCTTCGTATTTTACAAATTGACCAGATTAATAAATTGCAGATATGTGAATTTATGTTTCGCTTTGCCAATAATTTACTACCACCTGCCTTTAAAGATTATTTTCCTAGTGTGTCCGACTCACATTCTCATCACACCAGAACAAGAGGTGATTATCGAGCAGGATTTGCTCGGACCAACTCACGGCTTTTCTCGATTAAATGCGCTGGCCCTGCTGCATGGAACAGTTTATCATTTAATACTCGTAAACTGCCTAACTTGTACTTGTTCAAAAAATCTTTGCGCGCACTCCTACTGGAGTCATAGCTCATTCAGTTTTGTTGTGTTTAAAATTTTCGTCATTGAGTTTTCTTGCACAGACTTGTGATTATCATTTCTTTTTTGCTTATCTTAGTATTCGATTCCTTAACTTGTTCTTCGTGATATTCGTGTTTTTTTTTCTCTCGTATTTTTCACCATTTGTTTGTGTGCACTTGTGTCATGTCTAATGCACTTAATGATTGTATAATGTTAACCGTTTACTGCAATTGCACTAATTTTGTTTTGGATTCCACAAAAGAGTTCTATTATTGTTTCTTTTACCTGTTGATCATATAACTTGATCGATGTTACCGTTCAAAGTATTGATTGTGCTGCCATTTACTTGTATTACGATAAATGTTAACTAAGTGGCCCTGCTAAGCGGGATCAAGATCCCTTTTGGGTCTCCTCTTGTTGTCAAAGTTCAAACTTTATGTTGTATTTTCCATGTACTTGATATGGCTTCAATAAAAGGATTGATTGATTGATTGATTGATTGATTGATTGATTGATTGATTTATGATACATGGGCGTGTGTTTTGAAAACGAAAGGGCCATGGAAAACTTGGCATTTTATAATGTTGAATGTAAATTACTATGCCTATTTGGAACAGTGATGGGCACAGACAGCTTAGCTAGTCAGCGCCCTTCCACCGGGCGTCGAATTCCACATACTCGGCCAATTCGTCACAAATTATTAACAATTCCTGACGACGAAAGCGAAAAGCATCATAAAGTTCATTGTCTCAGAACAAGTCGAGTGGATTTCGGCGATCTCTGTTTACGGATTGCCGAAATACACTCGAAATCCACTCTCTTTTGCGTCTTAAACTTCTCTAAAACGACGAACAACATAGCCGCCGCCATCTTCCTGCTTGCACTAGGCTGGACTAGTCAATCTGCGCCTCGCTCTGCGGTGGCGTAGCCTTGGTCTGGACTAAGCGCAATAGGCGGTCGACATGCACACGAGTCTTATCCGCTAGTCGGGCTTAGAGCCAAATCTAGTCCGGACTAGGACTTGCGACCTGCTCAAGCACGTGGCCCTTGGAACGGTGTGTTGCTTTTCAACTGGTCCACTACCTCGACTCTAATTCCCTCCAGTGATGGGCACTAAACTATTTTTTTTAGTTAAACTAAACTATTTTCCAACTACAAAAAAATAGTTTAACTAAAGTTGGCAACTGATTTTGGAAATTAGTTAACTAAACTAAAAAAAGTAGTTAAACTTTTTCCAACTTTTTTCCAACTTTTTACGACAAACGTTTTCACAATAAAAGACGTTAAGTGAACTGTAATAATGCAAATCGTCAATGACAATTTCACCTTCAAACTATGCAATGTGTAGTTGTGTACTGTTCTGGCATACAGTTACATGTGTACTGTAAGTAGTGTATGAATTTGAAAACACAGGCTGTTAATGCTAAAACCATGTAGTGTTAAAATGTTTTTTTTGCTGACAGTGTTCAGTGTTCACTGTGGAAAAATAGTTGCATATTGCTGATTTTTTTAGTTAGACATTTTAGTTAGCAACTAACATTTTTTAGTTAAACTATGGTTTTAACGAAACTATTTTTTTAGTTATACTTCTTCCTTAACTAAAATTTTTTAGTTAAACTAAATGTTAGCAACTTTTTAGTTAACTATTGCCCATCACTGATTCCCTCATGCCTCCATTTCTATCTGGGTTGAGAAAATATTACTCAACTGAAACCCTACTAGTCCGATTCCTAGCCGACGTCTTCCAAGCCTTTGACCGTGGTCATGTCACTCTGTCAGCTCTCAATGACATCAGCGCAGCCTTTGACACCGTAGACCACTCTAGCCTCTTAAATCGGCTATCTATATCCTTCGGCATCTCTGATAGTGCCCTTCTATGGTTCTGCTCTTGTGTCTCTGACAGGTCCATCTCTGTAGTCTTTAGATCACATAGTACTCCTTGGGTCACTACCCCCTGTGGTCTCCCCCAGGTCTCTGTTCGTACTCCTCTGCTCTTCATCCTATATACTTCGGACCTCGGGGGATTTTCCAGCAGTGTGGGGTTTCGTCTCATCAGAATGCTGATTACACCCATTCTCTTCTACATGATACAGCCTCTTCTGCTGTCCAAATGGTCTAGCGTATCTAAGCCGCAGCCTGTGCTCCGGATTCTTGGCTTTCCTCTAATGGCTTGCGGCTGAACTCTGACAAGACTCAGTTTATATGGCTCGGTGGTCGCCTCCAACTCAGCAAGATTGATTTTGAATCTCTATATCTTAGGTTCCCTCATTCAATTTTCCTACTCGGTTCGTGACTTGGGGAATGGGGATTGTCCTAGATCCTACCCTCTCCTTCACTGATCAAGTTAACGTTGTATCCAGATCTTACTTTTATCATCTACGCCAGCTCCGATCCATCCGCAAGTCTCTTTCATTTCATGCTGTCACAACACTGGTCAACGCTCTGATCTGCGCTCGGGGAGACTTTGGCAATGCTGTGTACAATGGCCTTTCCTCCTCCAATATACACAAACTCCAGACAATCCTTAATGCTGCTGCTCGGCTTATAGGTGACATTCCTAAGTTTGCCCACATTTATCCCTTTATCAGTGATTCCCTCCACTGGCTACCTGCTCAACAGCGAATTCAGTTTTAAACCCCCACTCTCATGCGCAACTATCTCACTTCCTCTGCTCCGTCTTACGTAATGAATTTTTGCAACCCAGTTTCTTTCTTGCCTGTGAGGACTTTCTTGCGATCTTCGGCTCGCGGCCTTATGGTTGTGCTAGGGTTGCCAGACGTCCGGCAAAAGGAGGACATGTCCTCAATTTAGGCCTCATGTCCTCTGTCCGGCATGGAAAGCTTAAAACCTGGAAAATGTCCGGGTTTTGTATTTTTATCGTAGGCCTATTGGGCTACCGGTTTTTATTTTGTGGCCGATTTTTACGACTTTGCAATTTACACGAGCATGTTGTCCCGAAATTGCCCTAACTAATCTACTTACTTATTTATTTTTTATTGCAGCTCTATTTTCCAGACGGCATTACGATGAAAGGCCTCAATCGATTTTATATGCAGCTTTTGAACGTGACTTCGTGTCTTGGTTACTCAGAGGACCCTCTGACTCCGGAGTGAGAAATTGGATGCATCCTTCTTCTTCGTCCTCCCTTCCGTCTTTCTGTGTCCTCTTTTGGCTACCCATGTATGTGGCAACCCTAGTTGTCCCTCGTATGCGCTCTTCCACGGCACAATCCAGGAGTTTCGCCTATGTTGGCCACTCTGCTTGGAACTGTCTTCGCTTGTTTCTCCGCCAAGAGCTTCTTGCCCTCTCTTCTTCTGCAGTTCGGTAGACGCCTGAAAACTTTCCTTTTTGCTGGTGCTGGCATTGATGCGGGTTGAAGGCGCCGCTGATCTAGATGGCGCTATATAAGTTTTCGGTTACAATTACAATTATTCTCTTCAAACTCGTTAATTTTCCGTTTGTTCGTTTATATTCATTTGCAGCCAGCTATGCCACGGCTATCGGTGGTATTCTTTTCGTCCTGTCGTGTGTGCCTTATTTCTATTTCTACCTGGTGATCTATGACGATATGACTCTTGGACAGAAGCTAGCAGCATCGCTCGATTTCAACTTCGCCATGTCATTTGGATGCTTCAAGTTAGCTGACTACGAAACACTCGGTAAGTCGATGATAAGGATTGATTGCTGATTGTTGTGAACATAGCATGCTGAGTCAGCAATCGTTTGTCACTCGAATTTACGTTGTTTTGTAGGACTCAATAAGCCAGAAAGTGTTTGACATGGACATAGGGCGTTACCACTGTCGGCACATGGGTATCTTAAATGTGTGGCAATTCATCAAAAACGGGCAGCAGTGGTGAAGGATCTCTTTACCCGATTAATTCATTGAGAAATGAACGGGGTCGAGACCGTTGGTCGCTCTAGCAAAATGTGTACAGGGTGGGACAAAAAACTAATTCCCTAGACGTTTTTGCTAATATTTCGGCCAAAACATAAAAAACAGTGGGTGGACTCAGTAAAAGTGATATAACTTTGGTTCTGTGTGAAAGATTTTGGAAATTTGGCTGTCATACGTAACTGAATTACTTTTCAGCCAGTAAAATTTGATATAAAAATTCTTATATTTGGCCGAAATATGAGCGAAAACGTCTAGGGAGTTACTTTTTTGTCCACCCTGTACATTTACTTTTACATTTCGCATGATATGATGATGAGATGCTGATATCACATCAGCTATTCCACACTTTGTTACTCGGTTTGAAAGCGTGTAAAGCAGAAGACAAATGTGTTTATGCGCTCAGTTTCAGATAAGGACAACGCTATCAGTTTGCAGATGTCTATAGGTATAGAACTGTAATGTATGTAAAGCTATAAAGCTATTGATAGTTGACTTCAATCAGGCTTCCTTTTCTGCCAATGGAAAGCTTCCATCTACATTAAGCGTTCTCGTCTTTATTCTGTTGATATTTATGTAAATCACAGGGGTTAAGTAAATTATGGGTACGTGTAAGAATTCAAGTTTCAGCAGTTACAGCTTTAGACAGTCTTACGATGACTGATGTTTGAGACTCATTCAGCATTTCCTTAATAATGACTCACCAAACCTTAATCACTTCCTAAGGCACTCGCTTCTTCACACGCTGCTCTCTCTCTCTCTCTCCCCTCTCTCTCCCTATCCCTCTCTGTCTCGTTCTCTCTCTATCTTGCTCTCTCTATGTCTGTCTCTTTCTCTCTCTCTGTGCCTGATCCACTCTATCACTTTCTCTGTCTCTTCTTTAACTCTCTCATTACTGCTTTTATTTGGGCAGCTCACTGGCAGTATTAGAGAATTTTAAATGTCGGAGATAGGAGTACTATCATTATTCAATTAGAGTGAATCACTGTATGCTATAAAATCAAAAGGACTGTCCTTCCTGAAGCGAACTCTAAACCAGTTGGCTGGTTAGTTACTGTTTAACGATACTATCACAGCAAAGATGAATGGCGTCGACGCCCTTCTTTGTCCAGGCTTTGAACTGGCACCAAGATAGCACGAGCAATGTTTGAGATTTTAAGCTAGTAATCAGGTGAATCTAACATTAAAACTTAGGATACAACTTCGAAGATTCGCAGTTGTAGAAGATGAATGACGATAGTGATAATGCTGATGGTGACTGTGGTAGAGGTGACAAAATATCGCTCTCAACTAGTACCTGCGACCATCGTGATGCTTTTCATGCATTAGTTCAGCGACATTATGCATGAATTCTTGAAACTATATAGTTACCGAATAACGACGTAGTAGGCCCTGCACCTGGCTGTAGAAATGGTGTTGCTGTCTAAATTTGACTAGGCACTAACGCACAATGGAGCGACATTTGGTATCCAGCAAAAGCAGGAGACCATCTTTCGATGGGACACATTCTGACCATGCTATTGGTCGATACAACCATTTACTCAATTCTTACTTGGTATTTGGATGCTGTTATACCCGGCGACATCGGCACTCCTCAACCGTTCTATTTTCCCTTCTTGGTCAGTATGTTAGTTCTCTCTTAGAGATAGTTCTGTCAATCGATTCAAGCTTCAGATAACGGTGTTCAATTTTATGCTGAATGTGGTGTGATTTTCGTCCTTTTGCATAGATCTACTTCGTTCAAGACGAAGAAAGTGATTGAGCGAGAGCACAAAAGATTTAACGAGGAAAGATTAAGAGATAACGATGTAAAGATGCAGAGAAATAAGCGGTAATGAGAGTACTAGAGCATAACAGTCAGAGGTAAAGAAAGAGATAAAGGGACAGGACGAGAACAAGAGAGAGAGAGACAGAGTGGGAGAGAGTTAGACGAGCTGAAACCGCGACGTGTAATGTCACATATCTTTACCTTACATTTGATTTACCAAAAGCGGTTATTATGCTAGTATTGGCTCAGTTTCACTCATAGATGAATGTTTTGTGAAAGTGACCATTGCTTTTGATGTATAATGTACGCGATATACGACCCCTTACACGTTTTTAAATCTAGGTATTAGTTGTTCGAATAAGTAATGTCAAGAACCAAGAGTATCGAAGTCTCCTCCAATGTGCCATTTGTTCGTTTGCAGAAGGAATACTGGATGGGTAGAAAAGGAGAAAAGACAAAGTTATCGAATGAAGATTTCATGACGCTGGTTCCAGAAGATAAAAGACCGTACTTTGAAACTCCAATGCAGAATGCTAAAGCTGGAATTCAGATCAGAGGATTGACTAAGGTTTGACCGCCAATCAAGCAATAGTTGTCTCTTTAAATATCAATTATCTTGTCCACGTATGAGTGTTACTATGGCCAGCATGTTCTTTAACAGATCGCTTGCTACACAAATCGAAGTGTGTTAGGCCAAAATGTTGCGATTACCATGGAAAATTTAGACTGATTACGAAAAATGAGTGTAATTATAGTCATAAATTTGTAAAGCGACCATTCTGGAAAAAACTAGTAAGAGGTTCTGTATCTATACGCAAAGGCAAATGATGTGGTCGAGAACAGAAATTACATCAGTAGGCACAGCAATGAGAAGGAGCCTGTAGCAGAGTTCTGCACAGTTTGGAGCTCAACTAACGGCAGAGGCGCCCGCAGCGTGACGCACTGGACGCACGTGCGTCCACCCATCAAATCAAATCCACGCAAGGAATATCGCATCGACATTTTTGTTAAACGACAGTACATCATGTTAAAGCATTAGATGTTATCTAAATTGAAATTCTTTTGTTACGCTTATCACTACTCACAACTCTATGGCAGCTTTTTCAATTTTCTACTTATGAATATGGTAGCAAAGCGGGCAAGCGGCCATATTATTTGTTACGAGAGGGCTGTGCGTCCAATTTTTTAAGCCTGCGGGCGCCCCTGCCATCCAGGGTTTTGCATATCTATATTACTCTCTTATCTACCCTTACTTGACATATTATAACATCGCGTGGGCATCCAACTACTCGTCTCGACTGAATAGGTTGTCTAGATTATAGAGACGAGCTGTGCGCCTCATTGCAGGCAGATCCTCCGATATTCAACGCTATGAATAGATACTGTGAACTGAGGATCCTTAATATCCCCCAAATCAATAACTACAAATCTGTGAATTAATGTATCGCTAAGCCAATAATGCTCTTCCCTCTATCTTCCATCATTAGTTCTCTAATCAGTTTAGACAATATTGATTTGATTTGATCTGATGCAATGCAAGTCGTGGACGAGAGCGAATTGAGAGCCGTTTATTAGTAAAGAAATCTTTCCTGTAGAATTTCGATTCCAAGATGAATCCAGTAGTTAATAACCTTAACATCGACATCTATGAAGGCAACATAACCGTTCTTGTGGGCCACAACGGAGCCGGAAAGACAACGACTATGTTCATGCTAACAGGTAAGTATTATAATTCTCTGTGTGACAAATTTTTAATTTTGTTTTGTTCCTGGGTAGTAAGTTTTGTTTCCTAATTGCTTATGCCTCAAAAGTATTGAAAATAACTATTATTCCCATTTTTTGTGTGTGACCAGGATAGTGATATTCTGAAATTTACCTATTTTCCAGAGCATTCAAGTTGAATTCGTGCTGAATTAACTTGGAGTAACTACTAGAACCTTTTAGAACTTCCGAGAATATTTTAGAACGCCCATGTACCTACTAGAACTTTCGAGATAAATAAATAGCAATATAAATACAGTGGTTTTAAGACCGCCAGCTCAGTTTACTTATGGCTGCATAAGTGAATACATATTTGAGATGGCATCAAGTGGCTGCAAGCATTCGGCGCAGGCATTTTGCTCTGTCTGCAGACAATTTATCAAGGCAAGAGCGGAAAAGGACTCGGTTGAAGCACCTGTTAAGAAGACTAAGGCCTACAAAGCATGGTTTTGAATGCCCTTCGGAGATTAAAACAAACACTGGGCAAATAATTTCACCTGCCAGCACTGCAAAAACGCTGGAAGGTAAGACGTACAAAATGATACTCGCTTAAATGGCGTCATATTATGTTATACAAGTTTAAAGCCTTGAAAGGTCGTAATTGTACCATTTCTTACAATAGAGGCCTACATGACATATGTTGCGAGAATGTCTTATACATTAGTCATGGGTCAAAGACATTTATTTTTTATGATCACAATTTTATTTTCATCTTTTGCAGGATGGTAGAAAGAAGAAAGAGTAATATGAAGCTTGCTATTATTATTATTGTTAGGGCCTACACAAATAAGCGCGTTACGAAAGGTGGTTCCCTACGAGAGCCATACAGACAGTGTTTCAACTTCAACTTTTAATTTTAAAATAATGCTCAATAAGGTGTCATTCGATGTTAATTTAGAATTCATTTATAACTAAGCTGTTGGTAAAAGCGTTACGTAACGTTCATCTCCATACACCCACCCACCTACGTAACGTTTCGTAACGTTTTCAAAAACCCCACCGATCCACCTTCGAGCGTTACGTAATTATGCAATGACCCATAATTGGTCTCTCCTCGAGCTTTACTCAATGATACTCATCCCTTTAAACTCCCACAATCGGGATTCAGACCGGCTCTAGATCCCGCAGCAGGGTGGGCCCAGCCCTCTTGGAGTGGCGGAGTCAAACAATCACCAAAGAGCAGGGCTGTAGTGATAAAATTAGAGGTGAGTATACGCTACCGGTTGGTTTTCCGAAACAAATTTCGAGATGAGTATACGCTACAGTATTTTGTGAGTATACGCAACAGTATTTTAATGTAAATAAATATAAATATTTTGTGAGGTGAGTATACGGTCTCTAGAGGTGAGTATACGCTGTATATCCGCGTATACCCTCGACTACAGCCCTGCCAAAGAGTGTTTTCTGATTAGAAATAGGTAATCAAAGTATGACCTACTGGTCACAAAAACAAAGCTTGAAGAGGATAGCAACCATTAAGGCAGAAGCAGGTATGAAATAATACTTACTACCAAAGAAAACAAATTGTTTTAGGGCCTACTTTGTGAATTATCATCCATCTATTAGTCTACACGTCTTTGTTCTTCTCACAAGTGTCTTTTTTGTTCTTCTTATTGTTCTTCTACTTGCTCTTTCTGTTCTTCTGGTTCTACTTGTAGTGTTTTCTTGTTCTTTCATATACCCTTGTTCTTGTTAAATTTCTTATTCAATTTCTTTTTTCTCCTTTTTCTTCCTTTGTTAAGTCGTTTCTATTTTCTTCTTCTATTTCTTATTCCTCGTTTTCTCCTCCACTCAGTTTATCCTTTCCAAAGGTAACGGGGCTAACAATATGTAACACTCGTCAACATCGTTCCCCCCACCGTCATCGTTATCTAATTCGTAATCGCTATCGTTTTAGTTGTCGACAACTTATAAAGGTGAAAACAGGATTTTGTAACAATAGTAATTTTAAAATATCTAAATTTTCCATGTCGCCCATCTTACTCACTGCAACTCACGGCAAATCAGGATCAGCATTTAGCATAATTGCATACTAATATTAGCCTAAATAAATTATCTATATATCGTAAATTTCGGTATATCTGGGTGTGAATGTATAACCCGAAACTGTTGATTTTGCAGGGTTTCTGCCTCCGTCGAAAGGCACAGCCTACATAAACGGCTTCGATATAACGCGAGAAATGGATAAGATCCGAGAAAACCTCGGCCTCTGTCTACAGCACAACATACTCTTTGATACCTTAACTGTCAGAGAACACCTTCTCTTCTTTGCCGCTGTTAGTAACCAGCGTTACCAAGTTTATCATTCAAGATACCATATGTAAATGAAAAATGAAAGCCCTCAGGGACTTGAATATTATTTTAGAATAGAAATACCACCTGGAATGGCCCCTATACTTCAAAATCCGGTGCGGTGAAAGTTCTGCAGAATGCCACGATATTGAAAAGTATCTCTGAGATTAGAGCTTGGCCTTCATCATTCACTCGGCCCACGGTTTAGAAACCCATAGGTCAGGACAAAGAGGTGGACTGCAGCAGTTTGGCTGTATTTGACGTTTTCTCAAGTTACCGTCTTCTCGGCTGCCACCTCGGCCGCCCGAGAAGTGCTCGGTAGGTGTGAAGCGGCCAGAGTATCTAACTTTTCTCAGTCTTGTTGTCAAGACCTTAAACCTCAAGACCAAAACCAAGACTTTGAACCTCGAGACCAAGACCAAGACTTTGAACCTCAAGACCAAGACCAAGACTTTGAACCTCAAGACCAAGACCGACACCAAAACCCAAAAAATCACATTCAGCGTAAGAGTTCCTTACAAACAAATTTTCAAGTCGGACTACTCGCTATTTTATTGAAAACGTGAGTCTTATTTTATTCAGGCAAATTAACTTTAAATGCAGACTGCAGAGAATTTCGAATTCGTATTTACAAAAGTCCTTCATACAAAATGTTATTCGAAATGCCTTTTGTATTTTATAAAAACCAATTCGCTCAGAATTTCTGACCAAGACGTGCCTTATGGGACCTCATAAAAATTCCGCCATGTGAAAAAATACGTTCTACATGTGCTGAAGTCGCTGACACAGTAGCTTTTCAAGCACAGGATGTAAATGTACCAATCTTGAGCCCTTTTGAAATCCTCCCATGGTTTATCAGACCGTCTGGCTTCAGAAAAAAGTCTCGGCAGGGCTTCCAGACACAGCATAACTTAGTTGCTGCTGCCGATGGGTTATCCTGACCAACAAGACTTGCATCCATCCGTAGGTATTTGTCGTAGGCTATGATGCAAACAGGCTTGATAAATTTTTAAATTCTTGAGTTTTGTTAAATGACTGTTCATATTGACAGCCGGGCTTGGTCTTGGTCTTGCGAGACCAAGACCAAGACTTTGAACCTCAAGACCAAGACCAAGACTTTTGGTCTCAAGACCAAGACCAAGACTTTTAAAAACGAACTCGAGTGCACTCGAGACCAAGACCCTGGTCTCGAGGACAACAAGTCTGACTTTTGCATCATAAATAAGGCTTCGCCCGGCTCGCCCCAGGATTAGTTTGAGGTCATCCGGACTTCTGCTCTCGGTTCTCAGATGGCCTATGGGTTTCTTGGTGGAGGGATAGCCGGATCGGGCAAAGCTTCGAATGTTCAAATTATTCATAGAAGCATGGTGAGGAGGAGCGGTCATGCAGGGCTCAACCTTCAAGCTAGCCATTAGAACCCCCGGTTGAACGGCAGAGTCCCACAGCAGCACGTGGCGGTTCACAAAGGGTGCGCTTAGGCGAAGACCCACCGCCACTCTGACCGCTTCATCGTCGAGTCTCATCCTCAGGAGGTCATATTATTATTATTATTCCTGTCGAACGCATCTTAGCAGCAGCCTCTGCTCTGGATTCTTGGCTCTCCTCTAATCGCTTGCGGCTGAACCCCGACAAGACTCAGTTTATCTGGCTCGGTGGTCGCCTCCAACTCAGCAAGATTGATTTTGAATCTCTACATCTTAGGTTTCCCCTCATTCAATTCTCCTGCTCTGTTCGTGACTTGGGGATTGTCCTTGACCCTACCCTCTCCTTTACTGATCAAGTTAACCTTGTATCCAGATCTTGCTTTTATCATCTACGCCAGCTCCGATCCATCCGCAAGTCTCTTTCATTTCATGCAGTTACTACACTGGTCCATGCTCTGATCTGCACTAGGGTAGACTTTGGCAATGCTGTGTACATTGGCCTTTCCTCCTCCAATATGCACAAACTCCAGACTATCCTTAATGCTGCTGCTCGGCTTATAGGTGATAGAGCTGTACCGATAAGGCTTTTTGCCGATTATTCCGATACCGCGTATAGCCGATTATCGTAATAGCCGATACCGCGTATGAAGCCGATTATTTTAGTTTCGCCCAAAAACTACGCATACGACGTTGTATAAGGGCTATCAAGGACAGCATCGACATGGTACCCCGGAAGGCGATTTCGTTGAGGCATTGAATCGTCACTGACGGCGTTGAAAGAAGAAATCCGTCGTGGGCGCTCGCAGCATGACGCATTGGACGCACGAGCGTCCACCCATCGAATCAAATCCACACAAGGAATTGTATACGGGCAGAGAGAGGGAGCCAATGGAGTTGTTCAACCATGAAGGTGGAGATATGAGAGAACCGAGGGAGGCGGGCAATGAGTCTAGCAGCAGTATTGAGTACGGATTGGAGAGGAGAAAGACGGATCTTGGGAAGGCCAATAAGGAGAGAATTACAGTAGTCAATCCGAGAGCACACGAATGCATGAACAATTGAGGTGAAGGTCGAGGATGAGACAGACCGCCGAATAGCCCGGAGACGCCTTAAGTGGAAGTAAGAGGAGCGGGTGAGGTTGGAAATGTGCTCAGCAAAAGTAAGCGAGCTATCCAGAGTGACACCTAAGTCACGAACACTGGACGAGAAAGTGAGGTGAGGAAACTTATCAGACAGGAGCACGAAATCAAGCTTTTGGAGTTGCTGGGGGTGCCAAACCAGATGAATTGAGTTTTGGAAGAGTTTAGAGAAAGGCGGTTTGAAGACATCCAGCAATGAAGATCTTGAGAGAGAGCTTCAATGAAACCAGTTAGAAGCAGTTGAGCAGATGGAGGCCCATGGACAAAGGCCTGAACATCATCAGCGAAAAGGTGACCAGCGGCCCCGTGTAGAGATAGAAGTAGTTGTAGTAGTAGTAGTAGTAGTAGTAGTAGTAGTAGTAGTAGTAGTAGTAGTAGTAGTAGTAGTAGTAGTAGTAGTAGTAGTAGTAGTAGTAGTAGTAGTAGTAGTAGTAGTAGTAGTAGTAGTAGTAGTAGTAGTAGTTGTTGTTGTTGTTGTTGTAGTAGCAGCAGCAGCAGCAGCAGCAGCGATCGTAGTAGTAGTAGTAGTAGAATTAATAGTAGTAATACTAGTAATATTATGGCTAGGCTGCTATGCTTATATGTATTATTATTGTTATTATTATTGTTTATTTATATTAATATTATTGTCGTTATTGCTATTTTTGTAAATGTTGTTGTTATAAAGTGTTTCATTCCTGAAACTTCGCTCATTCCGCAGCTATCCAATAGTGTTTTTTACTCTTGACCACACGTACACAAATATCTCCAAGTTTGATGTTCTGTAATGAAAATCACCAGTAGTCGGCCTATCTTCACTGCTGCCACCGCCATCTCAAGCACATAAAAAATGGTTGAAATGCAGTTATTTTTACATTTGCGTCCACAGACAAATGCTGTGATTAACACTGTTAGTGAATGGAGTAGAGATGCCTCAGATCTGGTTGTTCATTTTAGCTAAAGGGAGGTAGACCTGATAGGGCTTCATTGGAGGTGAACGAAATTATCAAGGTCTTGCACATGGAAGAGAAAATCGACGCACAAGCGAAAACGCTCTCCGGGGGAGAGAAAAGAAAGCTCAGTGTCGGAATTGCGCTCGTTTCCGGATCCAAGGTAAACAATAACAAAAACGTGCACACACATTTCGTGCTGCCATCTTAGTACACTTCGCTTTGCTGTTTTCTCCAGTTTAAATTGAAAAAGAAAACTGAACATAACACAAAATAATTATGACATCTTCTTATTATTAATTAATTATTTTAATGTGCAGTCGCATGCTAGGCTGAACTCTTTGTATTCTGACTAGTATATAATGTAATTTTAGCCACGAACATGATGTCCTCTGTTCTGATATATTACAGTTCGTGATTCTGGATGAGCCGACATCTGGCATGGACCCAGAGGCACGCAGACAGACATGGGACATTCTACAGAGCCAGAGAAAGGACCGGACAATGATTCTATCGACGCACTACATGGACGAAGCCGATCTACTGGGAGACCGCATAGCCATCATGTCCAACGGAGAGATAGAATGCTACGGGACACCTATGTTCCTTAAAAACAAATACGGTAAGAAATTCTCAGCTGCCGTTAATCATAGATCTGTCGATTGCTGTTATAGATCGTGTGGTCTGCTACCACTACCTACACGCCACCACCAAAGGTGCTTTTACGGAAAGGCACACTAGGCGCGCGCATAGGGCCCCAAATCTCGGAGGGCCTCCAAACAAATGAAAATATTTTTTCAGTTATGAAAAATAGCATCGTTGAATTTTGAATTATTTTAAATATGACCTATTTTACATTTTTTACAATTTAGCATTCACTTAAGGGGATATTATTGTAATTTATAATCGTTTTGTTTGTTTCGGTTGACAATTCATTTTTGTGCAATTGTGTAAAATAGCATCAAACTTGTTAGCCACATGCCGCAACGTCCGTCTTCGGCGGTTTACGCGTTGAAAGTTTTAGTTTGATGATTCCGTGATTTTTAGTGTTTACGGGTAATTAAAACTTGTGTTAGTATTGTTGACCCGTAATAATTATTGAAATTTGTATAATAATAATTACTGATTAAAATCTGGCGCAATGAAACGTTGCTATGATTCTGGAACTGCAAAACGAAAGCAGCTGAGCATTTGATAAATGAGCTAAGTAAACAAAAACTCGTGATACGTGGTCTACAATCCACATTTCCAAATGTGTAAACAATTTTGCTTATTCACCTTACGATACCAACAAGTAATATCCAGTGATGGGCAATAGTTAGTTAAAAAGTTGCTAACTTTTAGTTTAACTACAAAAATTTAGTTAAGGAAGAAGTTTAACTAAAAAAATAGTTTACTTAAAACAATTGTTTAACTAAACTTTTTTAGTTGCTAACTACAAAGTTTAACTAAAAATCAGCAATATGCAACTTTTTTCCACAGTGAACATTGAACACTGTCAGCAAAAAAACATTTTAACACCGCATGGTTTTAGCATCAACAGCCTGTGTTTTCAAATTCATACACTACTTACAGTACACATGTAACTGTATGCCAGAACAGTACACATTGCATAGTTTGAAGGTAAAATTGTCATTGACGCTTTGCATTATTACAGTTCACTTAACGTCTTTTATTGTGAAAATGTTTGTCGTAAAAAGTTGGAAAAAAGTTGGAAAAAGTTTAACGACTTTTTTTAGTTTAGTTAACTAATTTCCAAAATCAGTTGCCAACTTTAGTTAAACTTTTTTTGTAGTTGGAAAATAGTTTTAGTTTAACTAAAAAAATAGTTTAGTGCCCATCACTGGTAATACCTCTGCGGAATGATCGTTTTGTGTACTTAAAAGAGTGAAAAAACTATATCAGAAGATCCATTTATGCAGATCGGTTAGGTAATTTAGTTTTTGCTCTGCATCGAATCTGCTGAAACAAAGAAGGCAAACTGACCAACAAATAGATAATTTTGCTAGGCTCAAATGTTGAAAGCCCTGTGTGAGATGAGTAAGCGCTGAATAGACTTTTTTAAATTCTGCATTCTAATGTTTATCACATTCTCAATTCCTCTTTCATCATTGCAACCGGTCCTTCATCCTCCTCCTTATTTCTCTCTATCTCACCCCCAAGCTTTCCACTCAAAACTGGTCTCGACTTTTCAAGTTCTCCTGACGTGACTCATCTGATCGTCCGCCTTCCAATTATTCTCGCCTTAAACGACACCCGCCTTAACAGATGCTCTGCCTCCTCTCTTGATCTGGCCTCCTGGAAACCGCACCCGGACCTCTTTGGACTGCTCTGTGGAAACCCCATCTGGTTTGATTTGACCTTCTGGAAACAGGACTCGGACCTCTTTTGGACTACTCTCTGCAAGCCCCTCTGATTTGATGTAGCTCTCGTGAATAGGCTGGCGCCCTGCGCTTGGCCTTCGAGTGGCGCTTTAGCAGTTTGGAGATTTTGATTACGATTACGATTGCGGTTTTACAAATTAAACTATATCTTTTTCTATATCGCTGTTTGTGACAATTTGTTAAAACAATGTAACACCGATTAAATTTCACAGAATTAACTTTTTCAGTCTTTTTGCATTACAACAAACGAGTTCTGAACACTTATAAATATTCTTGCGTTTTTTTTACTAAAATTATTAAATCGAATAACTTCACATTCCTTGAAAATAGCTTATATAACTACACTGTGTCTCAGTTGAACTGATACCCTTTTTATGCTGGCAATAAATCTGTCAATTCTAATAATAATTCAATAAAATTATGGATATTGAACGAAAGATAAATTATCAGTACTCTCCGAAAATTTCATCAAATTCTGTCCACTAAATCCAAAGTTATGAATATTCAAATTTGGACAAACAAAATTCGAACTTTCCAACATGCAGAAGATAACAAAATTTAGACGATGATAAAAGAAAATGCTTTTCAATAAGATGACTTGAGTTTGATTACAATTTTAAGACAAAAAACATTACGAAGCAAACGGGTTTCTGAAGGAATTTTGTATTCCGGCAGGACAGTGCTCCAGCTCGCCGATCCAGAAAAACTGCGGATCTGCGGTCAGGAAAGACTCCAGATTTTATTTCTGTCCACTAAATCTAAAGTTATGAATATTCAAATTTGGACAAACAAAATTCGAAGTTTCCAACATGTAAAAGATAAAAAAATTCAGACGATAATAAAAGAAAATGCTTTTCAGTAAGATGACTTGAGTTTGATTAAAATTTTAAGACAAAAAACATTACGAAGCAAACAGGTTTCTGAAGGAATTTTGTATTCCGGCAGGACAGGTCTCCAGCTCGCCGATCCAGAAAAACTGCGGATCTGCGGTCAAGAAAGACTCCAGATTTTATTTCATCCACTCTTTGCCCCCCCCCCTCAGTAGCTCTGATCTCAATCCGCTCGACTACAAGATATGGAACGTCCTTGAAGAATTTGTTTATCAACCCGCACACACATCGTTCACCATCTCAAACAGCGAGATATGAAGGAATGTAATCCTTTTGATCAAGAAATTGTTGATCATAGAATAGAATAGAATAGAATAGAATAGAATATTCTTTATTGGGAACAATCGCAAACCGCATTTTGGTGTACAGCAACGTAAACATGTTTATACAGATAATATACTTAATAATATGTTAATATTAGCTACTAATATTTGTCTCAATTATACCCAATTTGTATTGTTTTTACCCATAGCGTAAACCAAGCAGCTTCATAAAGTATCCTGATGATAAACGTTTTTCTGGACAAGCTATCAGCGGTCGGGATTTCTAGGTCGTGAGCTCGTGGGCGCAGGAAGTGGCCTGTGCGTTTGATAGGTGGTAGCAGATCATGTAGGACCAGGCCCGGTTCGTCGGTTAGGCAAACTAGGCAGCCGCCTAGGGCCGCCAATTTTTAGGGGCCGCCAATTTTCCATTTTTCCAAAATAAACATCAAAAAATAATTTCTGGAAATTCATAAATGGAACAACGTTGGATAATTTTTAATTATTATTCGCTAGACGGAGGTATTATAGTGTTGGTTTAATAAATTACGTTCTATTAAGGTAGGGTTCACCGTTAAGTTTTAATCATAAGTTTTTGCCTAGGGCCGCCAAATGTCTTGAGCCGGGCCTGTGTAGGACATGTCCCTGAATATTCCGTACTGCGACGAAGAGTCGAGAATCGGCCAAGCGGCAATTAATGAATGGCGAGATTGCCTTAAAGCATTCATTCGATCTAATGGCTGGCATTTTGAACATCAACTGAAGAAAAACATTTGACTCAAATTTATTTAAAATGTTGATGTCTTCATTTTTTTGTCAAATTGTGAAGTTTAATAAAAAAAAAATGTAAAAATGAAAAATGAAGAATTTACATGTTGGAAACTTCGAATTTTGTTTGTCCAAATTTGAATCTGCATAACTTTGGACTATGTTGATAGAATTTGAATGAATTTTCGGAGAATATTGAACATTTATTCCTCTTTAAAGTTTTAAAATTGTATTGCATTATTTTTATAATTGACAGATGTATTGCCAAAACAAAAGGGTATCAGTTCAATTGAGACACCGTGTAATCGTAATTACAGTGTCAATAACAATCACAAAAAGGGCTTCAAGTACAACTTCGTGGGTTTTAGTACATGATTGATTAAATACCACCAGACGCTCACTCTACAAGTTCAGAAGGGCCCCGAAATGTTTTCGCATTGGTTCCCGTTTTCTGTAAGCGAATCTTTGACCGCCACCATCATCATCAACATAATGATCATCACCACACAGTTGAATTATTCTGATCAAATTGTTGGTGAAATGCCGATTTTGCTCGTGACTTTTTGTGCTTCTGGACTTTTAATACGATCTAATATTATGAGTTATTAGAGTTATTTCCCTTCTTCACCGTTGTTTGAGATTGTTGTGGATGGTGTTTGGACGTTTAGTACCGAGGTCTCTGTGCGCCATCGGTGGACCCCTTCATATGGAGAGTGTTTTAAAGGCATAGAGACTCATTGGATTGGTACTGGCAATTCTACTTCGGTGACGTTGCACATCAATTGCGAAATCTCTCCTCCTCATATCCAGTGGAAGATGGAAGGTGGATGGAAGGTGGATGTCTGTTACAATCTGAAAGAAATTGCTTGGTGTTAGGATTTGTGTCACTCTTCTTTCTCGACGCTGACAGTTCTACTTCGGTGACGTTCCACGGCAAAAATTTTACAGTTGAATCAGTTTCTCCTCCTCATATCCAGAAGAAGATGAAAGATGGATGACCTGACACCAGTGTGATTCTCGTTAACGTTAACGATAACGAAAATGTTCGTTAACGAAGAAAAAATGATTTCGTTAACGATAACTATAACTGTAACTAAAAAATATCATTAACTATAACTATAACTATAACGAAAATAACACTAACGAAAATTCATAGTTATTACAAAAAATTTAATGGTTGATTGATTGAAAAGTGCAATATCGACACACATGAGAACGTGAAAGTGCGCTAGCTACAACTAATAGCCTATGTTCGTCTTGGATGTCGATGAATATGGAGCGTTGTATATTCACAAAGTTGAATGTACCCATTCTTCATAGCCTTTCGAAGCTCTAAGCAAATTGTGTAACGCGTCTTAATATCAGTGTGATTCTCATTAACGATAACGGTAACGAAAATGTTTTCGTTAACGAAGAAAAAATGATTTCGTTAACGATAACTATAACTGTAACTAAAAAATAATACTAACTATAACTGTAACTATAACTAAAATGAAAAACCATTAACTATAACTATAACTATAACTAAAATAAAATCTGTAAGGAGAATCACACTGCCTGACACAGCGTCTTCTACCATCTGCGAAAGACTGTTTGGTGTTGGGATTTGTATGTTGGGAGTATAGTCGCCTATCGCAACTCCGCTTTCTCGATGCTATGTGTTCAAGAACTCCAAGCACCGTGTTTACTCTCAGCTCTGGATGGGTATCTGTCCGTTGGGCTCAGCGAATTTGTGACAGCTCGCTAAGTTGTATGAGCATTGTTTGCCTATGGATTAATTTGTTTGTTCATATGACTTTAAAATCACTGAGGCTCGAACAGCCAGCCGCACCTTACAAGCGATATTATATATATATATATATATATATATATATATATATATATATATATGTATATATATATGTATATATATATATGTTGTACATCTATAAATAAATACACATGTCGCCATCATCATCGTTTTTGTCATCATTATCAATATCGTCATTGTCATGAATTACAGTAGCAATAACAACATAATGGTATTGTAGTAATATAATAATCCAATTCCAGTGAAACATTATAGGCCTAATTAAAATATATATATAATATCTTATATAGCATAGTTACTTAAAATAAACGACACACAGGCCTCTATGATTAAAAGGTTATTTGACAACAATGTTATTTTCAAAATTATCACCAATATTGTTGTTAATCTTGTGGCGAAAATGAGCCTTTCACTATCTCACTTCTGGGACCAGAGAGGCGAAAATGTAACCGGAAGCACTCCACTTATGGTGCCAGTGTACGAAAATGCACCTCCCAAACCTCACTTCTTGAGTTAGTGTGGCGGAATTGCTACTCCTCTCTCGCCGGGGTATATCTCTATACCGTATACTCCCAAGACCAGCCGGGTGGTTGAGAAGGCCCTGGACGTATGTGCGTAGATAAGGCCTCCGATGTCGTCGAAGGACTTAACGAGTTACCCGCAACTGATCGACAGCAAATCATAAGACCGAATAACGATTGAAGACTTGTATTATATCCACGATAATCGACGCAATAATCGATACTTCCAATTGAAACAGAAACACTGGTTGTATTACATTCACGATAATCGACGCAATAATCGATATCTCCAATTGAACAGAAACACTAGTCGTGACTAGAAATTATATCCATATATTCCACAGAACGATCGCTTTACAACTCGTAATACGCAAACAAACACCGCAAGAAATATCTCAACGACGACTAATCACCTGCTTCTATATCCACGTATACTCCAAAGATGCGCCACAGTCAGATTCGAACTGTCGCCGCTCGCAATTTCGGACTCTCTACTCTCTCACTGACTCTCTCTCTCTCTCTCTCTCTCGAGGACTGACGACGACTGCGCTTCTCTCGGCAACTCACTGCGATCGACTGGCTGCCACTGTGCGATTCTGTCGCCTTTTATACTTTTCAGAGGGGCCCCAGCGCGCGAAACCCCCCCCCCTCCGGGAGTTCATCGTAGGCCACCAGGTCGCATCGACCAAGTCCCCGGCGGGGCATCAGTGCCCCAGGGACAAACAAAAGGCTAGAGGTCCCCGCTAGAATTGCGCGCCTCAGACGCTACCCCCCCTCCTTGAGTCCGTCAAGTACTAGGCCGCATCGGCCATGTCTTCGGTGGAGGCATCAGTGCTTCAGGGACAAGCAAAAGGCTATAGGCCCCTGCTGGGATTGCGCGCCTCAGACGCTACCCCCCCTCCTTGAGTCCGTCAAAGCACAAGGCCGCATCGGCCAAGTCTTCGGCTGGGCATCAATGCCTCAGGGACAAGCTAAAGGCTATCGAGGTCCCCCCTTAAAGTCATCGAAGGGACTAGGCCGCATCGGCCAAGTCTTCGGCCAGGCATCAGTGCCCCGGGGATAAGCGAAAGGCTAGAGGTCCCTGCTGGAATGCGCGCCTCAGACGCTACCCCCCCTCCTTGAGTCCGTCAAAGTACTAGGCCGCATCGGTCAAGTCTTCGGCTAGGCATCAGTGCCTCAGGGACAAGCAAAAGGCTAGAGGTCCCTGCTAGGATGCGCGCCTCAGACGCTACCCCCCCTCCTTGAGTCCGTCAAAGCACTAGGCCGCATCGGCCATGTCTTCGGTGGAGGCATCAGTGCTTCAGGGACAAGCAAAAGGCTATAGGCCCCTGCTGGGATGCGCGCCTCAGACGCTACCCCCCCTCCTTGAGTCCGTCAAAGCACTAGGCCGCATCGGCCAAGTCTTCGGTGGAGGCATCAGTGCTTCAGGGACAAGCAAAAGGCTAGAGGTCCCTGCTAGAATGCGCGCCTCAGACGCCACCCCCCCTCCTTGAGTCCGTCAAAGCACTAGGCCGCATCGGCCAAGTCTTCGGCTAGGCATCAGTGCTTCAGGGACAAGCAAAAGGGTATAGACCCCTGCTGGGATGCGCGCCTCAGACGCTACCCCCCCTCCTTGAGTCCGTCAAAGCACTAGGCCGCATCGGCCATGTCTTCGGTGGAGGCATCAGTGCTTCACGGACAAGCAAAAGGCTATAGGCCCCTGCTGGGATGCGCGCCTCAGACGCCACCCCCCCTCCTTGAGTCCGTCAAAGCACTAGGCCACATCGGCCAAGTCTTCGGCTAGGCACCAGTGCCTCAGGTACAAGCAAAAGGGCGTCGAGGTCCCCCCTTAAAGTCATCGAAGGGGCTAGGCCGCATCGGCCAAGCCTTCGGCTAGGCCTCAGTGCCCCAGGGAGACCCCAAAGGCGTCGTGGTCCCCTTTCCCTTGAATTAGTTGAATTGAAATTTTCGCTGTATCAGGGTCAGCGATGGAGGCCGGTCTTCCCCCCCCCCAATTTCGCTACATCCTCGGCGGACCAGGGCGAGAGGATGTCCCCATCCTCGATTGCAACATCCATAAGAAACATCACGTTACAACGAAACTTAACTACAAAAAGACTAATCGTAACTGCGAACATTTAACACACAGGGCACTAGGCCACACGAAGGCGCAGGGCACTGGGCCGCATCGGGCGCAAGGCACTGGGCCGAATCGGAACCTGCTCTCAAAAACAATTATTAACTAACAACAGCAATTATCACCTAAATGCGCCACAAGATCCCATAATAACTTTATCTAGACAACTGATCAAAAATTAAGATATTCAACATCCCGTGAAAATAACGCATCAACATAACTGCTTATCTAAAACACGGCGACCTGATCACCCCACAAAGCCCTTTAAAAAGGTGAGCCCCAAAAGTACGGCCACCAGATTGCTCTGAAGCAACTAATAGAAATTGGCCACTCCTCAATACGTTCAGCGAAGTTTCGAACATAGTTCACGTAGGTTTCAGCTGTGCGATCGGCATCCAGAGGTCGACCGTGAACAAGAACCAGTGGGGCTCTTGTCTCGCGACCGAACATGAGGAAGTTCGGACTGAAGCCCGTCGTTTCATGCAGCGACGCCCGGTAGGCGGCAAGGACATGGGGCAAAACGTCGTCCCAATCCCCTTTGATGGCTGCAGATAACCTTACCAATAATTGGCGAAGCTTCCGATACAATGTCCCATCGAAATTTGTTCCCTGATCGGTAATTATTTGCAGCGGGGCCCCGTACCTCACAATTATTGTCTCGACTAAGACACTAGCCACCGATATCGCTTCCTGATTAACCCACGCTACCGTTTGTACCGCTGCGACCAACACCAGCAGAACTGGGAAAATGTTTCTCTTAGCTATTTTCATCCCGTTCTGTCTTGCGGCCAACATCGTCTTATCTAAACGCTCATCTACTGCAGTCGTATTCGGCAATGGCTGTCGTCTTAAAGGCTGTTGTACCGGTCTTGCATCACCGGTGTCTATCTTATGTGTAGTCACGGTCGTCCTACCAAGATCTCTTTCCATTGCAGAAAATATACCTCTATGTTCTGCCAACAAGTTTCGCAGCTGTATACGATCATCCGGCCTCACCTCTTCCGGAAGATCTTCTAGCAAAAAGTCAAGAGAAAAATCACCCTCAACCCGACCTCTGCCTTCCTCACGAACGCTGCTATGTTCAACCTCTACTGGGTGTAAGCCTCCTAGCACTTGGTCTCTACTTAGCTTAACCGGGTCTTCACTAAGGTTTACCACCCTTACCTGGGTCGTATCCACACTCTCTGCAACCACTACTCGGGCTAGGTGAACACTAGGCTGGACCTCCGCGGCCTCAGTCATCCATGCAGGCGCTTTAGTAGCTAAGTCCCCATACTGCGTCTTAACTACCACATCTTGTTGGCACTTAGGCGATACCACCACCTCCTCGGCGACGATCACGCGCCGGCACCACATGGACCCATTGCCCCTTACAAGGGAGACCCGCCGACGGCCAACAAACAAGGCCCCCATACCAAAACCCAAGCGACATCGGTGCTCCCTTAGCCAATCCATACCTAACAAAGGTTCAGCAATTTGATCGGATACCAGAAAAGCCGTGGGAATTGCAAACCCCGTCCGAATTTTAATCGGGATGTTTACTTCTCCAAGGACCCGTATATTAGACCCATTAGCAGCCATCAAAAAGCGATTACAAGGACGTAAGTCTAACCCCTCAGCAGTAGAAGACGGTACCAGGCTTACTTCTGATCCAGTGTCGATCAGGCAGGTCTGCGGTCGTCCGTTGACTATACCTCGTATGTAGATGGCGTTGTTGCTTGCGCGGTTCGGAAGCCTTGACCGCGCAGTGTGATTAGTGACGACTTCCTCCGTTGCATCGGTCGGTTCCGTACCGACCGTTGCCGTTGCTGGCTGACGATTGAAGGGCCGGCGGCCTTGCCAGAAGTTGCGAGCGATGTGACCGGGTCGGCCACAGTTGAAGCAGGCCGCCGTCCGCCATGCAACTCGTTGTTCACCTTCCGAGGGCCGAGCATCTCGTCCGGTTGCATCGGTCGTCGCAGCTGGGCCCCGCAGTTCTCGAAGTTGTCGTTCAATGTTACTCTCCATCTCTCGCTGCCATCTCCGTTGCTCTTCGCGCTGCTCAGCGAGAAAACGGTCGAGCTGTGACCGGATCTGAGCGTTGACGTCGGTCTCCTGCGTTCCCCTTACTCTGTTCGGCTGTCTTCTCCGATCGTCCGCATCCGCCCTTCGCTGATAGGCGTCAAGGCGAAGCGCCGCCCGGTAGGCCTCATCCAAACTTTTTGGCTCTCGTTCGCGAACCTTGAGTGAAAGTTCGCGGTCCCGCATGGCTTCCAAGAAAGAGTCCCTGGCGATGATCTGCGTAGTCTCATTGGATGGCACCGGATACGCGAGGACCACAAGTCGCCGAATGTCATGAAGCATTTCGCTAAGGCTTTCATCGGCGCGCTGGCGTCGATAGTAGAGCTGCGCACGGAACATCTCGGCCTGGCCTTCCATGCCATACCGCTGTCGCAGACGTCCGACTAGTTCTTCATATGTCACATCCTGGCGAGCGCCGAAGTCCCATAACAACTGAGTCGCAGTTTTCTCCAATGCACATCGGAGGAAGTCGATCTTATCCGAGGCCGTCCATCCGTTATGTGTTGCACATACCTCGAATTGCGCCAGGAAAGACTCCAACGATCCTGTTCCGTCGAACTTCCCCGGTTTCATCTGCATCGGTCTCGTCTTCAGAAGGCCCCCGATGCCTTCCAGCAATTTCTGTGGCGACATTTCTTTTTCTGGTCTCTCTCGTCCGCCCAGTTCATCGGACCTCAGGTCACCATCGCCAATATCCTCCAACAGACTCCGTTCTGGCGACGCCTCCGTTGTTCGCCGTCTTCTCACGGGAGTTGAAGTGCCTGAGACCGGATCCTCGATATCCCGTGGTCTTCGTCGAATAATCACCTCCTCGTCTTCCATCGCGTTTCCGGTGTCAAGAGGTCGCTGTCGATCGAAACTCGTCGTTTCAATACCCAACTTCTGGTGCCAGTGTGGCGAAAATGAAACCGGAAGTACCCCACTTCTGGTACCAGTGTGGCGAAACTGCGCCCTTCACTATCTCACTTCTGGGACCAGAGAGGCGAAAATGTAACCGGAAGCACTCCACTTATGGTGCCAGTGTACGAAAATGCACCTCCCAGACCTCACTTCTTGAGTTAGTGTGGCGGAATTGCTACTCCTCTCTCGCCGGGGTATATCTCTATACCGTATACTCCCAAGGCCAGCCGAGTGGTTGAGAAGGCCCTGGACGTATGTGCGTAGATAAGGCCTCCGATGTCGTCGAAGGACTTAACGAGTTACCCGCAACTGATCGACAGCAAATCATAAGACCGAATAACGATTGAAGACTTGTATTATATCCACGATAATCGACGCAATAATCGATACTTCCAATTGAAACAGAAACACTGGTTGTATTACATTCACGATAATCGACGCAATAATCGATATCTCCAATTGAACAGAAACACTAGTCGTGACTAGAAATTATATCCATATATTCCACAGAACGATCGCTTTACAACTCGTAATACGCAAACAAACACCGCAAGAAATATCTCAACGACGACTAATCACCTGCTTCTATATCCACGTATACTCCAAAGATGCGCCACAGTCAGATTCGAACTGTCGCCGCTCGCAATTTCGGACTCTCTACTCTCTCACTGACTCTCTCTCTCTCTCTCTCGAGGACTGACGACGACTGCGCTTCTCTCGGCAACTCACTGCGATCGACTGGCTGCCACTGTGCGATTCTGTCGCCTTTTATACTTTTCAGAGGGGCCCCAGCGCGCGAAACCCCCCCCTCCGGGAGTTCATCGTAGGCCACCAGGTCGCATCGACCAAGTCCCCGGCGGGGCATCAGTGCCCCAGGGACAAACAAAAGGCTAGAGGTCCCCGCTAGAATTGCGCGCCTCAGACGCTACCCCCCCCCCTCCTTGAGTCCGTCAAAGTACTAGGCCGCATCGGCCATGTCTTCGGTGGAGGCATCAGTGCTTCAGGGACAAGCAAAAGGCTATAGGCCCCTGCTGGGATTGCGCGCCTCAGACGCTACCCCCCCTCCTTGAGTCCGTCAAAGCACTAGGCCGCATCGGCCAAGTCTTCGGCTGGGCATCAATGCCTCAGGGACAAGCTAAAGTCATCGAAGGGACTAGGCCGCATCGGCCAAGTCTTCGGCCAGGCATCAGTGCCTCAGGGACAAGCTAAAGAGCGTCGAGGTCCCTCCTTAAAGTCATCGAAGGGACTAGGCCGCATCGGCCATGTCTTCGGTGGAGGCATCAGTGCCCCGGGGATAAGCGAAAGGCTAGAGGTCCCTGCTGGAATGCGCGCCTCAGACGCTACCCCCCTCCTTGAGTCCGTCAAAGTACTAGGCCGCATCGGTCAAGTCTTCGGCTAGGCATCAGTGCCTCAGGGACAAGCAAAAGGCTAGAGGTCCCTGCTAGGATGCGCGCCTCAGACGCTACCCCCCCCCTCCTTGAGTCCGTCAAAGCACTAGGCCGCATCGGCCATGTCTTCGGTGGAGGCATCAGTGCTTCAGGGACAAGCAAAAGGCTATAGGCCCCTGCTGGGATGCGCGCCTCAGACGCTACCCCCCCTCCTTGAGTCCGTCAAAGCACTAGGCCGCATCGGCCAAGTCTTCGGTGGAGGCATCAGTGCTTCAGGGACAAGCAAAAGGGTATAGGCCCCTGCTGGGATGCGCGCCTCAGACGCTACCCCCCCTCCTTGAGTCCGTCAAAGCACTAGGCCGCATCGGCCAAGTCTTCGGCTAGGCATCAGTGCCTCAGGGACAAGCAAAAGGCTAGAGGTCCCTGCTAGAATGCGCGCCTCAGACGCCACCCCCCCTCCTTGAGTCCGTCAAAGCACTAGGCCGCATCGGCCAAGTCTTCGGCTAGGCATCAGTGCCTCAGGGACAAGCAAAAGGGTATAGGCCCCTGCTGGGATGCGCGCCTCAGACGCTACCCCCCCTCCTTGAGTCCGTCAAAGCACTAGGCCGCATCGGCCATGTCTTCGGTGGAGGCATCAGTGCTTCACGGACAAGCAAAAGGCTATAGGCCCCTGCTGGGATGCGCGCCTCAGACGCCACCCCCCCTCCTTGAGTCCGTCAAAGCACTAGGCCACATCGGCCAAGTCTTCGGCTAGGCACCAGTGCCTCAGGTACAAGCAAAAGGGCGTCGAGGTCCCCCCTTAAAGTCATCGAAGGGGCTAGGCCGCATCGGCCAAGCCTTCGGCTAGGCCTCAGTGCCCCAGGGAGACCCCAAAGGCGTCGTGGTCCCCTTTCCCTTGAATTAGTTGAATTGAAATTTTCGCTGTGTCAGGGTCAGCGATGGAGGCCGGTCTTCCCCCCCCCCTAATTTCGCTACAATCTATTCTTACTATTATGCTAAGTGCTACAGTAGTAACATAAGAACGAACGATTTTTGAAGGCGTTGGATATCACCTTCCGATATTGAAGATGCCCACGTGTGATGTGGATCAACTGCGTGATGTTATAAAGTCTCAGATTCCCATGGCCCACATGGTGAGCGATGAAGCTGAGGAGGTTACGTTCCTTTTGCCGAGTAATCAAGTCTCAAACTTTGAGGGACTCTTCGAGACGCTTGAGACAGACCGCAAAACCCTCGGCATCAAAAGTTTTGGAGTCTCCGTTACGACAGTGGAAGATGTCTTTCTCAGGTCAGTCTGCATACTATATATTTGTCTGTAGGCAGAAGCTTTCCTCATCTGACGCAACTTTTAGGCAAACTGGTTAAGCTATACGACTCTCTTGTCAGTTTTCATTAGAAACTGAAAAGTGTCATGAACTAACAGAAAAATACAGCATGATATTGACAACTTTATATGACAGGATAAGACATCTAATCCTTATCAAATGACTTCCATAGCACAGTTATCATAATGTTCAATACATCAGTCGATGGTCGCTTTGAGTGAAATTGTGAATAAAAGTTTAAATCCATTGAAAACTGATAGGCCGAGAAACCAGAAACCAGGCAACTCTGGGAATGCCAGCTGAAAAGATGAGAGACACGTAGGACAGGAAGGCATTTAGTTTAACTACACACGTGCTTACCCATTGCACATGAGTATGAGAAGTCACGTGTATTCGGTCAATCGACAGGCACTCAGTCAGGGTAACAATGACAAATATATCCTGTTTTTTTCCCGATGCACTAAATAAATTGCGGACGTTTTTTTATTCATAAAATACAGAAACGTAAAACGAACAGACAGCTGCAAACCTGCAAACATGACATGATCAATTCTGTGATGTAACACAGATATGTCAATATCGTTATCATGACAAAGTTGGAAAAGTTCAATATTGTAACTATACTCTTTGCCACATACATTAAGGACACTGTTATTATGACTTCCATGTAGTAATCGACTAATAAAGTTTAATTTACACAGATATAGTATGTTAACGAGTTCCAAACGACCAGAATAGTATTGAATGCCTTTAACTGATTCCCCTTTATGCTTGCTAAATATTTTCTGTATTCATTATTGCGACACATTTCATATTCAAATGACGCAGTTATCACTATGTCAATGGTCGAAGGTTCCGATGCTATTGAAGGAATCGCTTCCAGCGCCCCTTTCAAAGTTATTATTTTATCTTTATTATCCCATAGCTAAGCATCGACAGCGCTATAAAGTTATAAAGTTATCGCAACCATTAGATAAACCGCGTAATATAACCCTACCTTGAACCTACCTGGTAATCTTCCACGATAGCTAGCGTCCCATAGGATACGAACGAAGTAGATGAAAGTGATTGTTGGTTAATGCCCCTGCAAAGAATTCCAATTGGAGATGTGATGCCGACCGCGTCCAACGGCAGAATGAACACAAGACGGCCAGACAAGGAGCGCCGGCTGAGTACGCATGCGCGTGAGCATGCGCAGAAACCCACGCTGCAGACAAATAGAGAGTAAGAAGGAGCGATTTATATAAAAAGGGAAAGGAAGCCCGGAAAGGCAGTCCAGCTTCCGAACAGCTTCAGTCGAACTTCAGTTCCAGTTTGAAACGGGTTCCAGACCAGTTCCAGTCGGAGCTACGACAAGTCCGACGGACATGGATCGAACCGCGGAAGCTCGGGGACTCCGTATGCAGCCGAGGACCATTCGTCCATTCCGGTGCATCCGAAAATCTACCAGCGCGAAGGAAGATGCCGCACTGAAGAGTAAGGCCATGGGAGCCTACTTGACTCCGAGAACTATCCGTCTGCATGGAGAATTCGCTACGGATCCCACCTCCCTACGTCCCACGTCTTCTCTGAGAAGCCGCCTCCTTCGGAGTCAGAGAGTCGAGGCCTCCCTCACGGACAACAGTCTTCGCGAGAACGCAACAGCCAAGCCTAAGAGAGCTGGGTAAGGCGAACGAACGACGGACTGCTGAGTATCCTATGAGTTATGCCTCTATAGAGAAGTACCAGAGAAGAGAACAAGATGGAGTCCCGCTGCCCGCTAGTGTCATCTACCGAGTAGGAATATAATGCCCAAGCCGTCCCTTTAAATATAATGCTGCCAGATTACCCGTATAGTTGCAACCATTGATTAATGCGTCTATGCGCTAGATAAGTAAGACAGGAAGCCCTGCTATATTAATTATATAATGTCCGACTAAATCTATGAACTAGATAGAGATTGGATTGATCTGTACATTATGTTACTCAACGCTTCTGTTTTAATAAACGTCAAATCATTGTAGTTGTCTGTAACGGACAGATAGAGAGTGAATAAGTAAGGCCACAGACACACGAACCCATACTTTGCCCGCAGAGTTGGAATCTGCTAGACTCCCGCCCTTCCCTTGAGCCTATCTTCCTATCTTACTATCTTACTTCCTATCTTCCTATCTTACTATCGGAAGGTGTTAATTAACATCGATCTATGTGGGCCTTTCTGATACTTCGTCTAACAACCTAGATCTTACTTTCTACCTCCTCCTGCCCGTAACATCAATAGCTTACCATCAGGCACCTTACCTTTGTAACATCTGAAGGAAGGCCTGTTTCCTGGAAACTGTGGTATGTAGGTCTCTTGAGCTACTCAAACATGAACCTAGTAAATTCGTGGGCGATAGAGGCGCTGCAGAAGTCGACGTCTGAGGGCCAGGAGCTAGTCCACCTGAGTTGCTAGCGCCCTCTGGCGGCAGAACTTCACACTATTAGCGATGTGAATTGTGTTGGCTATTTGAACATAGAGTTAATGATTCGTCTACTCTGGAAGGCAAACCAAGGACGAGCAATGCGGCAGATGCAGGAATACAAGGAAATACTGCAAGTAAGGTTTTATTTTTATATTTCATTTTGATGTCCAGTCAGCCGCCGAAAAGCATTAGCTATATGTTAGCTAGTCAACCACTAGAGAAATGTTTCCTATAATTGGTTAGCACGATGCTAGAAAGCTGATGATGATGATAACGATAACGATGAAGATGATGACTATGATGATGTTGTTGTTGATGATGATGATGATGATGATGATGATGATGATGATGATGATGATGATGATGATGATGATGATGATGATGATGATGATGATGATGATGATGCTGCTGCTGATGATGATGATGATGATGATGATGATGATGATGATGATGATGATGATGATGATGATGATGATGATGATGATGATGATGATGATGATGATGATGATGATGATGATGATGCTGCTGCTGATGATGATGATGATGATGATGATGATGATGATGATGATGATGATGATGATGATGATGATGATGATGATGATGATGATGATGATGATGATGATGATGATGATGATGCTGCTGCTGCTGCTGATGATGATGATGATGATGATGATGATGATGATGATGATGATGATGATGATGATGATGATGATGATGATGATGATGATGATGATGATGACGAGACGACGACAATTTCTCAAGCGCCGTAACACAGCACATGCCGTTACAATGGCGCCTTGACATACAAAACAAAATACACACATAAACACAACGCAGTAGTATTCCTTCGTGAATAGGTAAGCCTTTTCGCTAGATTTGAATGCCTCAACCGTGGATGCGGACCGTATTGAAAGGGAGATGCTGTTCCAGAATCTAGACCCAACTACCGAGAGAACGCGATCGCCAAAAGTGGTCTTGCCTGAGGCACAAATAGATTGCCTTTCTTCCCAGATCTTATTATTATTTATTATTATTATTATTTATTAAATTTGTAACGCGCGCATGGTCACACAGAAATGTGAATCTGAGGCGCGGATAGTCAGCCGCCAGGAGAAAATGCAGCTAGATATCCAAGTGTTTCAAAGCCAAGGAGAAATAGTGAGTTTTTAGCGTCTTTTTTAATGTAGAAAGTGAATTTCAGCTTGGAAGAGAGTGGCAGTCGATTCCATTCCCTGAGAGCAGAGACATGGAATGCACGCGAGCCCAAGACTGTTCTGCATCGTGACTCAGCTAAAAGGTCCGTACTTGATGATCGCAAGCAACGGGGAGGGATGGAAGGAGTTAGGGAGGGAGGTGAAGGTAGGGAGGTGTGCTGGTGTTAAGGGCTTTATATGTCAAACAGGTCAATTGAATTTTAATCTGAACTCAACAGGAAGTAAATGCAGCTGATGGAGTAGGACCGAGGAGCTTGTTCGTAGTGGAACACGAAGTACTATGCGAGCTAAGGAGCTTTGGATGCGTTGCAACCTGTTGAGTTCATGGTCAGAGAGACCAACAAAAACAGAATTTGCATAATCAAGGCGAGAGGAAACAAGGGAACAGGTTATGGTTTGCGAGATGTTCTTAGTAAGAGCCGACCTGGTGTGTCGTATTGCCTTAATATGATAGAAACAAGATATACAAAGGTTTGTTATGTGTGGTCGAAATGTGAGTTTGCTGTCTATGGTTACCCCAAGTGTTTTGACAGTTTCTGATAGTGGCACAGCAGTACCGGCGAGGTCGATGTTAAAAAGTGAAGGGAGAGAACGCAGACGTTGGTGTGAACCGAAAAAAATAGTTTCAGACTTGTCTGGGTTTTTGGCCAAACCATTGAAACAGAACCATGCATATAAAGATGAGAGGCGCTCCTCAAGTTTCAGTTTACCAGACTGATCAGTGTGTGACAAGGCAATATGGAGCTGAGTATCATCCGCATACTGTTGTAATTTGACTCCAAAGTTAGCTTAACGAAAGGCCAGTCTTCGACGACGACACGGGAGTGCAGAATGAGCCAAGATAACTCGTCACCATACCATGGAGCGACTTGTAAACCAGTTGCGCCAGTCTATACTGGATGCGGTATGGTACCGGAAGACAGTGCAGCAGTCTCTGAGCAGCGGTGTAATGTGTTGATACTTCCGTCGGCCACTGAAGAGTCTCGCTGCTGCATTAAGAACCGACTGAAGCCTATCCAGTAGATATCCAAGGGCCCTAGCAAGCAAGCTGTTGCAGCGATTACCTTGGACTACCACGAAACTGTTTACCGCTGTTTTCGCTGCACTGAATGTAAGCGACCGCATACAGCTTCTGATCAATCTCAGCTGTCGGAAGAATTTGCCGACCACCTGTCCCACATGTCGCGCTATTGTAAGAAATGTCACCCCAGATCACGAAGAGTCGTCTATGGTTGTAGCAGTCTTCCCCCACACGCAGCGGATCCGTACTAAGCCCGTCAAGTCTCCGAAGTTCAAACACACACACACACACACACACACACACACACACACACACACACACACACACACACACACACACACACACACACACACACACACACACACACACACACACACACACACACACACACACACACACACACACACACACACACACACACACACACACACACACACACACACACACACACACACACACACACACACACACACACACACACACACACACACACACACACACACACACACACACACACACACACACACACGAAGAAACGTATACAGGCAACACGCAATGTACTACATATCTACCAAGCTACCTAACCCATTGTTATAATTATGTATTCAATGTACAATAAAATGAAATATGATAAAACTTAATATGATATGATATAATGTAATATGTAGCATATATGCTATATGATGCATAATATATACGTACATACCTGCGCACCTTGCTACCTTGTCTTTTTCACTTACTTGTCCTTTGTAATATGCATGTTTTCTTTCTCGTGCCGGGTTGATCGTTTGGATGCTTCTCTGAATACGGCTCGTCTTTTGTGCTCCTTTGGTTGATTTCTTGTGCGTTAGACAATGGCCCAATAGATATGCTAATTAATACTAATAATAATTACTAATAAAAAGTTACCTACTTACATACAATCATTCTCACACATGTATATATAAATAAATGCAGACATACATTCATTCATGCATACATATATATACCTGCAAACACGCATATTAAAATATAGAATTTCACTTGAATTTGTGGACAAAATTATTCCAGCATTGATCCAGCGCAACTCATAGTGTGCATTGTAATAAGTGGTCCGCATTTCTGTATCGTTCAGTGTCAAATTTTGAACATCTTTTCAAGTCAGTCGACGAAAAACCACAAAGCAAACTTTATGTTTCTTAACCCAAGACAATATTTCACCTTTAGGAGACTCAAAATCATAAGGGACATTGCTGCAAAGAGTGGCGCCAATAAGTTAGAACGCGCAACTATCGGTCAAGACGTATGCTGGTTGGTGAGCAGGAAAAGGATGAAGCCAAGAGGGTAATCGTTATATTTTAGTGATATTGGGAGCAGCAACGTTAACCTCATCGCTTCTATATTCTTAGAAAGTGTAGTCCGTGGCCACAGAATAAGCCATAAAGAATTGCAAATGAATTAGTTTAGGGGTTTGAATTTTAAAGAGTGTCAAAACCTCATTTCCTGTACTAATACCGTCATCGCAATCCGAACTGACGCTCGGGCTGTGATGAGTTAAAGAGTCAGGCATCAGCCTTCATAACATTACACCATATGGCACTACAGGAATATTTTTGCTGTACCGTTAACACGCTTGAAATGGACTAAAAGGCTTGATAATAAATTTCAGATGCTGATGTGGTATATCGGAAGGAAACTGGTTGGAGAAGACGGAATCTCCAGCTACGTGCCATGGTGTACAAGCGATTAATTCATTCCCTCCGAAACTATGGACTTACATCGTTCCAGATTCTGATTCCAGTTATTTTCACCATAATCGCCTGCTTCATTCTCTTTAAATCGTCAGGAGACGATGATTTCTCACCTCTGATCCTTGACCAATCCGGCTTCGAAAGTCCAATCACTCCATACCACTTTCGACATTCAATGGCGAGAGCACATGAACTGGCATCTTGCTATAAAACTAGTGTTTTAAGGCAGAGTAGACCTGTCTCCATCAAATCCACAATGGATTACTATATGTCAAGGATCTGGCAGAATCAGAAATACCAGTACAACTGGAACTACCTGATCGGCGCTACCATAGAAGAAGACTCTGACGAAAAGTTGAACATCATCGGATTTTTCAACAGGCAAGCCTACCACACGATCGCTATTTCCTTATCGTACTTGGATAACACTCTGATGCAATGCTTTGGCAACAAGGAGTACCAGATCGAAACCATCAACCACCCACTTCCCAAGAAACCCTCGAAACAGATCATAGATGACTTTATGAGTGACGTCCGTACGCATGAAACATGGGGATTCTTTATCGCCTTTTGCGTCTCTATCGGAATGGCACTCCTGTTCCCCACTTTCCTCATCTTTCTGATAAAAGAACGAAAGTCGGGAGCCAAGCACAGCCAACTCGTGAGCGGAGTCAGACTGCATAATTTCTGGCTGGCTACATTTATTTGGGATTTCGTCAACTACCTCGTTCCGTGTATCTTGATCATCGTCGTCATCCTGAGTGTTCAAACCGAGGGTTACTGGCAGCATACTTGGTGGGTATACCGTATCTAGGCGTCATCCTCCAAATCTGGTTCATTCTCCTTACAGTGTGAGCATAAAAGGAAAGAAATTAAATCTAGAAGAAAGTAGGGAGTGAAAGAGTAGAAGGGGAGAAAAGGAACAGATGGAAGAAGAATGAAGATTATAAAAAATGAAAAGAAGTTGAACTTGGTGAAGGATCATAATGATCTTAACGAGAAAAATTAGAAGAATGTGGAGCAGAAAAAGAAGAACGAAGAAAGGAGAATAATAACAGAGGAATAGGAGGAGAATCAGAAGTCACTAAGAGGAAAAAGTTAGAGAAAATTCCTAACTGTTGACGGAGGAGAATATAAAGAATAACAAGGATGATAAAATGATAAAAGTATGATTAGAAGTAGAAAACGGAGGAGAAGAAGTAGAAGAAGAAGAAGAAGAAGAAGAAGAAGAAGAAGAAGAAGAAGAAGAAGAAGAAGAAGAAGAAAAAGAAGAAAAAGAGGAAGAGGAAGAGGAAGAGGAAGAGGAAGAGGAAGAGGGAGAAGAAATATTTTGAAAATGAAAATCGCGAATGTTATGGGAGCGATGTGGATGAAGACAATCTGAAGGCTGCGAAAAATGAGAATAAAAATTAGAAAAATGCAGATTGGACAGATATCTTCAATTAGGCCTACTTTTCTCCTGCTGTAGGTATTAATTTTCACCTTTTCCTTCTAAGTTCTAACTTGATGGATCAGAAAGCGAATGGTTTTCGTGATATCTGTGATTACCGACAACGGTTTTTTATGCAGGTGTGTATTGTTTTCAGGGTACTCTTTATTGGTTTACTGCTATACGGTTTTTCCATGTTGCCGTTTACCTACGCAATGTCGTTTCTTTTCGAAGAAGCGTCAGTCGGGATCCTTTTGCTTTCCCTCATCTGCATTATAACAGGTGAGAAGTTAAAGTAATCTATGATGCTTTTGTCAAGCGTTCCAAAACAAATGGCACTGACCTCGCTTATTCCTCTTCGATATAACATAACCGTCATAACGTAACGTTTTATTGCTCCTAAATCAAACGTCTGTATGTTACAACATCAATTTATTAATTACTTTAAATTCAATATTCTGCAATGGATAAACAATAAGCAATCGACGTATTTCGAAAACGTTTCGTGTAGATATTGCAGCAATTCAAAATCAATTCGCTAAGAATTACAGTTGATTGAGCTGTAGCCGAATCCATAATAATCTTAAGCAGTATTCCACATTGTTGTAAATGTCGCCGAAACATGTCAGGTAAGGAGTTACAGTAAATCCTTGATGCCTCTGTTAATCTTTCCGAGATGAATCGTAAAGGTATCGCTGAGTTTAAATATCGCTTAAATATCGCTTCGATATCATTTACTTTAAATGAAATATTCTGCAATGGATACGCCATAGGCAATAGACATAATTAGAAGCAATAAGCGATGAGCATGTTTCGTAAATATTTATTTAGTTAAGAAATCACAGTACTTCAAAATCAAATAATTCGCTAAGAATCAGAGTAGGCTGATCGAGGTGCTGCCGGGTTCATAATAATTTTAAGCATTAGGCCTATACCATATTGTCATAGACTGGCCGCAAAATGGCCACTTGAACATGGGATACGCAGCCTAAATGATACTCACACATTTCAGCTCTGCAACATTATCACAAGATATAATATAATCACAATTATGTGTAAAGACTACAGTCTTCTACTTGTCGTTTTGAAGAAACAATTACGGGCGTCACTTTTATGCAACTGAGCGCAGACGACCAAAAGTCTTCGCAAAGATTGGAATGGATATTCTACACCATCTTTCCCACTTTCTGCTTCAACGCTGTTCTTCAGAACATCTATATCAACTACAACAACCAACAAGTCTGCATCCTAAGGGCCCACGGAGTGAAAGTTGCCGATTTCTGTGTAACTTTAAAAGGAGGTGGTGACACCGATCCCTGTTGTCCAGGTATAGGATATCTGTGTGGAGTATTTAAAAGCCACTATATCTTGTATGTATTGCTGATGCACTTTATGCTCATATGCAGCGGGATATTATCTTCTATGGTACGTCTATGTACGATGTATGTATTTGTGTATGTATGTTCGCGTCAACATATTTGTCTGAACTTTGGCATCAAGAATTAAAATCTAGGCAAAGACTTTAATTCTACAATAATTTTGAATGTAACAGAAAGGCTTCTATCCCCGACATAATTATATTCAACAACGCACATACCACCGGTATACTGTTCAACAACTTGAGACTTATCAGACTTCTCATTTGCAAGCCTCGAATCAAACTGAACCAATTTTACCAAAATAGCTTTTTCACCCATTGCAACCACTTGCATACCGTTTACTACTTCCCTCCTGACTAGGAATGCCTGTTCCTGAATCAATATGAGCCTTTACTTTCCTTTTCTGATTCCTATTGCAACCTATTTCAATTTCTACAAATTTAAATTTCTTCAAGTTCTACAATATTTCTACAAAATTTCTACAAATTTAAAGTCGCGTTTTCAGCCTCACATTATGTGTGCAACAATTAATATTCTCGTCTTTTCTCACTTCACTGGCTTCCTCTTTTCTCCTACTTTTCTTTCCAAATTACAAATTTTCATCACATTCCTTGGTTCTGTCTCCATCTCCCTTTCATCTTCGCCTTCCAGTTTCTTTTTATCTGTATCCCAGGTGTTTCCATTTCATCCAGTGTACAAGCTCAGGAAGACATTTCTTTGGATTGCCCTTCGTACAATCTTCAAATAAGATTCAAATGCAAAGCAGTTTCTCTCGCTCTTCTCTGCCAGGCCTTTCTTCGCTTCCGGTTTTACATACGTACTTACTTGGTATCCTCTCCAACGTCTTCTTTAAAAAGGCTCTTTATTTCTTGTCTTTGTTATCTTGACCCTTACACTGTTACAGTGTAGGCCTACACCTTGTGTTTTTGGTTTATCACGACTGCTTTAAGTGAACACACATAACCGATAATATTGTTTACATGCAGGTCATTTTCTTTTTTTCGGCACGTTTTTCGTTTGCAAGACGGTGCATGATGCCAATTTGTTTTTGCGAATACTTAGCACCGAAAGAAAATCAAATTTACACCTTTCAAGTTTTCAATAATGTGCATTTGGTAAAGTTTTGCCAACGGTAATCCTTTCTACTTCCCACGATTGGTAGGCCTATTCTTCTCCGCGGTCTTGTCTCCAAGCATCGGCAGTGTAGCGCCTCCTTTGCGAGGGAGCTTAGTATTAATATTTAATACATACGACTACTCGTAAATCAATCTATTTGAGCCGCCATAGCAAAGGCCTAATCGTTTGCATTAACAAATAATCAATCAAAGCATCCATCATGCATGAATATATTTTAATATGTAATCTATAGTTCAAGTTTTAATAGAAAGTATCCACAAATAGCGATTGTACAACCCTTTAGCTAATAAACAAACTTAGATGGATGTGAGTCTTATGATATATGTACCTAGCCAGCACCTGCTAATTAATTTATGATTTTATTTTGGCTTAGCTATCTCAGGGCCGCCGACAGAAATTCCGGGCCCCTAGGCAGAGCAGTCACGGTCCCCTAGGCAGAACAGTCACGGGCCCCTAGGTAGAGCAGTTACGGGCCTCTAAACTATCTTTAGGCTTTATATAAATATTATATCGTACGGTGGTACGAAAAAAAACAAAAAAAAACAAACAAATTCAAATTATAAAGTGCGTGTACGACCGTACGATATTATATATATATATATATATATATATATATATATATATATATATATATATATATATAGGGCCTACAACTGTGATTTTATTGAGATGCTTGATACTGATCGTAGTTTAGCGTCCGATAATATATTTTAAAAGGCATAAATCATAAACTTTGTATAACTGATTATAATATTTTTCTTAAGTTGATTGCGGGCCCGGCCCGGGCCCCTAAAATGACACCGGGCCCCTGGGCATTTGCCCCCCTGCCCTCCCCTATCGGCGGGCCTGAGCTATCTTCCCCAAGAAACTATAGACTGCTTTCCATTGTCTCACAAGTCTGGTTCGTGACGTGTCGGTATTCGATCAGGTCGCTTTCGCCTTTGGAGAGAGTTGATCGTAATTCGATATTCTTTCAGATGAAGTTCTCCTTTCGCCGTACTTCGTCTTCCTCCACCCTTCGAAGATTTCCCTTTTCTTCTCAAAGTTAAATGTTCCAATGTTCGATCGAAGTGTGTATCGCATGCGCTGTATTTCCACGCTTCACATTCGAAGCAACAATCGAGTTCAGTGAACTTAGACTAGTTCAAATGTCCGATCCATTCTCAGTTTATGTTCGATGCTGACTCATTAAAAACTAATCGTTTCCACATCTTATTGAAGAGATCATTATTGACTCGAACTTCTTCGACTACAAAACCGTTCATCGACCAAGAATATTAACTTTTATTCTTATCAAATCGCGAGTTGGCGATGTGGAAAATACGCTCAACTAATATTATTTCCTTCGACCAACCGTCATCAACTTATTTTTCGATTCAAGCAGACAACTCTGGCGTAAAAGTCCGTTAAAGTTCTATTCACCCAATAAGGCACGTGCAGTCGTCCACGCCTTTTCAATACTCTCGAAGATGCAGTTTATCCCCGAAACCTATTCTAATTTATTATCCCTTATTGTGATGGTATTTCAGATGCTGGTACATTATTTTACATATTAACAATAAACAGCTCCATTTAACTTATCTTAAATTGCATCCCATTAGAGCCTACATACCTCACATTTCTAGACTTAGATGCATAGATAAAGAAAGGGTTGTGTAGGTTTAGGACATCGGTAGAGGCAGGAACTGTTAACCCTAACACCAGACTTCGCTTGTGGCCGTTTCTCCTTCACCTCCGAGACTTGACTTGACCACCGGCTGCACAACTTGTACCTTGTATTCGTATTCGGCACCAGAATTGGACTGCTGCATATAGAAACCTTCCGTGAACTTGGCATTCCGAGCACTCTATTCATAGATGCCATGCAGCTTGGTTTCGACTGAATCCTCTCGTGAATCAGATTTGCCTTGAAAACTGCATCCACGTGAAACAGAAGTCTGAACGAATGCGAATCAGACCTAAAATTGATCACTGATCAGTAGGGCATAGTGACCAGAAAGGATTATGTTTGGCATATCTTAATTTGTTGCTCCTGTGCATAGGATAGTGTCTGGTATAGAAATTATATTTCTGGTATGCTGCTTAACTTTGCCGCCATGGCTCTCAAGTAATTACAATAGACCACATTATGCGACTATTGAGCTATAGTCCAGGCAATATACAGATGGACCTGGGAAAAATTGCTTCAGAAGCTTTTTAAACGGTTTTCTGCTCAGAAACCGTTGCTGAATAACATATCCAAAATCGGACAAAATCGGTCAATGGGAACACCCCCAAAAATGAATTTCAAAATGGCGGATTGGGGTTTCCTAAGAAATACCAATGATAATACCGCAACGGATAAAAACGAATAAAAACGGATTTCCATTTAGACATGGGCAAGAGTGCTTCAGAAGCTTTTTTAAACGGTTTCCTGCTCAGAAACCATTGCTCAATAACATATCCAAAATCGGACAAAATCGGTCCAGGGGAACACCCCCAAAAATTAGTTTAAATATGGTGGATTTGGGGTTTCCTTAGAAATACCAGTAATAATAGGGGCCTAACAATAATTTGCAGTTAGACATATGCCAAAGTGCTTCAGAAGCTTTTTAAACGGTTTCCTGCTCAGAGACAATGGCTGAATGACATATCCAAAATACCAATAATAATACCAATAATATGCAGTTAGACCTGGGCGAAAGTACTTCGGAAGCTTTTTAAACGGTTTCATGCTCAGAGACCATTGCTGAATGACATATCCAAAATCGGACAAAATCGGACCACGGGAACACTACCAAAAATGAATTTCAAAATGGCGGATTGGCGGTTTTCTAAGAAATACCAATAATAATACCAATAATTTGCAGTTACACCTGGGCGAAAGTGCTTCAAAAGCTTTTAAAAAGGTTTCCTGCTCAGAGACCATTGCTGAATGACATAACCAAAATTTAACAAAATCGGACAACGGGAACACCCCCAAAAATTAGTTTCAAAATGGTGGATTTGGGGTTTCCTCAGAAATACCAGTTATAATAGGGGCCTAATTTGCAGTTAGACATAATTATGCAAAAGTACTTCAGAAGCTTTTTAAACGGTTTCCTGCTCAAAGACCATTGCTGAATGACATATCCAAAACTGGACAAAATCGGACCACGGATACACCCCCAAAACTGAATTTCAAAATGGCGGATTGGAGTTTTATAAGAAATACCAAAAATTAGAGGGGTCTACCAATAATTTGCAGTTAGACATGGGCAAACTCACCAACCAAACTCATCAAACTCACCAAACTCACCAACCAAACTCACCAAATTCATCAACCAAACTCAACATTTTTGACTTTCATGCACACTAGAAACAACTCAAAAAAGGAGGCACTATTTTAACGCCTTTTTCAATAAGGTATTTGCCATGGTTCTCACCTGCGAAAGTTTAGAGGAAACTTCAATTGCTTGGCGGGAAAGTTAGATGCAATAAATTTGATGCAATCTTTCTTCCACACCACTTATGTTTTAGGACTGGAGCAACCTTTCTGGTTGTGCCAAAGTTCATTTTAAACCAAAACATATTTCTTGCTATGCCCTACTGATCAGCCCTCGTCACATCCGCCAAACAATTGGTGACCGCCCGTCTGAGTTCGAATTGTAGTTCGGCCCACTTGATATCTAGACTACACAAATGTTTACCGTAAGTTGTCTATCTCTTTCTTAAGCCGGAAAACGATCAATTCTTGTACCCGTTCTATTTCGTTGAAACCGTAAGTTTCTTCTGAATTCTTGCGTGGCCAGGGATAATATCCTATCCCACCGCTGCCACCAACTGTAAGCCATACATACCTCACATGCATACACGAACAGATCAAGACTTACTTTCTTAAAACGTAATAAGCTGTATATATATACATGTATATATATATATATATTGTGTGTGTGTGTGTGTGTGTGTGTGTGTGTGTGTGTGTGTGTGTGTGTGTGTGTGTGTGTGTGTGTGTGTGTGTGTGTGTGTTCCTGTAAGCCCAGTAAACCGGTGCCAATCGTAAGAACCCACAACAGAAACCGGGGCCGGGTCCCAAGTGGTGCCGGCACCGGTTTGAAATAACAGTGCTAGTGCATTCCTGATACTCTGAAATGCCTAGAAACAAAATATCTTCGCAATCGGAAGCAGGGCCCGGTTTGGTCTGGTAGTACCGGAAGCGTGGGAACGTCGCGTCCCACACCATCAAATTTTGTGGACCCGGTTCGTGTGTTTTGTACCAAGTGTCCGCGGTTGTACTGAACAAATATTTTCCATGCATAGCGCGTCCCTTAATTATAGTATATTTATGCATAGCGTAAAATGCAAGCGACCAATCAGCGCCCAGTCATGTGACACTCGGCTGCAGAAAGCTTATGACGTAACGTTGAGCCTGTGTTCGGCTAAAACATCGATATTGGGCTATAGGCCAAATGGCCCTAGCCAATGAGCGCCTATGTGGCACACACGTGACATATGACTGCCTGACGGTGCGAAAACTCTGCTGAAATTTGTTTCCGCCATTTTCCAAGTTTTCTTTTTGCCGTATTCGAAATTCATCAGGTACGAATTACTAATCTGTTATTTGTAACATTAATAATGAAATATTTATACATGAAGAAATACTTGGAAAAGGTTTACCAGCAGACGAATTGCTATGTAATCGATTATTTAAGCGAGAAATTATCGATAACCTAACATAGTAATGGCGTCCGTATACGTGACTAGTGAGAGTTTCAGTATTGAGAACAAAATTTTAATTCGAGACCAGTTGTCTACGGGATCTAAATGTCCTGAATTATTTCCAGTGTGTAGCGAATCCTTGAAACTCCACTATCTGAAATTGAATTCACGCTGGATTTCCGAAATCTAGTTCCGAAGTGAAAAATGTGCGCAACTCCAGTAGGCCTAGATCTACCTTTTCGGTATAATTTCTGAATATAATATTCAGACGATTGGGTGAGTAACCCAACCTAATTTTCAAGATTTTATAAAGCTTGACAGAAAAATGTTCACACCTTTCGGGAAATCGGGCTTCGACAGTTTACGTAGACCTGATTATTTTAACCGACACAACAGCCACATACAGTCACGGTTTTGTTTAAGCTCCAGGGCTCAGCTGCAGCTTGAAACATAACATATAACATTTAATGGTCCCAAAGAAAAATACAGATGTATCAACCGATTGTAGTTACATAATAACATACTGTGTATCGGTAGCAAACATAGGTCAAGTTTTGTACAAACAAGATTGGTTTTGATAAGCCTGGTTCTTGGTCCACATAGCAACTATAATTTTGTCTCATATTTATTACAAAGATGTACACGTCAAGAGGACAAAAAATTCTGCAACTTGCTCTTGAAGCAAATAATAAAAAAGCTTTAAAAGCAAAGGAACATTCAATTGACCAATGGGTTGCCACTGTAGCTAAAACAATGAATGCTGATGTGAGCAATTATCACGTTGAAGGTTCAGGGGAATGTGTGAATAAGAGAACCAGAAAAAGAACAGCCCTCGGAAAATTGTATGATGAGCAACACCAAAACAAAAGATGGAAGAACCAACCAGAGAACGTAGTGCAAGATCGAATAGAAAAACAATTTTCAACTGGCCAGAAAGAGGGTGATGCTGGCATGAATGAGGAACGCCTGCACATGAAAGCAAGGCAAACAAAAATTCTTGGGAAATCGTATTATGATCAGCACCAAAAAAACAATATGAAGCACCCAAGAAAACGATTGGAATTTGAACTAGAAACAGAAGTGATAACTTGGAAGGAACAGATTGAGAATGTGTCATGGAGCATAGAAACAAAAGTAGAATTTAACCAGGAACATAGTGAGATTGGAACAGATGAGGTCAATGTGTCAGCTAGTAAAACAACCGAGATGGAAGTGGTAGCCAGCGTGGAAGAGTGTCAGGCTGGTATAAGTGAGGTGATGCCATTAGTTGCTGAAGGTACAGCAGTGGGAACTAGTGAGGAGGTTGAAGAGACAGTTGAGACTAGTAAAAGTGAATTGAATATGCCAATGATGTTAGAGAAACAAGTGGAATTTAACCAGGAACATAGTAAGATTGGCCCAGATGAGGTCTATGTGTCAGCTAGTAAAACAACAGAAACGGAGATGGTAGCCAGCGTGGAAGAGTGTCAGGCTGGTATAAGTGAGGTGATGCTATTAGTTGCTGAAGGTACAGCAGTGGGAACTAGTGAGGAAGTTGATGAGACAGTTGAGACTAGTAAAAGTGAATTGAATATGCCAATGATGTTAGAGAAACAAGTGGAATTTAACCAGGAACATAGTAAGATTGGCCCAGATGAGGTCTATGTGTCAGCTAGTAAAACAACAGAAACGGAGATGGTAGCCAGCGTGGAAGAGTGTCAGGCTGGTATAAGTGAGGTGATGCTATTAGTTGCTGAAGGTACAGCAGTGGGAACTAGTGAGGAGGTTGATGAGACAGTTGAGACTAGTAAAAGTGAATTGAATATGCCAATGATGTTAGAAAAACAAGTGGAATTTAACCAGGAACATAGTAAGATTGGCCCAGATGAGGTCAATGTGTCAGCTAGTAAAACAACAGAAACGGAGATGGTAGCAAGCGTGGAAGAGTGTCAGGCTGGTATAAGTGAGGTGATGCTATTAGTTGCTGAAGGTACAGCAGTGGGAACTAGTGAGGAGGTTGATGAGACAGTTGAGACTAGTAAAAGTGAATTGAATATGCCAATGATGTCAGAGAAACAAGTGGAATTTAACCAGGAACATAGTAAGATTGGCCCAGATGAGGTCAATGTGTCAGCTAGTAAAACAACAGAAACGGAGATGGTAGCCAGCATGCAAGACGGTCTAACGGCTGCAAATGAGGTGATTCCAATTGTTGAGGTTGATGAAATAGAAGAGTCATCTTGTCAGTCAGAAGTGTTTGATGCAATTCACAATCTGAATAGTCTTCGTGGCCTTACACTACAAAACGAGTCGTGTGTTGACCAACAAGTATTGGATGAAACTGTGGCTAATTTTGCTTCTCCCAAAGGTACAAGCACGCTAACTGTAAGTAGAACGAATAACAATGGTGGCAAGAGGAAATATGACAAAAGAGCCTATTGCTTGTTCTGCAAGGAACCTCAAAGCCACATTGTTCGTCACTGGGAAACCAGACACAAACAGAAGTCACAAATACGACTGTTGATGCAGTCATCTAAAGAGTCACGGAAGAAATTAATTCAAAAGTTAAGAAATATGGGAAACCACTGTCATAACACCGATGTTTTGTGCAGTGGTACTGGAGAAATGGTTGTGACTTACCGGCGTCAGTCTGAGACAGAGGCCAAGCAGTATGTGCCTTGTGATGGCTGTCTGGCTTACCTATGCAGAACTGAAATTTACCGACACCGATGTCCAGTTAATGGAACATCCAGAGGTCGGGTAGCTTCTACAGCTGCTTTACTCCTCCCATCACCAAGTGGTTTAACACCCATTATTCATCGTCTTATAAATGGGATGAGAGATGATGAAGTTAAACAAGTTGCACTAAATGACACAATTGTTAATCAATTGGCAGGCAAACTACTGGAGAAGCACTCATTTGAGCGCAAGGAATACATAAGTGCCAAGTTACGGGAAATATGTCGATTTCTGCTAGCAATGAGAAGAAATGGAAGAAAGCTGTCCCTGAAGGACTGTATTGATCCATCTCTATTCAAACAGGTGACTGTGGCAGCAAAATCTGTTGCAGGGTACAATGATAACACTGGCCTGTATGAGAAACCTTCGCTTGCATTAAAAATTGGACATACTTTGAAGAAATGTGCTAAGCTTGTGAAGACAGAAGCGCTAATCAATAATGACAGTGTCGCCATTGATAATGCTGATCGTTTTTTTCAGCTGTGTGAGCTTGAGTGGAATGATTCAGTGTCAGCAGCAGCACTAAGAACTTTGACACATAGGCAAAGGAATAAGATCAGTCTGTTGCCTCTGTCTGAAGATGTAAAGAAACTGCATATTTATCTCCACAGTCAGATACTCCATGGCATCGAGTTGTTGTCAAGCACAGAAACTGAAAATTTGGAAGCAACCTGGCGTAGCTTGGCTGAGGCAGCATTAACACAATTGATTTCTTTCAACAGGAGGAGATCTGGTGAGGTGTCACGCATGACCTTAGCCGACTATAGCCGAAGAAGCTCTACAGATTTGACTTCTGATGTCCAGCAGTCATTTGGAGTCCTTGAACGTAACTTGTGCAAAGTCTTTCTCAGAATAGAACTCAAAGGCAAAAGAGGCAGAACAGTTCCAGTCCTGTTGACTACAAATATGCAACAAGCAGTAGACTTACTGATAAACAACAGATCTAGGTGTGGCATTAGAGCAGATAATTCTTATGTGTTTGCATACAGTAACTCTGAAAACTACTTGCGTGGCAGTGACTGTCCGCGTGTTGCTTCCTTGAAATGTCTTGCTGTGCATCCCGAGAGGCTTCGTTCAACCAGGCTGCGAAAACATGTTGCTACACTTTGTCAAGTCCTCAACATGAAAAGAAATGAGTTGGACCTTTTGGCTCAATTTATGGGGCACGACATAGCTGTTCACAGAGAATTTTACCGATTGCCTAGTGACACTCTACAAATGGCACACATTGCCAAAGTTTTCTTACTGATGGAAAATGGAACTCTAGCTGATCAGCATGGAAAGTCACTCGCGGACATAACCTTGGATGATTGTAAGTTCATGAATTTATTTGCACTTACAAAACCATGACAAACAAAGCACAGTATATCATGTAAAATGGAGTAATCTGACATTTTTACAACCCCTATCAACAACTGTACAGTCCTCTAGGATCTGCTTGCCAACATGCAGGAGTAGGAGCAGCAGGGGGTTTAAGCTTATTATACTGGGTGAAATGAATTACTGGCGAAAGATAAAAAACTGGGACCCATTGCAACTGTTACACATAGGTGGAGAAATTTTAAAGTATATTCACTGTGAAAGACGTAGCCAGTGGTGCAATTTTAGTACAGTAGTGATGCAATTTGGGCATGATCTGTTGCAGATGTGTTAATTTCCTTACTGTCTAGTGTTAGAAAGCATAGTATGCAATAGTCTATGGCAGTGACTCTGGTAGGAATTACTATTACGTGTAATACTTAACTTCCAATGTGTTGGTGGCTCATGCACAGTACACACTGCATCAACCTATGCTGTCAAAAATGGAATTGGCCACCAATGTTCATCTCATGTGTATACTCTTATGCTCCTTATTGGTAAACCCAATAATTATGTCAATAAATGCATCAAAATGCACTGGTCTTTAAACATCTGGATATCTAACTGCATTTCTCTTGGTGATTGTTTAACCACACCTCACAGACGCATTTCTGTGAGCAATCAAAATTTTGTTACTAATAATTGTGAAAGTTCAACAAAGACATTGTTGAGTATTATTGAATTTTTGCAATAATATTTTAGTAATGAAATGTTCTGCTGTAGGATATATTTCTGCCACAGAAACTGACAATATTTAACTTATACTTTCAGTTAATTGTAATTACTGCTGTTATAGGTGTCAATGTTGATGCAAATGAAGTCAGTGAAGACGACACTGATGACCATTCAGAACTCAATACATGTGGCTCTCAGGGTATAGTAATTCCTTAACATGTTTGCATCATGTCATTAACATTAAATGAGCTGTTTTTTCATTCGTACTTTGCCATAGCTTATTGATAGCCTAGAGGCTTTATTCTGTGAAGGACTTGCCAGAGGTAACGAAGTTACTTAATAACTGGTATCATCCACAGTCAGAACTAGTTGCACAAGATATCAGGATATGCATGCATGTTTCTATCTAGACTCTAGAGGAATATGTTGATAATTATAGAGATTTTTAGACAATTAGTTAGTATCCTTTGTGTTTGTATTGTATTGATAAAGTGTTGGACCGACGCGGGTAAAAACACGGTGCTGGGCCACAGCAGTCCTAGAGAGAGAGAGACTAAAAGGTCCAGCCGATCTGAAGCAGCGAAACATTAATATTATGTGACAAACCCACTTGTAGATAATAGCAACTCACCTGCATATATTTTAGAAATTCACAAGCCTACGCTTGAGACAGATCCTGTTGGAAATGAGACAATGGCGGATACTTCCACGAATGAAGGTGTGGATGAGGGAGCCGTTGGAAATGAGACAACTGTGGATACTTCCACGAATGAAGGTGTGGATGATGGAGCCGTTGGAAATGAGACAAATGTGGATACTTCCACGAATGAAGATGTGGATGAGGAAGCCAGTGCCGCACGTGAACAAGAAGAGTCTTCAAGAGGTATCCATTTAAATTCTTAGTGTTTTCCAATTATGTTTTTATAGTGTACTGCTGTAACGTTTAAATTGTCATTACAGTTTTGAGTAAAACTTATTCTATCATGATATGGAACTTGACCTTGCTATAAGGTTTTAACATTTTATGCTTTCTTATGCCTCTAGCCATTCGAATAAACTAAAGAATTTGATAATTATGGGGAGCTGCGTGATGAAACTGTGTTGCTCATAATTCATTCCTAGTAATATTTTAATGTGTTAAGTGCTTGTTATTGAAACTTATTCCAGGACGATTTAAAGGGCCACCTGGCAAGTCTTTACTTGTACAAAAGAGATGCCGCTCAGAGGTTTCAACTGATGACTGCGATGATGACTGGAGCCCACCCATTTCTAAAGGGCAGAAACGTAATACAAGTAAGTGTTTAATAACTGTAAAGTTGTTATTGCATGTCTGTTATTAAAAATCGACAATAGTGTGTGATGATGAGCTTTAGCACATTGTTCTATCATTTAGTAGCTTGACAATTAGTTAGTAGGCCTATCCGGAGCTGGGCCACAGCAGTCCTAGAGGAGCCTTTATTCATCAACACACACTCACACGCCGGCACCAGTTTGCATGGCTGTTATATAAATCCAATTAAATGGCGTCTGAAATATACAAGTCACACACACACACACTGGCACCGATTTGTTGATTCAAACATTTTGTCAGTATCAGGCCAAGTGGAGCCCTTTTCCATCAATACACACCCACACACCGGCACCAGTTTGCATAACTGTTATATAAATACACTTAAATCGCGTCTGTAATATACAACACACACACTGGTACATTATGTCATTATCAGGCCAAGTGGAGCCTTTTTCCATCAATACACACTCACACACCGGCACCAGTTTGCATAACTGTTATATAAATCCAATTAAATGGCGTCTGTAATATACAACACACACACTGGCACCGATTTGTTTGTTACACAATATATCATGTAAAATAAAGTAATCTGACATTGTTACAACCCCTATCAACAACAGTCCTCTAGTATCTGCTTGCCAACATGCATTCGTACATTGGCATAGCTTATTGATGGGCTAGAGGCTTTGTTCTGTGAAGGACTTTCCAGGGGTAACGAAGTTACTTAATACGTTAATATCCTTTGTATTTGTTTTGGAAAATATTTTTAAAATTGAGATTTTTAAGCAATTAATAAGTTGGTATCCTTTGTATTTGTATTGTATTGATAAAGTGATGGACCGACGCGGGTAAAAACACGGTGCTGGGCCACAGCAGTCCTAGAGAGAGAGACTAGAAGGTCCAGCCGAGCTGAAGCAGCAAAACATTAATATTATTTGACTTAAACCCACTTGTAGATAATAGCAACTCACCTGCATATATTTTAGAAATTCACAACTCTACGCTTGAGACAGATCCTGTTGGAAATGAGACAATGGCGGATACTTCCACGAATGAAGGTGTGGATGAGGGAGCCGTTGGAAATGAGACAAATGTGGATACTTCCACGAATGAAGATGTGGATGAGGAAGCCAGTGCCGCACGTGAACAAGAAGAGTCTTCAAGAGGTCTCCATTTAAATTCTTAGTGTTTTCCAATTATGTTTTTATAGTGTACTGCTGTAACGTTTAAATTGTCATTACAATTTTGAGTAAAACTTATTCTATCATGATATGGCACTTGACCTTGCTATAAGGTTTTAACATTTTATGCTTTCTTATGCCACTAGCCATTCGAATAAACTAAAGAATTTGATAATTATGAGGAGCTGTGTGATGAAACTGTGTTGCTGATAATTCATTCCTAGTAATATTTTAATGTGTTAAGTGCTTGTTATTGAAACTTATTCCAGGACTATTTAAAGGGCCACCTGGCAAGTCTTTACTTGTACAAAAGAGATGCCGCTCAGAGGTTTCAACTGATGACTGCGATGATGACTGGAACCCACCCGTTTCTAAAGGGCAGAGACGTACTACAAGTAAGTGTTTAATAACTGTAAAGTTGTTATTGCATGTCTGTTATTAAAAATCGACAATAGTGTGTGATGATGAGCTTTAGCACATTGTTCTATCATTTAGTACGTTTTGTTGTGTACATCTAGTCACGTCAAGTCACAATTTTGCATTAAGTACAGATCTTGCTAAGTACACGTGTCACTGCAACAAATAATGGAAATGTAATTTTTTCGGCTGTTCTTGTTTGTTACAGAAGTTCGGACAACTCGTAAACCAACTTCACGAAAATCCTGGACCCTAGATGAACGTGCTGCTGTAAATCGACATTTCACACGTCATATCATTCTTGGAAAGGTGCCTAAGAAATACGAATGTGAAAAGTGCAGAAATAGCGAACCAAGTCTATATGCACGTGATTGGAAATGCATAAAATTTTTTGTTCATACTGCCATACAAAAACAAAAGCGATTTAAACATAGTGACATTTGACCGGCATCAATTTCTTTAACTGCTATATAAATACAATGAGAAGGCGTCTGTATTATAAAATTCACACGCTGGAACCGATTTGTTCATTAAAATAATTTCCCAGACAGTGAGGAGGGAATGAGGAGGGATGTAATAATGAGGGATATATATACATATTAAGCTATATATATATATATATATATATATCCTAGTTATCGTTCACACTCTGGCACCGATTTGTTTGTTAAAATATCCGAGGCATAGAGGAGGGAATGAGCAGGGATGTAATAATCAGGGATATATATATATATATATATATATATCCTTAGTTATAGACAGCAACTGAGGAACTGGAGCCTTTATTCATCAACACACTCACACACGGGCACCAGTTTGCATAACTGCTATATAAATACACTTAAATGGCGTCTGTAATATACAACACACACACTGGCACCGATTTGTTTATTTAAATATTATTTCATTATCCGGCCAACTGGAGCCTTTATTCTTCAACACACACTCACACACCGGCACCAGTTGGCATAACTGTTATAGAAATACACTTGGCGTTTGTAATATACAACACACACACACTGGCACCGATTTGTTTGTTTAAATATTATTTCATTATCCGGCCAACTGGAGCCTTTATTCTTCAACACACACTCACACACCGGCACCAGTTGGCATAACTGTTATAGAAATACACTTGGCGTTTGTAATATACAACACACACACTGGCACCGATTTGTTTGTTTAAATATTATTTCATTATCCGGCCAACTGGAGCCTTTATTCTTCAACACACACTCACACACCGGCACCAGTTGGCATAACTGTTATAGAAATACACTTGGCGTTTGTAATATACAACACACACACACACACACTGGCACCGATTTGTTTGTTTAAATATTATTTCATTATCCGGCCAACTGGAGCCTTTATTCTTCAACACACACTCACACACCGGCACCAGTTGACGTAACTGTTATATTAATACACTTAAATGGCGTCTGTAATATACAACTCACACACTATGTGCGTGGGTAATGCTTTACGAAATAATACAGTGAAACGGGGCCATAAACACACACACACGTTGGCACCGTTTTGTATTGGTAACAGTATCTATACACACCTGAAATAATACAGTGAAACGAGGACGTATCTCACACACGCACACACACCCACACTCCCACACTAGGCCCCAGTTGTATCACAAAAATCAGGTTCGTTGTTTTTAAGAATTTCATAAAATTTCGCAATGATATCGATAAAACACAAATATCTAAGGATTCACGTGAAATTTGGTTAAAAAAGAAGCAAAAACAACCATAGAATAAGTGTTCAAAGTCTGGCGCCAGTTTCCGGCGATTCGTCACATGGCCTCAATAGGGGGTCTTACACGTATGTGTGTGTGTGTGTGTGTGTGTGTGTGTGTGTGTGTGTGTGTGTGTGTGTGTGTGTGTGTGTGTGTGTGTGTGTGTGTGTGTGTGTGTGTGTGTGTGTGTGTGTGTGTGTGTGTGTGTGTGTGTGTGTGTGTGTGTGTGTGTGTGTGTGTGTGTGTGTGTGTGTGTGTGTGTGTGTGCGTGCGTGTGTGTGTGTGTGTGTGTGTGTGTGTGTGTGTGTGTGTGTGTGTGTGTGTGTGTGTGTGTGTGTGTGTGTGTGTGTGTGACCCATCTGCACAAAACTAGTGTTAAGTAGAATTTTTGACTTCTGGAGTATAATACACCATTTTAAAGAGAAACAGATGCTCTTTACAAGAACTCTAAAATTATCATTCTATCTAAATCCTAGCTGAATTTAGGACAAAACACTACATGCATACATGTATAGAAACTATTTATCCGACAAAATGCTTCAAAAGTTTGTCCACTGTAGAAATTGTGAATGACGGTGACATTTTTCAAGCCATGCTATTGGCTGATATTAATAGACTACCGCTATTATCTCGACACCATTGGGTAGATGAAAGGCAGAGCTTAAAATGATATCAAGCATCAAGGTCGTCATTGCTAATTATAGAATGTATAAGGCCGGTAAATGCATTAATTTTCGGTGAATTTTGACGAAATTTAAAATCATAGCTTGTACAAAATCATAGAAATAATACCCTTAAATATTACTTTTTCTCAAAGTTTAATGTTTATTGTATAAAATATATATTTTTAAATCAAAATATGTAATAATCTAACAGTTGAAAAAATTTACTTTGCTCGTTTTCTTGAAACTGAATATTCCGACTTACGACTGGTTTTCTTCCAGACACAGACACTCATGTGCATTCACAATTGGTTGTACTCAAAGTTACCTAAATTTAACTGCCCTATCACTGTAGCGCATTGCTCCAATGCTGCTCCCGTTATAAGTTTTTATTGACATAACGCTGCATAAAAAACAGTAAACCACTTCCACCTAACCTAAAACGCAGTAAATGCCCACGGAAAATAAAAGTACACTTGACAATAATTATCTATGTATCCGTGGATGTGTTTGCATGTATGTCTGTTTAATATATATGCACTTATCAATGTATTCGTACATATATTGTACACATTCTTGAAAGTATATAATTATGTATGCATGTATCTATTTATGTACGTATGTATTCCTGTCATTGAATGTTAACTGGCTGTCATGTATTCCGACTTTTTTATTTTGTTCCATAGGTGACCCTAGGTAGCAGGATCATTGATCCCTTTGGGTCTTCCTCCTGGTAGCCCAACACTGTAAATTACATTGTGCTGCCATAATAATTGTCAGATCTATGTGTTGTTAGTTACCGGAAAACAAAATTGATTGATTGATTGATTGATTGATTTATTGATTGATTGATTGATATATAGTATATTACTCGATGAATGTAGGATTGCTTGTATTTTTTCTTTATATGTATGCACATATGTATTTATGCATGTGTTTGTATAGGTGTGTATATGTATGCAAACTTGAAGGATGAGTTTCTCAACAGAAATCTTGAAGTAGCGCTTAACATATTTACTGAATAAATTAACTAAAACCCAACGAACGATTAGCTTGTATACATGTATGTGCAGTTCACGTTTATCTGTGTATGATTGGAGATCTGTGTAAAGCTGAATATTTCTTAAACAGCTTTCAAAAGCGATCTTCTCTGGCCTACAATTTCTATTTACGTCCTTGATTCCAATTACAAACAACCCTTACACTTTCACGTAGGAACTGTTGTTGCATTTAAGGCAATTGCGGCGATAACTGCCAAGTAGCTGAGAACTACCTGTCGTGGACGTCTCCTGGGGTTGGGCGCCCATTTGTCTTCATGGTTCTTCAAGGCATCGTTTTCGTCTTCATTCTCTGCATTATAGAATCCGACATCGTCGGCCTTTTACTCAAGGTGATGAATCCGAACCGAGTGAGTCAAGCCACGTTCACCGTGATGAATGCTAAGAATGAAGACTCGGATGTTGCTCAAGAGCGACAACGCATCCGGTCGAATCCGATAGAGGAACTCCTCAAGACGGACTCAGTCGTCATCCAGGATCTGACGAAGCTCTATGGAAATTTTGTGGCCGTTGACCAGTTGAATATCGGAGTCTCTCAGACGGAATGCTTCGGTCTCCTGGGAGTCAACGGAGCCGGAAAGACGACAATCTTCAAGATGCTGACCGGAGAAATCCGGCCATCCTTCGGAAGCGCCTATATTGCCGGTATTAGCATCCAAGACGACCTTCCACAGGTGCGTCAGAAGATCGGTTACTGTGCTCAGTTTGACTCCATCATCGACCAGATGACTGTTCACGAGACGCTCTGGATGTACGCATGCGTACACGGAATTCCTGCTCAGGTCCGACAAAAGGTCATCGACCGACTCATTGAACGTCTGACTCTCAAGCCATACGCTAACAAACAAGCCGGAAAACTCAGGTGATTGCAAATAAACTGTGTTCAATTGTAAATACTTGATGAGAAGTGAACAGATCATTTCATGCAGCTATACTTAGAGACTGGATCTGATAATAAAACCTGCGTCCATGTGTGACGAGATGTGAAGAAATCGATGTAGAAATATTTTGTCTCTCGCTGTGCATATATGCACCTTTTGTTAAAGCTGAAGGCACAGCGATACGCTCCCGATCTTTAACCATTACCTTTATTTTCATGTTGTTACTTTTTACCTTACCCTTCCTGTAGTTGCCTTACCTTATCTTATGTTTTAGCAATTTAAAATGGCGTAACATACCTAAATAACTTATCCTGGGTGTTGTGTTACGTTGTTGACAGCGGTGGAAACAAGCGTAAGTTATGCGTGGCCGTTGCGTTGATCGGAAATCCGACGGTCGTCTTCCTCGATGAACCGACAACGGGCGTCGATCCAGAAGCCAGAAGACACGTCTGGAATACTCTGGCCGCCGCACGAAACACCGGCACTACCATCATACTTACGTCGCATAGGTACATCCACCTCTTCTAGTTCTGATTATGCCAAATGCTTAGATATATCGGATAATAAAGGACATTATCCTGTTTTTACTTATTCACTAATTATTCAAACCATCGGTTGACCTAAGTGATTTGTCCCTTCTTTTTGTTTATAATCAGTTCGTGTATATAAAGGCTTCTTTAAGATATCTATTAGAGAAACGCTTCCAGCACATTTGCTATTAAACCTACATACATACATGCATGCATAGTAGGGTGTTTTTATGATGCACATGAATTTTTTAAATCAAAGACCTTTTAACGGCCAGGTCGAATTATCATGCCATTTAGCGTATAAACGCCATATCCGAAATTATATCGCGATAGCTGAACATTTAGGACTGGCGCAAGGCGACCGAAATTAGGAACCCGGTGACCTGTCTCGGTTTGGCCAAAATTTTAGACGTTACGATGTCTGTTCTTCGTGTTTTCGATCTTCAACATAATTATAGTAATTAATTAAGCTATTGTGATTTTCTAGAGGAGACACCCGGTGCTACATCAATAGCATGGTATTTAACGCGAGTGGCTGTCTCCCTTGGTAAGAGTATGTGTCGATCCCCGAATGAGTTTGTGCCAATCAGATAATGTCGTGGTTTCCGATCAGAGCAATCTGTCTACAACAATAATTCCCTCGCCCATGACGATATCGTGCAAGCATGGCGGTAGCGACGGAGGTTTCTCTGTTGGCAACATCATCTGAGGAAGAGGCGTCATCAAATAGCTCAGAAAGAGAACCAGAACATTCAACGTCAGCTGGACCACCAATGCGGCGAAAAGGAACAATCTCTGTAGTTACCCGTGATGTTGCAGCAGCTTTATATCGTACCAAAACCAGCAACAGGAATGCCTCTCACATTTTCTCTGCTCTCGCTGCATCTAATCTATATGCAGCACCAACTGGTGAGCTGATCATCAGTCCTTCTGCTATCCATCGAGCAAGGAAGGATAACCGTGCAGCCCTAGCAGCTGAGATTCGTATATCTTTCGATCCAAGGTTCCCATTACTATCCACTGGGACGGCAAGATCATGCCAGATTTTACAGAACCTGGACGAGTGTGCGTTGATCGTCTTATAAATAATGGTATCTGGTAAGGATGTGACCAAACTATTAGCCATCCCCAAACTCCAATCCGGGACTGCTGCCTTCATGGCAGATGCCTGTTTGGCCGAGATCAGAAGTTGGGGATTGGAAGACAGAATCGTGGCCATGTGTTTCGACACAACGGCGAGTAACACGGGTTGCAAGGGCGGCGTATGCATCAAGCTGGAAAAGGGAATTAGGAAAAGACCTCTTGAACGTTGCCTTTCGACATCATGTTTCTGAAATTGTTCTGGAAAAGGTATTTTCACTGCATGATTCTGTAAGGTCCCCAAAATTGGAACTCTTCAGTCATTTCCGTGACTTCTGGCCGCAAATCGATCAGACCAAGTATCGCACGGCAATGGAGGATAAAGACGCAGCACAAAGAGTCAAAGAAATTCGTGAGAATGCCATCACCTTCGCACTGCAGCAACTGAATGCTGAATACCACAGAGACCACTACGAAGAGCTACTAGAACTAACAGTCATTTTCCTAGGAGGAATTCTACCGAAAGGAATAAAGTTCAGATACCCAGGGGCATTTCAGCGCGCGTTGGATGGCACGTGCCGTTTACGAAATAAAGATGTGGCTTTTCAGATAGCAGTTTCCCATTCAACAACACCAGAGGGCATCTCGACAATCTTACTCTCAAAAAATGTGGAATCATCTACTTCGAGTTTCACTTTTTGTGACTACAACCTACGTGGAGTACTGGTTCACCTGTACATCACCCAATGAAGCCCCAAGGAACGATCTTCAATTCTTGAAGGCAATCCATACTTACCCAGACAAGGAAGTCTCACAGGTCGCCTTATAACAGCATTTTCCCGACACCTCTGGTATTTGTCGGAGACCTTGGTTGGCCTCAGCCTTTTTGACGATTCAGTCACCTTCGACGAAAAACAGCGCATGGTCTATAACATGCGCAACAATCAGGGATCCGACGAACGTCCAAAGAGGCTTCCTCCCATACATGATCCATCTACGAGAGCGCTATCCGATTTTTTTACCACTTCTACCATCAAACTTTTCCAGCGCCTCAAATTCGATTACGCTTTTCTTGATCGAGATCCACAACAATGGGAGTCAGAGCATTCGTTCAATGAGGCGAAAGACATCATATCCGCCCTAAGAGTGACGAACGATTTAGCGGAGAGAGGAGTGGCTCTAATGCAGTCCTGCAAATCAGGCCCGGCTCAAGACATTTGGCGGCCCTGGGCAAATCGGCGGCCCTAGGCAAACCGGCGGCCCTAAGCACAAAAAAAGTTGATGACCTTTTTTAGTCATTCACCTCTTTTTACGAATAATAATTAAATAATTTTTGAAAAATGGAAAATTGGCGGCCCCTAAAAATCGGCGGCCCTGGGCGGCTGCCCAGTTGCCCATATGGACGAACCGGGCCTGCCTTCAATGAAGCCCTGGTTCGAAATGAGGAAGAGAAACAATTTGTTCTTCAGATGGTTGAATACCATCGAAATAGATTCCCAAAAGCACTAAAGGGACTAAGTAATGACAAATAACTGAAGGCTCTTGGTTTGCTTTTGCCTTATTTTGTATGTTTAAGTGTTGAAATTGTTTGGATCTTCGAGAATTACAATGTATGACATTGTTTTCTAAGTGGTAATTTTTCCCAGGCTTTGCGCCAGTTCAAAATCTCTTTTGATTTTCATCTAATTTGGCAAATGTTAATGTTTCTCAAGGTGGAACACAAAAACAACCTGGCCGATATTAATTTTGAAATTTCAAATTATAGATACACCCTAATGCATAGTTGCATACATACACACATGTACACACATATAGCCCAACAAAGACTAGATGGACGAAGACATACAACTTGCTCACTAGTAGTTGTAATGTAATGTAATCTCAGATTTATATAGCACCTCTTCAAGAAAACTCATCACAGGTGATCTCGACCTAACAATGAAAAATCGGGATCGAAGAAAATGGTTTTCAACCGCTTCTGGAATAGAGATAAAGTAAGACCGAAAAAAGCTCACGTCGTAAGATGCTAGGTAACGTATTCCAGAAGGTTGGAACAACCACAGCGAAGGATCTGTGCTCTACTGAGGATGTTCTTAGTTGAGGGAACAACCAGGTCACACTACGCAGCAGAGCGAAGAAATCTTCGGCCAAGTATGCGACCGAGACTCACAACTCCCTAAGATACGATGGTTCACAGCCCACAAGGCAAAATTACGCATAAGCATTTGGATCTTATACTCAATGCGTTTGTGCATCGGCACCCAAAGCCATAATTCCAGAATAAAGCTCGACAATGAAGAGTTTATTATACGACAGTGACAACGAAGACGAATCTCCAACTACGAACTCACTACTCGAACAACCGCTTCTTCTCATTTCATGTTAAGATCAGCCTGCATTTATATGAGAGGAGTCAGTCTGATACGTTACTCGCTTACTCAAACACCTCTCGTTGTCTCTTTCCATAGCCTCATTGTCCGTCTATGTATCTCTGTCTAAGTGGCAATATGGTCAGTCTGTCTTTGTCCCCGTCATTCTTTAAGCCTGCATACGCCATTGTCATATAGACAGCATCTAATTATCTGACGCCAGAGTGTCAACCATTACAAATTCTACAGACGTAGGTCGTGTTTTTCCCTCACTCAAGAAGCCTAATCTTGACACAAACCGCTGCTAAAACTACCGTCCAATCTCTAATCAATCATTTCTATCCAAAACCCACTCTTCAACTTCTTCCTTATTTGAAATAATCTGGTCTACTTCTTCCCTTTCAGTCAGTTTTTAGGGCTCACCACTCCACTGAAACTGTCCTCCTTTCTTTACTTTCTGTAAATATAAATGTTCGAATACAATGCAATACAATACAATATGTTGCTACTTGAAAAGAAAAGCACCCTCATAGAACCTATGGAGGGAGATAACGTAGTTACTAACTGTGACATACTTAC
>OY744604.1:28734098-28764098 GCA_963556255.1 Allolobophora icterica
AAGCATGCGGGCCAGCGACCCGAAAGGCCCGATCGCCCATTTTGGTTTTCGTTGCTGGCACGAAAACATCAGCGAACTTTGCTGATCGCCATCGCGACCTATTAGGGTCGTCCGATAGCGGCCGGATGTTTGCCAGGTAACGTGGAGCGCAGTTATTCAGACATTTGTGCACCATGATGCAAAGTTTATATTTGATCCGCTCGGCTACTCTGAGCCACTGAAAATCTTGGATCGCGGTTGTAGTGTGCTCGAACTTTTTAAGTCTCATGACCAGGCGAGCAGAAGCGTTGATGACCGCCTGAAGCTGAATGATACTGCGATGTGGCAAGCCAGCAAAGGCGACATTGCAGTAATCGATTCGGCTCAGGATTCCGAAGCTGGTCCTGTGATGTGTGACGGCATTGACAAGTCTCAGGTAAAGGCCGAGATCGCGAACCTCGTTCCTTGGCTCGACAGCATCCACATCAATGACGAAAGGGCCTCGGTCTAATTTTTCCACCTTGCGTGAGGACGAGCACCAGACGAATTCTGACTTTGATGAATTGAGCTAGAGTCGATTTCATTTCATTCAGTAGGCGATATCACTGATGCAGCTCATTGCGATGGACCGCAGATGCTTTACTTCTATGGATTCTGCCGTCCTGACTCAGGACGGCAGAATCCATAGACCTGCGAGTCGTCCGCGTAGAGATGACCATGCAGACCGTGTTTTGATATTATGGTCAAGATGTCGGTAGTATAAAGGAGGAAAAGAATTGATCCCAGGACTGAGCCTTGAGGAACGCCACAGGTAAGGATAGTTGTGGTGGAAGAGAAGCCGGCATGGCGGACACATTGTTTTCTGCCAGTGAGGTAGGACGTCATCCACTCTAGCGCAGTAGATGATATGCCAAAAGACAAGTGCAGTCGATGAAGCAGAATGTCGTGGTCGACTGTGTCGAATGTAGCAGACAGATCTAGAAGAGAAAGAAGAGAGAAGTTTCCAGAGTCAATGTAAGAAGAATGTCAGACAGCATATCTGCAAGAACCGTTTCAGTAGAATGGAAAGCACGGTAGGCCGACTGTCAGTAGGGGAACAACTGGTAAATGTTGAGGTAATTAACAAGTTGCCTGGCTACAACTCGTTCCAGCATTTTAGAAAGAACAGATAGGTTGGAGATTGGTCGATAGATTTTTGCATCTGCGGTGTCTAGGTCAAGTTTCTTTGGTAGCGGAGTTATGGTTAGCTGCTCTCACTTATTTTATACTTAATCCCGAAAGCTCAATACTTCGTTCATATCTCCGTTTAATTTCACACCGCAGCTATCGGCGCACCCTTCTCATTCCGCCCTGAGAGGCGACTGCTATGTGATCTCGGATCACATCACCCATCTTTCCCGTGCACATCCGTGACCTTCGCAGAATCCGCCCTATGCTCGACTTCAAAACTGCATCCACAATCTCTATGATTGCAGGAAAACCATTAGGCCTATGACTATGCATCCTCTATCAAACTCGAAAACATTCCTCGTTTCAAAACTAATGGCGGTCTTAGAAGACTGGAAGTGAACAGCGATGAATTTTAGGAATTTTAAGACTATTTCTCACTGTGGTTGTTTATCCCAAACTGTATATTAAGATTTTAGTTTGAATCTTTTGCTGTCATTTGGAGAAAACGCTTGCATAAAAACAAAATATTTTAATTTAATGATTTTTCACCCGGTTTTGAGTCTCAAACACTTGTGGCGAACTAAACTGAGTGTAGCATAATTGATTCTGTGGCACCAAGCTCCTAATTTTCAGATCTTCTTCCATGTTGTAGGCCTATGTAGACTGCTGTCCAAGGCTGTCATATCCTTTTTCGCGACTCTAATCCTTGTGAACATAAGTCGACTGCTTGGTCTTACCAATCGTCTTGGTCTTGTGCATTGCGACTCACGAGGTTCGTTGTCATCCGCAGCACGCGTGACGTGTTGGAAAATGCTGCATTTTCCGTAATATGATACGGATTGATAGGCTTATTCTCTATCAACGTTTGTCCATGTATGGATTCGTTTGTGTAGTCTCATAATCTGAAGAGAAGAATGCCATACTGCTAGGAGCAAGCGACGATGCTTTAGGCCTATCGTATGCAGGGGCGGCGCTAGACACTTTTTGTAACCAGGGCATAGCCAGGGCAATCATACAAGTAACCAGTGCAGAGGGCGAATTATGGAGAGCGAATTATGTTGACCATAATCGCGCTACCGCGCTTACCATAATTCGCCCCAAACACTATTATAGGGCCTATTTGTCTATCAGGAGGTCAGATGGGCGAAGACCCCGAAAGCTGAACGCTTTTTGACATTTGTAAAGCAAATTTTAACATTTCAGTGAATTAAGTAAATTTATATATCAGGATATAACAAATATGCCAGAACAAATTCTGAACAGGGGAAAAATTCTGGCAGGGCATCGACCAGGGCAAAGGCTTTTTTACCAGGGCATTTGCCCTGGCGCACCCTGATGTAGCGCCGCCTCTGATCGTATGACCGAGACGTTATGGAAAGATACGACGGAATTCCATTTAACACTTAGGCTCTACTCATTTTTTCCGTAGCCTGTTTCCAACTCTTCTCGGATTTACTTCTTAGCTTTCGACCGGACTCACTCTAGAATTTAGGCTGCACAACGATTTTAACAGCGACTATCAACTGATGCCCGGATATAATAAGTTAGATGTTCTTAGATTAGTTTAGACTAAGTGATGACTTGCCGTTTAGCACAGGCGCGATAAAAAACATCCGAAAGATTACCATAGAAACCTTATTGCTATTACTGGTCAGCTGATCGAGTACGTCATTGCATCTGCAGACTGCATATTAAGAACAGAAGATCTGAAATAAAAAATGACGTCATAAACAATACAAAAACATTAACCTAATATTAATTAATTTCATTCACAGCTAGAATACGTTGCAGCTAAGTCGAATTTAACTTATCCATCTTGAATACTCATCATGTCAGCGTTGACAATGCTGATTCATTAACGTTGTTTTCACACTTCAAACAGTCCTGGTAAAATTTACACGTTTTCTTGTTTACAGTCTGCATTCTGGATTCTCCACGACAGTTAGTTCACCGTAATGGCCGAACCAAGTGAAACTAGACATCAACATGGAGGACAATCGTATGTGTTTTTTTTATCACGTTGACAATAACAAGCTTTTAACTTTGTCACTGATGAGGTTATAGCAATCTTAAGGTTTTTTCTTAATGTGCTTCAGTTACCCGGTTCATTGTCCATAAACTCTCCTTGTTAGCTGTATATTTAATCTTCTCTCAAAACGTAACGCTTCGACTATCCCGCGTTTGCCATTCACCAACCAGCGAAAATCCCACGACACTGTGCATAATTTGCGCAAATACATCATTAATAGACAGACACAGTGACACACAAGCAGAAAACAAAACGGAGACTGATAGATAAACAGCTGGATAGGTCACAGGTGGAGAGAGAAAGGTAGCATAAGATAGAAGAAACATAGCAGAGACAGTTAGATAGAGGCAGACAGACATACTGCATGCATGAATTAATAGGTCTATGCGAATAAATGAATAAAACAATCAATCAACCAAATGTTTTAGTGAGTTAGTCGGATCATTTACCGTATCTACCTCGTGCTGCCAGCAATCCCTGTTGTACGCTTGTATCGAGGCTGTTTGTAGCCACTTCGAAGAACATCGCTACTCCAGTCGATGTGCCCTGTTCTCTTTCAGCACCAAGAAGTGTTGCGTGGTTTGATCAGTTGGCATTTCGCACAGATCTTCAATCCTGTCTCATTCAAATATCTAACGCCAGTGGTTTCCAAAATGTTTTAGAGTAAGGCACCCTTACTGAAAATCAGTCAAAGGCACCTGGCCTTAATTTCATGTTTTCCTCCAGTTAATTCTTTCTGTTACGCCTTTTTGTCAGTGATAATAAGTGGTTTTTAAGTTTATATTACCCAGACGCGGCACCCCAGGGCACGCTGCGCCACCCAGTTTGGGAAACACTGATATACGCTGAACCATCAGTCAATGTGTAGCGGAATGTGAACTCTGTGTACTTGTTCCAGTCTCAGTGCATCATATGCAATTGAAAATTCCTTGTGAAGCCATATAAAAACCAACAGTGCATACGTATATTCAAGCGTGTTTAACAGCGGCTGATAGTCCAATCCTATTTTCGCGATGAAGAATAGGATTGGACTATCAGCTCAGTCAGAAAAAGAGGAAAAGCAACTATAATTGCGGATTTTATGTGTATAATTGAAGAGTTTGATATCGTTGACCGCACAGCTGTTTTGAATTTGCGCCTCACTACTAAAACTATTGGCTGTGGACCAATGTAATAGGACTCCACACCGGCACAACGAGTGCTGTACCTATTAGGGGTATGACTTTGGATTGGTTTAGTCTGGAGAGTCGGACGGTACAGTACGGCGAACAATGCCCAGACGAGTTCATACCGCTGATGGACCAGATCATGCAGCATACTATTGCTGAAGGGACACGAAAGCACATGCAATTAATTGGAAGTTTTATATGACCTTCAATTTGACGATGATGTTTTGACGTGGATACGGCAGTGCTTCGGAGATAGCATGACATTGATGATGATTATGACCATTGACGATGATGATGATGATGATGATGATGATGATGATGATGATGATGATGATGATGATGATGATGATGACGACGACGACGACGACGACGACGACGACGACGATGATGATGATGATGATGATGATGATGATGATGATGATGATGATGATGATGATGATGATGATGATGATGATGATGACCGATTTTGTCAATCTGTTACTGCGCGGCGGATGCCCTCCGGAGGTGAGGCCCATTCACTTTGGTGGTAACCTTATAGCTCTGTCGAAGAACACAGGGGGCCTTAGACCTATAGCCATCGGATATATCTGGAGACGCCTCGCAGCTAAATGCGATCAATAAGCTTTCAGCATTTTTCGTCCCGCTTCAGGTTGGAATTTCCACCCCCGCAGGTTGTGAGGCTGCGGTACACGCCACGCGTAGGTTTATCTCCACCATACCTGAAGACAACGTTTTTGTAAAGTTAGATTTCGCAAATACTTTCAATAGCCTACGTCGCAATGTTATGCTGAGGGCCGCTTTTGAGTCCATACCTGAGCTTTACCGTTTCATCTATCAGGCGTACGGGGCGGCGTCTGCACTCAGGTTTGGCCAGTTCTCCATTTCCTCTCAAATGGCCCCCCAGCAAGAAGACCCTCTCGGTCCGTTACTGTTCTGCTTCCCCTTGCAGCCCATCCTCCGATCTTTGCAGTCGACACTCCGTCTAGATTATCTGTATCACCTTTAATTGGAAGGTCACCATGCGACTGTGGCTCGCGACGTCGAGCTACTCAGTGATCTCGGCCCGGCTCTGGGTCTCTGAACCGTAGCATGTGTGAGTTCTTTTCCCCTGGCGGTGGCCTCGAAGACCTCTCCATCTTGTCGGATTTCCAACCTATCGACCGCGATTCAATCGCTCTGCTCGGGGCCCCACTGTTCAAAGGTCAGGCACTGGATACTACTCTTGGGGAACATTACAGACTGCTGAGTGATGCCATCGACTATCTGCGCCGTCTGTCCTCTCAAAGCGCCCTCATACTATTAAGGTCGTCTTTCGGTGCCCCCGGATCAGCCACCTGCTGCGAAGTTCTCCGTGCTCTGGTCATCCAACTCTGGAGCAGCTTGATAACATCATGCGAGGAGGCCTGGAATCTATCGTTAATATCAAACTTGATAGCATCCGGTGGTTACAGGCTACACTGCCAATCAGATTTGGCGGTCTTCGTATGAGGAGGGTTGGGTCTCTGGCTTCTTCCGCCTATATGGCTTCAGCTGCGTCAACCCTCGTACTCCAGTCCGCCATTCTCGACCGATGCTTGGTGGTGGATGACCCCCATCTGGGAGAGTTGAAGACGATCCGTAGGCAGACACTCCCACCTTGTGTGGACCCTATGCCAACCAAACAGGCTATCTGGGATAGACCGGTGGTTGAGGCGGCTTGTTCCGCACGGATGGCAAGAGACCGGACGGAGCCACAATGGTTCAGTGGGCGATGAAAAAATACTTTGCCTCGGATGCCACGGTGATCCACACCTGTGCGGCATCCTACACAGCGAATTTGCAGCGAGGGCCGCGGCGGAACAGGCTGCCATTCGTAAATCCCACAAGTATTCAGGGCGACCACCATCCGACCTATTTCTGCACATTGCCTTTGGAAACGTTTGGGCCAATCAATGCTGCCAAGGTCGATTTCATCCGCAAGGTCGGTCGGCGCCTTTCGACCGCTTCTGAAGAGCCGCGAGAGGGCATCTTTCTTTTTCAGCGTCTTTCCATTTGTATTCAACGTTATGATGCCATCGTATTTCGTGGCACATTCAATGACACAGCGGAGGACGAGGCCTGATTTCCTGGAAATAACATATCAACAAATTAATATTTAAGTCCCCGAGGGATCATATGTACCTTGGGGCCAAAAAAATAAAAAATAAAAATAATGATAATAATAATAAGAAAAAGACCAGATCCCTTGGAGTGGCGGACGCCATCTGATATGGGACGCGACCGTGGTGGATACGGTGGCCGCATCATATCTCCCTGAGACGGCGGTCGCGGCCGGAGGAGCAGCGAAGAGGGCGGCCACAAAGAAACAGACAAAATAGTCAGAACTCGAGACGAGATACCTTCGTGCCTATCACCGTTGAAACATTAGGCCCTACCAACAAAGAACGTCTCGCCTTCGTTTCCGAAATCGGCCGCCGATTGACGGTATCACTGGCGATGCCCGCGAGACAGCCTTCCTATTCCAGAGCATATCAGTGACAGTTCAACGTTTTAATGCAGTCGCATACCAAGGTACCATGTCAGGACTGCCAGGGATCGAGGACCGGCGAGCCCATCCAAGCTGGACCTAACTATTCGTCATGGATCAATTGCTTTATAATAATGATGATGATGATGATGATGATGATGATGATGATGATGATGATGATGATGATGATGATGATGATGATGATGATGATGATGATGATGATGATGATGATGATGATGATGATGATGATGATGATGATGATGATGATGATGATGATGATGATGATGATGATGATGATGATGATGATGATGATGATATATTAATAACAACAATAATTAATAATAATAATAATAATAATAATAATAATAATAATAATAATAATAATAATAATAATAATAATAATAATAATAATAATAATAATAATAATAATAATAATAATAAATAAATAATAATAATAATGGTGATGATGATAATGTTCAAGGTGATGTTGAATAGCTCCCATTATGTTTGTATTTACTCACATTTGAAATAGTATGTGCTAACGAAAGTTCCTCACTTTTCATTGCCATTGTTGGAATACTTCGTTGCCGTACCCTACATTATGTAACCTCACACGAAACTGTTTGAGTAACTGAGACTGATCTTGTAATCTAAACCGCGTAATGTGATGATGCTTTTAAATGCGGTGTTGACAGTAAGTGGGACTGAATCAGATGATGTGATGCGACGATTAATGTTGACGTCATCGAGTGCTAAGACTTAGTGCTAAGTAATGATGGTGAATTGTGTTACAGGAGCTGGATACAGCTGTATCTGCTGCTCTGGAAGAACTGCTTGCTCCAGAAGAAGAAGGTCATCTGGACAATTTCGATCTTTCTACTTCCGATCTTCTTTTCTTCTCTTTTCGTCATCTTCATGAGCATGGGCCCAACCCCCAAACTGGTAGAAGTAAAACCCTACCACAGCTTCATCGTTACCACTGACTTGAGCGACGTTACCCTCGCCTACGCTCCCAACTCAAGCCTCGTTGCCAGAATTCTGAATACAGCGGCGACCCTCATGGGCGCCACGATTCCAGCAGGTACGACCTTTTCATATACCGTTTTTTCAAGTTACAATATAATAACGATGCCAATTGAAAAACCTCATCTGTCTGCCAAACAGAATTCAACATCCTACGTCTTTCCTCCCAAATAAAAAATGCCTAATTCTTCCATAGACCTATCCACTATCTCTTCAGACCTGCCTTCACTCCCGACTACCCTGTTCGCAACCTAGGTATTACTATTGATCCACATCTTTCCGTCTGTCTCCAACCTCTCGCACTTCTGCCTCATGTACAATGGTGACCTTCCCCGCATCCAGACCATGCTTGACTTTAAACCTGCCTCCACCATTGCTACCTCCATTTTCACTCAAGGCTTGACTACTGCAAATCCATCTTCCTCAACCTTAAATACACTCTACTAAAGATTCTGCAACTTATTCAAGACTCTCAAGCCCATGCTGTCACCAGAACTCCCAAGCATCATCAGGAATCGCATCCACAAAACACTCCAATGACCAAAAATCCCAGAGCAAATCCATTTCAAAATCCTATCACAAAGCCACAACTCTACACTATTCCCAGATCAAATATCTTTGCGAGGTCTTCACCATGCAACAAACCCGCTCTACCCGATCCTCCTCCTATCTCAGTCTTTCTCGAACCCGGTCACTACTCATCCCAAGTTCTCCAACCGAGCCATATCCCACACTGCACCACGTCTGTGGAACGATCTTCCCTCTGAATTCTGAAAATTTTCGGTTCCACCATCATCATTTCCAATCACCCGTCATCAATTACCTCACGCTCCGCTGTCTAACACACATCGGGCTTTCCACTGAAAACTTGAGTCTCACCTCTTCAATATTTCATTCCCGACTCATCTGATTTTTCGCCTTCCAGTTCTCGACCTTAACGACACCTGCCGTTTGCAGCTACTCTATTTAATTGTGACCTCCTGGCAACCGGACTCTAAACACTTTTGACTACCCATTGGATTACCCCTCTGACTCGGGGCAGTACTCGTGAATAACAGTCTTGTTGTCCTCGAGACCAATTTCTTGGTCTCGAGTGCACTCGAGTACGTTTTTAAAAGTCTTGGTCTTGGTCTTGGTCTTGAGGTTCAAGGTCTTGGTCTTGGTCTTGGTCTTGAGGTTCAAGGTCTTGGTCTTGGTCTTGGTCTTGAGGTTCAAAGTCTTGGTCTTGGTCTCGCAAGACCAAGACCAAGACCGGCTGTTAATATGAACAGTCATTTAACAGAACTCAAGAATTCTGTATCAAGCCTGCTTGCATCATACGACCAATATCTATGGATGGATACAAGTCATGCTGGTCAGGAAAACCCATTGGCAGCAGCAACAGTTATTCTGTATCAGACGGTATGATAAACCATGGGAAGATTTCAAAAGGACTCACTATCTGTACATTTACATCCAGGGCTTGAAAAGCTACTCTGTGTGTGTCAGCGACTTCAGCACCTGTAGAAAGTATTTTTTCACGTGGCGGAATTTTTATGAGGCCCACCAGGCACGTCTTGGTCAGAAAATTCTGAGCGAATTGGTTTTTATAAAATACAAAAGGCATTTGGTATAAGAGTTTGCATGAAGGACTTTTGAATACAAATTCGGATTTCTCTGCAGTTTGCATTTAAAGTTAATTTGCTTGAATAAAATAAAAGACTCATGTTTTTATTAAAATAGCGAATATTCTGACTTAACAATTTTTAGAAGTCTTGACCTGATTTCGATTTTTTGGGTCTTGGTCTTGGTCTTGGTCTTGAGGTTCAAGGTCTTGGTCTTGGTCTTGGTCTCGAGGTTCAAAGTCTTGGTCCTGGTCTTGGTCTCGAGGTTCAAGGTCTTGGTCGTGGTCTTGGTCTTGAGGTTCAAGGTCTTGGTCTTGGTCTTGGTCTTGAGGTTTAAGGTCTTGACAACAAGACTGGTGAATAAGCTGGTGCCCCCCGCTGAGCTTTCGAGGCGCGCTTTACAAATTTGAAGTTTACGATTACGATTAGGAAAATGCCCCGGGCTATTTTACGCGAGCTGTACTGCCCCATTTTAGGATTGGATGGACCGTAGGAATTTTCGTTCCACTGCTCGGGGTGAATTAGTTGGGATTTTTGCACGCATCTCGACGATGCTGCTGGTGAGCCTTCAGTGATTAGGCCATCCGCCTGAAACAGACTCCCTTAGGATCTGCGTTTGGTCTTAGCTAGGGATTCCTCATGCACTTTCTTACAGACACTTGACAAGTAACTGTTCTTTTCCTCCTCTGCTGGGCTGGGAGCGCCTCTGGGTAGGTATCTTGTAGAGGCGATATGGCGTTGATATATCAATGAAGGAGAGAATAGTAGCTTGGCTTATGCAGATTTAGTTGACTAAGCTCTACCGGCGAATGAGCCAGTGTCCACCTTTTGTGTAGCGTTTCGAAATATCAGGGATTAACATTCCATTAGCCTCATTGTGTAGGATTTGATCTAAATATAATGACTGTGTAGGTCATTGACGCTTTGCATTATTACAGTTCACTTAACATCTATAATTGTTAAAATGTTTGTCGTAAAAAGTGTGAAAAAGTTTGAGAAAGTTTAACAACCTTTTTTAGTTTAGTTAACTAATTTCCAAAATCAGTTGCCAACATTATTCACACTATTTTTTTTAGTTGGAAAATAGTTTTAGTTTAACTAAAAAAAATAGTTTAGTGCCCATCACTGCAAAGGCAACAAACCAGAAAGGAAATGGGTTTTAAAAAAGACATACCTAAGGCTATATGCCAGCTGAGCACATCCATCTGAACAAGTATGCTAAAACCTACTACTCGTCAACAACTTTGAGTGCTTTCTGGACATTCGAGTAATCATGCAGTTAGTCAAAAATACCATCAAATATGCTAAGACAGTTCTTCCCAAACTATGGTCCGCGGACCGGTGCCGGTCCGCGAGCCCTCAGTTGCCGGTCCGCAAAGGGTTCAAGAAACTAGACAAAAAGACGTAGACGTTTTCTCGATTGTGTCTCACTTCAAACTATCTTTAAAAAACAAGATTGTCTCGCAATAAAATCCATATTTTTCATATAAATTAAAAAGACTTGTTCTGGTAGTAAATGTATTTCAGATATTGTAAACAAAAACTACCCAAGAAATAGTTATTCGACGAATTCCTGACAGGTCATAATTATAGAAGTTGTTGTTCGCCTTTACTAGAAATTTTGATCGTAACATTTGCGGTTTTTGACCGGCAATTAGAAACCTGATGTGACGTGTCTCTTTCGTCTTTAATACTGCTGGCCACTGCTTCTGTCAATAGAAAATAGACTCGTCTGCTTTTAGATTCGATATTGAAAGTATAATATTATAAATTTGAAATTATAACTATTAAAAATACCACATCAAACCTCGTAGATGAGCACGGCGTTCTCCAAGCTTAAACAAACATCTGTAGCATAGCTTCTTAGAGCCTGAGGGATTTTTTCGTACCTCGGGCGTTAAAAATAATAAATACATTAATAAACAGCACTAGCATGTAAGTTTTAAAATTTTTGAAAAAATTCAACTTTTTAATTCATTTCGGATCAGTACAAATATTCAGGGATATTTAGTACTGAATTGGATACTCGCGCTACTATTAAAAAATAATTAAATTTTTTTGACCCAATTAATAGATAAAAATCATTAATAATTTGGGCACCGGCACTGCTGCAATGGGAAAATTCCTGTCGGTCCGTCACACTGAAAGTAAACTCCTGCCGGTCCGTCACACTGAAAAGTTTGGGAAGCGCTGTGCTAAGAAGCACTCAACACTGCCTGTTGATAACTATGTTCTCTACTTTGATAATCCAAAATCCTCCAAAACATAACGACACTAAATATTCATGTAACGGAAACAGTGCGTGCAAATCTGATTGAAGATTGTACTAAACCCTCTGTAGATACTACTAGATAGATTCCAGAAAATGTCCGTGGAACAAAAGAACACAGACTGGACACAGTCAACATTATTGTGACAAAATGGAATAACAATAGCGTTGTGACCATCGCATCCAACTGCCATCGGGTAGAACTTGTTCAGCCAATTCAACAAGAACATGGGTGGAGTGGACCACAGAATATTGCCACTTTGCGCATCTCCATTCGTCCGTGCAAGTGGTGGTGTCTTCTCGTCTTGCACCTAATGGATGTCACCATGCAGAATGCCTGACTGATCTACAGGTTGACTGAATCAGTGAGTCATCAGTCAATGGATCAGCTGGAGTTCCGACGCAGTATCTGCAATGTGTACTACAAAAGCTATTCTCTTGAAAGCACAGCCATCGGCAGACCATCGGGCGTTCAGAGCTACGGAGCCAGCGATCACCGATGGAGGTCTACAGCGATGGCAAACACTTTATCAAAGCAAATGAAACGCAGAGTTTGTGCAGTTTCTAGTCTCAAGGAGACACTCGGTAACTGGTTTTGTAATATCAGGCTCTGCTATTGCAGGTTGCATTATTAGCCTACTTGTACTACTAGTAATATTACATTATTCTCTTAGGCTAGTAAAATGCAAGTTTGGACAGTCTGCTTTGCTATCTAAATAGTTTGGGAACTGTTTGCGGAGAAATTACTGGTATGGTACTCATGGATTAGTCGAGCGGATTTGTGTAGCTTTTCTTTAATTTTTCTTCTTATCCCTAATTACTGATGACCATTAATTGTAGATATTTGTAGATAGTGACCCTCCTGTTTGAATTAAACTGATTTGAATTTTATTTAATGCAAGAATGGAAGTTGTGGTTATGACCACATGCTCATTAGTTCAGGCACCCTCTCGTGCCTAGTGTCCCATAAATGGGACGCTAATAAAAGTAGGTCAACTTCACATGTTATACAAGTATATTTTTCCTTGTGTTTATGCAATATGTATACAACAAACTAAAAGTGAATAAATATGTTTTTGAAAATCAGGCATTGATAGGTTAACCTATGTTTGAAAGTCTTAAACATCCGTGTGGTACTTTTGAAGATTGTCTTTTTTTAACTCAGCCATCATGCCCACCTAGAGTCATCTTGTTTTATCGTAGATATGGGTTTGCACAGGAAACTATGCTAGATCTTAACTGTGAACCAAAGCCGCAGTGATTGTTAATACTTGTTTGCCTATTAGCAGCATGTGCGTCTTCTATCACATCCACTATAGGCTATGTTTAACAAGCCCGCAACATCCGTGTGATACTTCTGAAGATTGTCTTTCACATCCTTGTTAGCATGCCAACACGAAGTCATATAGGAACTGTATTCCCATTTGGGATCCGTGTAGAGCCATACGGACCCCATCTAATGTCTGCGGAAATTCTGGCAGGGATGTTCTAACAGAAAGGTAAAGTTTACTTCATCTTCCTTTGCCGTAGATCTGGGCTTTGCAACTGAACGTGCGCTTGTACACCATGTGAGGAAGCACGAAGACGTTACTGGTGGAATCGTCTTCGTTTTGGACGATCCGGAAATTCTTCCGAATAACATCATCTACAAAATCCGTCTGCGATCAGAAGACTGGAAAACAAAAATCATTTTCTATGACCCTGCTTTTCCTTCTGAAGATTCAGGTAGTTTCATCTGTATATAGTAACCAGAGGCGCTTTTAAGCATAGGCACAATATACATGTAGGCGCGCTCCTAGGATCCCCAAATATCGGAGGGCCTTAAACGAATGAAATTTTGAATTATTTTTAATATACCGTATTTTCTCTTTTTTACAGTTTAGCATTGACTTAATAAAATTATTGTAATTGATAATTGTTTTTTTTTAAATTTAGGATAATTTTGTGAATGTGTGCAAAATAACATCAAACTTGTTAGCCGCATGCCGCAACGTCCGTCTTCGGCGGTTTACGTGTTGAAAGTTTTAGTCTGATGATTCCGTCGTTTTTAGTGTTTACAGCTAATTAAAACTTGTGTCAGTGTTGTTAACCAGTAATAATAATTGAACTTTGTATAATAATAAATATTGATTGAAATCTGGCGCAATGAAACGTTGCTATGATTCTGGAGCTGAAAAACGAAAGAACCGTGACCATGGGATAAATGAGCTAAGTAGGCAAAAAATTCGTGGAACGTGGTCTACAATCCACATTTCCAAATGTGGAAATAATTGTGCGTATTTACCTTACGATGCCAACAAATAATGCCTCTCGAAAATGTTCGTTTTCTGTACTTAGAAGAGTGAAAAGCTATATCAGAAGTTCCATCAATCCAGATCGGCTAGGTAATTTGGCTTTGGATATTTTTCTAGGTTCAAATGTTGGAAGCCCTATAGTGGGATGAGTAAGCGGTGAATAGACTTTTTTAAATTCTGCATGCATCGAATGTTTATCAGATTCTCAATTCCTCCTTCATCATTGCAACTTGTCTTTCGTCCTCCTCCTCCTCATGTCTCTCTATCTCTCACTCCCAGGCCCTCCACTCAAAACTCTTCTCGACTTTTCAAGTACTCCTGCCGTGATTCATCTGATCCTCCGCCTTCCAATTATTCTTGTCCTAAACGACACCCTCCTCAACAGCTGCTCTGCCTCCTCTCTTGATCTGACGCCCTGGAAACCGGACTCGGACCTCTTTTGGACTACTCTCTGGAACCCCCTCTGATTTGGTATAGAGTTCGTGAATAGGCTCGTTCCCTGCGCTTGGCCTTCGAGTTGCGCTTTAGAAGTTTGGAGGTTTTGGTTACGATTACGACTACGGTTTGCAACTTAAATTTTGTCTTTCATTTCTAATACGCTGTTTGTGACAAGTTGTTAAAAGAAGTAAACACCGATTCAATTTCACCGAATTAATTTTTTCAAGCTTTTTTTACATTATACAATATATAATTGCTGTATTGCATTGCAACAAACGAGTTCTGTACACTTATAAATAATCTTGAGTTTCTTTAACTGAAATCATTAAAACAAATAACTTCATATTTCTTAAAAAGATCTTATATAACTAATCGCAATTACAGTGCCAATGACAGTCACCAAACCGCTTCAAGTACAACTTCGAGGGTTTTACATATGATTGGTTAAATACCACCAGGCGCTCACTGTAGGCTACAAGTTCAGAGTGGCCCCAAACATGTTTGCGCCTAGGGGCTCGCTTTTAGTAGACGCGTCTCTGATGATGACCAATAATATTATTAATCTATATTTTTTTAATCTTTTTATGATTTATGAAAAGAAACGAACGAAATTTTAAAAAAGAGATTATCAAAATCATCCTAAAATAGATAGTTTTCGAAATTAGGCTCTATTAGTTATATGAAAAAAAAATCTACACATTGGACGCATACCTTATAATAATGATGTTGTTGTTGTTGATGATGATGAGATGATGAAATGATGATGATGATGATGCTGATGAAACGATGATAATGATGATGATGACGATGATGATGATGATGATGATGATGATGATGATGATGATGATGATGATGATGATGATGATGATGATGACGATGATGATAATAACTATAATAAAAACAAAAACTAGACGAGTTATGAGCCGTTTCAGACGTTCGTTTTATTCTCTCCGGACAGTTTTGCCAGCCTGATGGATTAGTACTACCTTGGACAAATAATAATAATAATAATAATAATAATAATAATAATAATAATAATAATAATAATAATAATAATAATAATAATAATAATAGTAATAATAATAATAATAATTATTATTATTATTATTATTATTATTATTATTATTATTATTATTATTATTATTATTATTATTATTATTATTATTATTATTATTATTATTATGAAACAATAATAGGGTCTGCTAATATAGCAGCAGCAGCAGAAATGGTAGTAGAATGAATATTGGTGGCGCTACTACGGCTTGAAATAGCGGTGGTAGTGGTGGTAATAGTAGTTGCCTAGTAGCAACAGCAGTAGCATTCGCAGTGAAAAATCCCAACCTGCATAAAAGCTGGCAACTGAAGAGGTGACTCTTACGTTGTAGTATATCAACGCTCGGGTTTTCTGGCGATTCAGAGGGCCATTGACCTGAGCCTAATTGCCGAAGTGAACAAGGGTTTAGACCAAGCGACGATACCAACGACTCATTTGAAGCAATATCCGCTGCCTTCGCGCATCGTAGGTGGCATGACTGTGTTCGGAGGAATGTTCCTTCCTTTGTTCATTCTCTTCAGCTTCGTCATTATTGCACCGACAATCTGCCAGGAGATTGTGCTCGAGAAAGAAAACAAGTTCAAGGTATAATCATTTGCATTACCTGGTCAATTAGGATAACATTTTACACAACGATTAAGCTTAGAGCTACATACATGTATGTATAGTAGGGTGGTGCGAATGTAATGGTAAAAAAAATTTCAGAATTATTAATTGTAATAGTGTGAAAAAGTTGTGTCTATAAGAGGTGAACTTGTGGCTAAATTTGTCAGTTGCTAGTGCTATTTCTTGAACTGCCCCAACGACTTTGAAATTTAGCAGTAACAGTTGCATGCAAAATACTAATAGGCCTACGTGATTACTTACCATAACGATTAATACACATTGCGCAAGTGATTACCAATATATTTGTCACAAATAACTAAACAACTCTTCACTAAATTATACGTTTGGTTATTGAACATTTATAAACACAAATTTTAAGAAGTTGAAGATCATTGTTATGGACAGTTTGGTAAGTTTTTTCTCGTTTGCTTAGGTTTATTTACTTCTATGAAGGTAGGGCCAACTTGGTTTTCTGATGCATCCATGTCTTCTTCGTCTGCTAAGCTTTGACTCTGTACTGGATGTCTGGATCTATTTCTCTTTCCGCTGCGGAATTTTGATCATTACTGTCTGCTAATGTTTGTTCATTGCTGAAATCCAATGTTTGCGACATCTTAGGTGCTCGGTCAGCTTTCGCTCATGCCGCTTCTTTAGTTTAGTTGATGCAATCTTATCTTGACCGCCAATAAGCATAACTCTAATCGTCCGCTGATCATGTAGGAACTCATGTTCATCGTTTGGCACCTTTCTGGCATTGGGACACTTACAATTGTCAACGGTAGGCCTATATGTGCAAGCTTCGATGTAAAACTTTTTCTCTACATTTATGTTAAGAGTTTTGCCATTTTTACGATATATACTACTACTTTTTCGACTTATATAGGTCTGCTTTCGAAATTCATCGTGGAATGCTCTTATCACCTTCAGAACTCTTGTATGTGAAACTGCCACGATAGAAGCTTTTTTCCATATAGCTTCGATGTGTCTTGCTACGATTTCTGCTGTTTGAATGACAATAGATTCTTTGGTTCCTTCCGTTTTGACTCTGTTGATGTTATGTTTAATATAATTGTAGTGCCTCATAACGTCTTCATAAGTTGGCAAGACATTTCTCGGTAACTCGCACGAATATCCAAAATCAGTAGGCCTACATTTTTCAGCGGTTCTTGTTTTGATTTTGGATAACTGATCGAAAAGACTTCTTTTTACAAAAATTTCCGATAAACCGAATTTCTACAAACTTTTATAAATGACATTGATAATATTATACAATTAACATCGTGCCCTCAAATATGACATATGACCTGGTAGGCAGGGGCATAACTTTGGTCTAAAAAGTAGGGGATACCAATTTCTTCCATACACGAAGCAAGGCGAAGACTGCGATTTCTGGGCTGGCTCAATAATAACATATTAATTGACATTGTTTCAAAAGTGGGGGTGCGGTACCCCAGTCCAAAAACTGGGGTACGGTACCCATCGTACACCCACCCTCAAAAATTACGCCTATGGTGGTAAGCCCACTACCGGTTCGCTTAATATGGAGGATTGAAGGGATGAAGGACATTGAAGAATGAAGGTTCGCCTTAATATGAATTGGCTCTAATGCACTAGCAACAGGGGTATAGTATCGAACTTCGACGACGCCGCTGGGGCACCTCAGAACTTCAAAATAATTCAACCAAATTTTGCACAGTCATTTACTTTTACCAAATGCAACTTTTAAACATTATTACGTTTGTAAATTCGCACCTTAGTTTTTTCGCACCACCCTAATGTATAGGCCTATCTATGTAGATTTAAGAGAAAGGGAAAGGCAATGTTTTAAAAGGCTGTAAGCACTAACGAACAAAAAAGTGAAGTTATTTCCACTTGCTGCACTATTTCTGTCCATTATTTTGTCTGCCAGGCCTATAATAATAATGATGATGATGCGGGTGATGAGGGTGATGATGGTGATGATGATGATGATGATGATGATGATTATGATGATGATGATGATGATGATGATGATGATGATGATGATGATGATGATGATGATGATGATGATGATGATGATGATGATGATGATGATGATGATGATGATGATGATGATGATGATGATTATAATAATATTCGTTGATGACAAAACGCTTTGGGATGGGAACAAAATTACCCCTGGTTGCGGCCTGAGGGTTTGCAAAGACATAATAATAATAATAATAATAATAATAATAATAATAATAATAATAATAATAATAATAATAATAATAATAATAATAATAATAATAATAATAATAATAATAATAATAATAATAATAATAATAGTAGTAGTTGTAGTAGTAGTAATAATAATAACAGTAGTAGTATCAACTTCTCAACCCAAATCAATAACCACAACCTTGACCTCATTATCAGCTCCTCAACTTCACAATTATCACCTAAGTTTGTCGCAATCTGTTCTCAACATTACAGGTCATAACTCTAACCTTGCTGATCTCGAAATTAGGCCTTTTCCACGGCCTTCCGCATCTTCCCATTCTTTGATACCCAACTCGTTCTTAACTCTCGTAATTCCTCAATGACCTCCTTTCTTGCTACAATCCCACTAGTACTCGAGGTCAGTCGCTAAGGAGTTACCGACTGACTTGATGAGTCAGCGACTGAATTAGCGACTCAGTTGACTAAGTCGCATGCTTATCGACTGTGTAAATCGCCTAGTCTTATATTATAATACAGTTTACCGCATCCTGATCGTTCCACCCGGTGATATTTTACTTCTAAAAATAATTCTTAATTTATTTTTAGTTCAGTTCTGTGCTCTTGCATTTAACTTATAATTCTAATTTTTCTTCACAAATAATTTTACTTATCATTTCTGTTTTAGCTCTCCAGTAATTTTAGTTCTTATTTTAGTTTTCCAAATAATTATTAATTTCAATTCTGTAAAATGTATGCAACGCTTGCATAGAGAAACTCAAGTCATCTTCACTGAAAACCATTTTCTTTTATTATCGTCTGCTTAAATGGAAATGACGTCATTATGACGTCATACCTTCTTAGTAAGTAAAGTATGCAGTTTCCAAAAAATAATTTATCTTTTACATGTTGGAAAGTTCGAATTCTGTTTGTCCAAATTTGAATGTTCATAACTTTTGACCCTGTTGACAAATTTGATGAAATTTCAGAAAGTAACTTATTGCTAATTTATCTCTATTTAAATGTATGAAAATTTATTGAATTAGTTTTAGAATTGACAGATTTATTGCCAAAACAAAAAGGGTAGGCCCTATCAGTTCAATTGAGACACAGTGTATATACCCTAAATGCTAAATAGTTATTACATACAGACGTACGTACATACATATAGGCTATTGGAATGGTATTCCTCGTTAAACATATAATATCCATATAGTGTCCGTCTGTCGGGGGACGCTATGTCACAAACGGGTTCTGTTCCATTGTGGAACATAAACCGGTAGTCTTGACGACGGCGGTCTTGACGACGGCGATAACCAACGATACATATAATACGACGTCATAATGTGACGGGCAAATACACCAGTATTCAAATAATTTGTTTATATTCTACAAGCTGCTGATAGGAAGGTGAATATTGCATCATATGTTGTAATATGTTACGTCATCGTCGTCATCATAGTTTTCTTTTGCCACTACTAATATTTCTTGATGCAATTATCTCGGTCAATGTATTTGTAAGACACTGGTTACACAACTGTTAACGAGATGATTTTAGAGGTTCTCAAAGGACGCTATGCAAATGTTGAGATATTTTTAAACGTGTGATCGTTCGTAAACTTCGTGCAGGAGTCGATGAAGCTGATGGGGATGCGTTCGTGGCTGTACTGGTCTTCGTGGTTCCTCAAGTACCTGCTGTTCATGCTCATCTCTGTGATCATTATTACGATCCTCTTACACGCTCCGTTCTCGTCCAATGGACCAGTGCTTGCACAAGGCTCAGCCATCATCACATTCGTCTTCCTCCTACTCTACTCTCTATCCCTCATCACGTTCTGCTTCGTTATTTCTACTCTTCTATCCAAAGGTAAGGAAAAATACGCGGGCACCCTCAAGTGCAGTTACGGTAAATAGAGGCGAGGTAAAGGTATATCACGTTAGATTTTATGTTAGTAGTTGGAAGATGCAATCTTCATGCTGTTGGCCTATTCTTCGGTAGATATCTCGAGATCCTAGCAAAAGAGGGAAACAAGATGAGTTTCGAAGAGCTCATTTTAATAAAGGGCCCTGTTTCTTCATAGTTTGAGTTAGTTTTAGAGCGTCTACGTTTATTTCTTTTAGTTGTTAGGCTGGCATATCATCTGTGGATATTTCTGCAACTTAAGTTATCGTCTTTTTGAAAATTACTTTGGTTATTTTTGATCGATTTTCGAACTGGATATGCGCAGATAACATTTAATTTCCGTGACTTCATTTACAGTACAGCCGGCTCTACAGAATTCTCTACAGAGCTTGAGCTGCGCATGAGAAGTGCGCAATTCTAGCGCGAATCGAGCTTCGTAAAGCTTGGTCTCATGCTTGATTGTTGCCACTATACAACGCTAAAATGGCGCTGTCGAGACTCCGCCCACAGGTATTCATTTTGAAGAAGAAAAGTAAAAAAACCGGGAGTCCACAACGGAAGTCAAGTCCATTTCATTATTTATTTCTAAAATTCTAAATGTATTAGTCAGTTACTAAAAGTACAAAAATTTATTTCGATAATTTTTTTATTACATGAAAATATGAAGCTCCGCAATCCGCATATGGCACAAATGGTACTCGGTTCGTACCCGGATCCGGAAAATAGTACATCAAAACACTCGGATTCCTACTCGATGGAAAATGTGTACCCGGTAATGCCCTAGTTTCAAACCTGATCTCTCATCATTCTCTAGACATCCTCGGAGTGACTGAATCCTGGCATGATGCCTCGATTCTTCGTTCGGCTCCTCCGGGCTACCTCTCTCTCAACATTCCTCGTCCAGTACAGCCTTCTCAAGACCCTCTCGCACAAAACTATGGTGGCATCGTCGTTTTTTACCGTGGGATTTCAAAATCAAAGTTATTTCTGCGCCATGTGTGTTTTCCACCTTTGAAGCCCTAGCCTTTTCATGTGCCACGGCCAGAGGTCCTCTCACCATCCTAACCCTCTACCGGCTGGGATCCTCGCTACTGACGTCAGAGTTTGTCTCAGAATTAACTGCACTCCTTGAAGTTTTCGCTACATTTAACTCGCAATTCATCATAACAGGCGACCTGAACATTCATTTTGAGAGTCCAACCTCACCAGCTACCGCTCGGTTTTTAGACACTCTCTCGCAGTTAGGCTTACCGCAGCATGTTGCCGAGCCGACTCATATTCTCGGCGGCTGGCTCGACGTTGTTGTCACACGTGATGATTGTGGGATTATTAACCTTCGCGTCGAGCCGTCCTCCATTTCCGATCATGGCCTTCTTCTCTTCACTGTGCCGTTCCTCTGCTCTCCGCCTACCTGCGCTCTGCGCATCTCCCGCGGATGGAGGAACCTCGATCGACAGGCCTTTTCCCAGGGCTTCCTCAGCAGTCCTCTCTGCGGGGACCTCTCGTCCTTATCTGACTACTCGACCGAGGATCTCTTCGCTTTCTACGACACCACGTTGCTCCCTCTCGTTCACTCCTTTCTGTCGCTTCGTCATCATCGTGTCTGCTCCAGGCCATTGCAACCGTGGCTCGACCACAAATGCCATGCGTTGCGTCGGAACGTTAGACGTTTGGAGCGCAAATTTCGACACACGCACAATCCGTCTGACCGTCTAATCTGGATTGACCACCTACGGAACATGCAGCAGGAGTTTCGCGACAGAGAGACCGCTTACTGGCAGTCTCTGATCGAGCATGAGAAGGGGAATCCGCGCCGTCTCTGAGCCGCGCTCTCTGATGTCCTCGGACGTTCAGTTACTCCTCGTCTGACGACTCAGTCGTCGTTTACGGCTGCCGATTTTCTTAACTTCCTTAAGATTGACTAACACGCCAAGCAACTGCTAATGCTCCACCTCCATCGTGTCTGCCTACGACTTCTTCGCTCTAAGCCTGGGATCCTCTTCAGCTAACTACCAGCCGTCAACTAGCTATAAATTTTCTCTAAGTCATGTGAATTGTGAATTGCCTCTGTTTTTACTTAAATACGGTAATCAATAATAATAATCTTTTTCTTTATTAATTCAAACCGACAAACGCAGTAAGATTACATTGAGACATGACAGTACAATGATCAATATCTTAACTAAACACACGTTACGGCAGCCATGCAAGGCGCCCGCCCGAGGGGTTTCGGGAATCGAGCCGCGTACTGCTGCTCTCCTGCTGCTCTCCTGGCCGTGAGTGTTACCATTACTCTATCCCCACTCACTAGTCCGGCTCCTAGCCGATGTCTTAAGGATTCATCGATGACTTGCTCCGTTTTGCAAATACTTTGTAATTCCTCTCTGACCCAGGGTTCTGTTCCGGTCTCTCACAAGCGGGCTGTCGTCTTTCCCTCCGTCAATCGTCAAGGTCTGGATCCTAATTCTCCAGCTAATTTTAGGCCCATCTCCAACCTCTCCTTCCCTCTAAGCTCCTGGAACGGTGTATTGCTTTTCAACTGGTCCACAACCTCGACTCTAATTTCCTCATGCCTCCAGTTCATCCTGGGTTTAGGAAATCCTACTCAACTGAGACCCTACTACTCCGGCTCCTATAGCCGATGTCTTCCAAGCCCTTGACCGTGGTCATATCGTACCCTGTTAGCCCTTTTATGACACCAGCGCAGCTGTTGACACCGTAGACCACTCTATTCTCTTAAATCGGATATCTATATCCTTCGGCATCTCTGATAGTGCCCTTTTAGGGTCCCGCTCTTTCCTCTCTGACAGGTCCATCTCTGTGGTCTTTGGTTCACATCGTACTCCTTGGGTCACTACCAACAATAGACTCCCCAAGGCTCTGTTCTGACTCCTCTGCTCTTCATCCTATATACCTCGGACCTCGGGGGAATTTTCCAGCAGTATGGGGTTTCGTCTCATCAGTATGCTGACGACACCCAGTCTCTTCTACATGCTACAGCCTCTTCTGCTGTCCAAATGGTCGAGAGTATCTAAGCAGCAGCCTCTGCTCTAGATACTTGCCTTTCCTCTAATCGCTTGCGGTTGAACCCTGACAAGACTCAGTTTATTTGGCTCGGTGGTCGGCTCCAAATCAGCAAGATTGATTTTGAATCTCTACATCTCAGGTTCCCCGCATTCAATTCTCTTCCTCTGTTCGTGACTTGGGGATTGTAATTGATCCTACCCTCTCCTTCACTGATCAAGTTAACCTATCCCGATCTTGCTTTTATCATATACGCCAGTTCCGATTCATCCCCAAGACTCTTTCATTTCATACTGTCACTACACTCGTACAGGCACTCATCTGCGCTCGGATGGACTTTGGAAATGATGTGTACATAAACCTTTCCTCCTCCAATATGCACCAACTCCAGACTATCCTTAATGCTGATGCTTGGCTTATAGGTGGCATTGCTAAGTTTGCCTACATGTCTGCCTTTTTCCGCGATTCCCTCCACTGACTCCGTGCGCAACAGCGAATTCAGTTTAAAATCCTCACTCTTATGCGCACTGCATCTGCTCCGTCTTACCTAATAAATTTTTGCAACCCAGTTTCTTCCTTGCCTGTGAGGGCTTCCTTGCGATCTTCGGCTCGCGGCCTTATTGTGTTGTATTGTATTGTACCTAAACATCTATAAACATCTAAACATCAATAAAGAGCCTCTCACAATGTTCGCTAATCAGAAACGCTCACAGTGCGAAAGACCCAGTGAATAGAAAGTGGTTTTAAGACAGCGTAACGAGGCACTTGGGCCACCTGCTAATAAAGAGGCACGTGTCAGTGGAGGGAGTTGATTCCATAAAGCAGGACCAAATCTACCAATGCAAGAAAAGGCTCGAGTTTTGGCCATAGTGGTCCTGGTCCTGGCTCGTGGCGCAGAAAAATCATCTATGGCGATTAAGGGAAGTAGCTGAAGCTGACGGACGAACGAGGTCACAGATGTGCTGTGGAAGACCTCGTATGCGGTCTTCCACAGCACAATCCAGGAGTTTCGCTTATGTTGGCCCCTCTGTTTAGAACGTTTCCTCTTGTTTCTCCGCCAAGAGCTTCTTTCCCTCTCTCCTCTTCAGTACCGTAGACGCCTGAAAACTGTCCTTTTTGCCGGCGCTGGCAGTGATGCGAGTTGAAAGCGCCGCTGATCTGAGTGGCGCTATATAAGTTTTCGGTTACAATTACAATTACTCTCTTTACACTCGTTAATTTTCCGTTTGTTCGTTTATATTCATTTGCAGCCAGCTATGGCGCGGCTATCGGTGGGATTCTTTTCGTCCTGACGGGTGTGCCTTATTTCTATTTCTACCTGGTGATCTATGACGATATGACCCTTGGACAGAAGTTAGCAGCATCACTCGACTTCAACTTCGCCATGTCATTTGGATGCTTCAAGTTAGCTGATTACGAAACACTCGGTAAGTCAATGATAACGATTGATTGCCGATTGTTGTGAACATAGCAAGCTATGTCAGCAAGCGTATGACACTCGAATTTACGTTGCTTTGTAGGATTCAATAAGCCAGAAAGCGTCTGACATGGACATAGCGAGTTTCCACAGTCGGCACACGGGGACCTTAAATGCGTGGCAATTCATCGAAAAACGGGCAGCAGTGGTGAAGGATCTCTTTACCCGATTAATTCATTGAGAAATGAACGGGGTCAAGGTCGTAGGTCGCTATGGCAAAAAGTGTACATTTACATTTAACATTTCACATGACATGCTGATGAGATGCTGATATCACATCAGCTATTTCACACTTCGTCATTCGGGTGACCCGTCAAAACAGCGACCGACAAAAGAGCTCCGACAAAAGAGCGCCGACAAAAGAGCGCCGACATAAGAGCGCCGGCGAAACCTTTATATCGAGGTTTCAATACCGAAACTTGTGTTAGCATTCAAGGTTGAGGGACAGCTGAGAGATTATCAAATCACTTAAACATTTATCAATGATTGTTACCAATTGTGTTATATCAACTGGTATGGGAAATAAACTAGTATTTTATTTTATTTTATTTTATATTACATAGTTGAGCGCCGACATAACCATTAAATCGCGCGGATCCTGGTATTCGGAACGGAAGAAAACATGATTTGCTTTGAAATCTTTTTCGTTGCATTCCGTTAATAAATCTTATCTTTTTTCAATGCATTCCATTAAATACATTAAATTTGTATTACTACAGTTCGGTTCCAAGACAATTAGTTAACCGACGAATGGTTCACGGAAAAATGGTTCACTGACAAATGGTTCACGATAAATAATTAATATTGTAAATAATCATCGCGTATCCAGCTGCTAGTTTGAGGTAAATTTTCACCGATCTTCCAGCTACTAGTTTGAAGTATATTTTCATTGGCCATCCAACTTCTAGTTTGAGCTTTATTGTCGATGAAAATATGGTTCAAACTACAAGCTGGCAGAGCACTGAAAACATAGCTCAAACTAGAAGCTGGATGAGCGATGAAAATATAGCTCACACTAGAAGCTGGATGAGTGACGAAAACAGAGATAAAACTAGAAGCTGTATTATCAATGAAAACATACTCAAACTAGAAGCTGGATGAGCGATGAAAATATGGCTCACACTAGAAGCTGGATGAGCGATGATAATAGAGCTCACACCAGAAGCTGAAAGAGCGTGAACCATTTGTCGTGAACCATTTGTTCGTGAACCATTTGCCGGGACACCTTACACTTTTTGTTGGCGCTCTTATGTCGGCGCTCTTTTGTCGGCGCTCTTTTGTCGGCGCTCTTATGTCGGTCGCTGTTTTGACGGGGTGCCCGTTATTCGGTTTGAAAGCGGGTAAAGCAGAAGACAATTGTGTTTATGCGCTCAGTTTCAGATGTCTAACTATGCAACTGTAATGTATGTAAAGCTATTAAGCTATTGACCGTTGACTTGAATCATGACAACAGGCTTCCTGTTTTGCCTTTGCAAAGCTTCCATCTACATTAAGCTTTCTCGTCTTTATTCTGTTGATATTTATGTAAATCACAGGGGTTAAGTAAATTATGGGTACGTGTAAGAATTCAAGTTTCAGCAGTTACAGCTTTAGACAGTCTTCCGATTATTGACGTTCGAGACTCATTCAGCATTTCCTTAATAATGCTCACCAAACCTTAATCACTTCCTAAGGCACTCGCTTCTTCGCACGCTGCTTTCTTTCTTTCTCTTTCTCTCTCTGTCTCTCTCTGCCTGGTTCACTATCACTTTCTCTCTCTCTTGTTTAACTCTCTCATTATTGCTTTTATATGGGTAACTCACTGTCAGTATTAGAGAATTTTAAATGTCGGAGATAGAAGTACTATCGTTATTCAAGTACAGTGAATCACTGTATACAAGAAAATCGAAACGACTGTCTTTTCTGAAGTGAACTCTAAACTGTTTAGCGATACTGTCACAACAAAGATGAATGACGTCGACGTCCTTCTTTGTCCAGGCCTAGGACTGGCACCAATAATAGCACGAGCAATGTTGGAGATTTTAAGCTGGTAGGCTAATCAGGTGAATCTAAGATTAAAAACTTAAGATACAACTTCGAAAATTCACAGTTGGCGAACATGTATGACGATGATTATAATGCTGGTGGTGACTGTGGTAGAGGTGACAAAATATCGCTCTCAACTAGTACCAAGATAGCACTAGCAATGTTGGAAATTTTAAGCTAGTAGTCAGATGAATCTATGACTAAAAACTTAACATATAACTTCGAAGATTCGCAGCTGTCCAAGATGAATGACGATTATGATAAGGCTGGTGGTGACTGTGGTAGAGGTGACAAAACTAGTTTAGCGACATTATGCATGACTTCTTGAAGATATAAAGTTACCGAATAATGAAACAGAATTAAGAAGCAGAATTTAAATCGCGTAGAGTAAGGCCAAGCCGAGGCTTTCAGGTGCAAAAAAAATAATCGTGAAGCGTGCTTGATCACTAGAACACGTAGACCTGGACAGAGATAATTTAATCCATACATCTGGTTGTTGAAATGGTGTTGCTGTTTAAATTTGACCAGGGGCTAACGCACAATGGAACGACGTTTGGTATTCAGCGAAGGCAGGAGACCATCTCTCGATGGTACACATTCTGAGCATGCTATTGGTCGATACAATCATTTACTCTATTCTTACTTGGTATTTGGATGCTGTTATACCAGGCGACTTCGGAACTCCGCAACCGTTCTATTTTCCCTTCTTGGTCAGTATATTAGTGCTTTCTTTGAGATAGTTCTGTAGGCCGATTTGTCGATCGACTTAGGCATGAGATAACGGTGTTCAATGTTACGCTGAATGTGGTGTGATTTTCATCCTTTTGCATAGGTCTACTTCGTTCTAGATGCAGAAAGTAACAAGCAGGAGCACAAGATATTTAATGAAGAAAGAGTAAGATATAATAATGTAAAAATGCAGAGAAATAAGCGGTAATGAGAGTACTAGAACACAAAAGTGAGATGTAAACAAAGAGATAAAGCGACAGGACGAGAACAAGAGAGAGAGAGAGAGAGAGAGAGAGAGAGAGAGAGAGAGAGAGAGAGAGAGAGAGAGAGAGAGAGAGAGAGAGAGAGAGAGAGAGAGAGAGAGAGAGAGAGCGAGAGGAGAGAGAAAGAGGACGGCGATGAATAGAGAGAAGTCGAGGGAAGGTAAGGGAGAGAGAAAAAGGCATACATGAGCTGAAACCACGACATGTAATGTCGCATATCTTTACATTACATTTGATTTTTTAAAGCGGTTATTATGCTAGTGTTGGCTCAGTTTCACTCACAGATAGGCCCTATATGTTTTATGAAGGTTATTATTTCTTTGATGTGTAACATACGCGACATACGATCCTTGACACGATTTTAAATCTAGGTATTAGTTGTTCGAATAAGTAATGTTAAGAACCAAGACTAGTGAAGTCTACTTAAATGTGTTATTTGTTCGTCTGTAGAAGGAATACTGGATGGGTAGAGAAAGAGATAAGATGACGTTAACGAACGAGGATTTCATGACGCTGGTTCCACAAGATAAAAGACCGTACTTTGAACCTCCATTGGAGAATGCTAAGGCTGGAATTCAAATCAGAGGACTGACTAAGGTTTGACCGCCAATCAAACAATAAGTGTCTCTTTAAATATCAATTGTCTTATCCACGTATGAGTGTTACTATCTGTCATTAATAGATCGCTTGTAACACAAATCGAAGTGTGTTAGGCCAAAATGCTGCGACTACTATTGAATATTTAGACTGATAACAAAAAATGAGTGTAATTATAATCATAAATGTGTAAAGCGACCATTCTGGAAAACTAATAAGAGGTTCTGTATCTCAACGCTAAGGCAAATGATGTTGTCGAGAACAGAAATTACACCAGTAAGCACAACAATGAGAAGGAGCCTGTAGCAGAGTTCTGCACAGTTTGGGCAACTAACGGATTCCCATTCCAAGCGCTGATAGATAATATGATGTTAAGGGTTTGGGAAATAATTTGTTTGATAGCGTTGAGGGATTATAATTAAAGATTTGATTGATTGATTGACCGATTGATTGATTGATTGATTGATTGATTGATATGACTATATGACTTAAACCTACTATCGATTGATGCCTTGAAATGAGCGCTATAAAAGTAATCAATTAAGATTAGATTATATTTAAAGATTAATACCTTTTACATTATATGCATTCAACAAAGTAAGTACACTGTTTCTGTGAGCTTTGATGTAAATACTGCACTGTAGACAATTTTGATTGATTTGATTTGATGCATGTCGTCGACTAGAGCAAAATAGTAAAGAAATTTTTCCTTTAGAATTTTGGTTCCAAGATGAATCCAGTGGTTAACAACCTTAACATCGACATCTATGAAGGCAACATAACCGCTCTTGTGGGCCACAACGGAGCGGGAAAAACAACGACTATGTTCATGCTAACAGGTAAATATTATAATTGTCTGTGTGACAAATTTTTAATTTTGTTTTGTTCCCGGGTAGTAAGTTTTAATTCATAATTATTGCTTATGCCTCAAAAGTATTGAAAATGGCTATTATTCCCACAAACTTTGTTTTTGTGACCAGAGCAGTGATATTCTGAAATTTACGTTTTACCAGAACATTCAAGATGAATTCGTGCTAAGTAAACTTGGAGTAACTGCTAGAACCTTCTAGAACTTCCGAGAACATTCTTGAACGTCCAAGGAAATACTAGAAATTTCCAGAGTAATAAAGAGCAATATAAATACAGTGGTTTTCAACCCGCCAGTTCAGTTTACGTATAGCTGCATAAGTGGATATATATTTGAGGTGGCATCAAGAGGCTGCAAGCTTTCCGGCACACGCATTTTGCTCTGTCTGCAGCCAATTTATCAAAGCAAGGGCAAAGTACTCGGTTGAAGCATCTGCTACGATGCGGAAGGCCTACAAGGCATATTTTGGCATGCCTGTCGGGGACTTACAAACCCTGGGCACCTCATTTCACCTGCCAGCACTGCAAAAACGCTGTAGGGTAAGACGGACAAATGATATTCGCTTGGCTCTCGACATTTTATACAAGTTTTAAAGCTTAAAATATTGTAATTGTACCATTTCTTACAATAGATCGGGGCCTACATGAAATATGATGCGAGAATGTCTTATACATTAGTCATTGGTTGTAGACATTTACTTTTTTATGATCACAAGTTTATTTAAACTTTCATCTTTTGAGGATGGTAGAAAGGGGAAAAGAGAAACATGAGGCTTGCTATTATTATTATTATTAT
>OY744604.1:28769098-28804098 GCA_963556255.1 Allolobophora icterica
ATTACAACAAACGAGTACTGAACACTATAAATATTCTTGCCTTTTTCTTACTAAAATTATTAGATCAAATAACTTCACATTCCTTGAAAATAGCTTCTATAACTAATCGTAATTATACACTGTCAATAGCAATCACAAAAACGGCTTCAAGTACAACTTCGTGGGTTTTTGCACATGATTGACTAAACACCACCAGACGCTCACTCTACAAGTTCAGAGGGGCCCCGAAATATTTGCGCCTTGGTTCCCGTTTTCTGTAAGCGAATCTCTGACCGCCACCACCATCATCAACATGATCAGCACCATCACCACATAGTTGAATTATTCTGATTTAATTGTTGGTCAAATGTGGGTTGTGCTCGTGAATTTGTGTGCTTCTGGACTTTTAATACGATCTAATATGAGTTATTGGAGTTATTTCCCGTCTTCACCGTTGTTTGAGATTGTTTTGGATGGTGTTTGGACGCTTAGTACCGAGGTCTGTTTGCGCCATTGGTGGACCCTTTCACATTGAGAGGTTTGGGGTTACTAAACGGAGAGTATCAGTCTCCAGTTGGAAAGGCGTAGAGACTCATTGGATTGGTACTGACAATTCTACTTCGGGGACGTTCCACAGCAATTGGGAAATCTTTCCTCCGCATATCCATTGGAAGATGGAAGGCGGATGACCGGACGCAGGGTCTTTTACCACCTGTTGGGATTTGTATGTTTGGAGTATAGTCGCCTGTTGTCGCACCGCTTTCTCGATGCTGCGTGTTCAGGAACTCCGAGCACTTTGTCTACTGTCAGTTCTGGATGGGTATCTGTTCGTTGGGCTCAGCGTTTTTGTGGGAGCTAGCCAAGATATATGCGCATTGTTTGCCGTTTGATTAATTGATTATATATAGTATATACATAAATACATATGTCAACATCTCATCGTTTTGTCATCATTATCAATGTCGTCATCATCGTGAATTACAGTATATGTATATATATATATATATATATAGGATTATATAACTTATGATATTATATATATATATAGTATATACATAAATACATATGTCAACATCTTCATCGTTTTGTCATCATTATCAATGTCGTCATTATCGTGAATTACAGTAGCAGTAACAACATAATGATATTGTAGTAATATAATAATCCAATTTGAATAACACAAAGGATAAGAATATAGGTCTATTAACTTCGACACTAATAATATACATAATATCTTAAATAGCATAGTTAGGCCTACTTAAAATATATGATTAAAGGGTTTAAATTATTGGACAACAATGTTATTTTCAAAATTATCATCAATATTATTGTCAACCTATTCTTACTATTAAGGCTAAATACTAGTAATATAATAACGAACGATTTTTGAAGGCGTTGGATATCACCTTCCGATATTGAAGATGCCCGTGTGTGATGTGGATCAACTGCGTGATGTTATAAAGTCTCAAATTCCCAAGGCCCACATGGTGAGCGATGAGGCTGAGGAGGTTACGTTCCTTCTGCCGAGTAATCAAGTCTCAAAATTCAAGAGACTTTTTGAGACGCTTGAAACAGGTGGCGAAACCCTAGGCATCAAAAGTTTCGGAGTCTCCGTTACGACAGTAGAAGATGTCTTTCTCAGGTAAGTCTTTGCATACTATATATTTTTATATGCAGGAGCTTTTCTCATCTGACGCAAGTTTTGGTCAAACTGGCCAAACTATACGACTCTCTTGTCAGTTTTCATTAGAAACTGAAAAGTGTCATGAACTAACAGAAAAATAGAGCGTGATATTCACAACTTTACATGACAGGATAAGACATTTAATCCTGTCAAATGACTTCCATAGCACCGTTATCATAATGTTCAATACATCAGTCGATGGTCGCATTGAGTGAAATTGTAAAAGAAAAGTTTAAGTCCATTGGAGAAGCCAGGTTGAAAACTGATAGGCCAGAGAAACCATTACCAGGTAAGGCTGGGTATGCCAGTTGAAAGAGATGCGAGGCACTTAGCACAGAAGAGTATTCAGTTGAACTATATATTTGCATTACATGGGTATTCTATTCAGTCAAGCGACATGTACTCAGTCAAAAACAGTGACAAATTCATCCTTGTTTATTTGTTAGTGCACTTAATGAATTGCGAACGAGAGCCAATTTATTCTAACTAATTAACTAAAGAAAAGAATCGGTGCACAGTTCGAATCAGCAGATGTTTGTTTCATATATATAATTTTATATATATACACATATATATATATATATATGTATATACGTTTATTCACGACGAAGGCTGAAAGTACAGAAACATACCATATAGCTGCTGACCAGCTGCAGAACTGGCAAACATAACATGATCACTTCTTAGATGTAATCTAGATAATTAATATCATTATCGTGACAAAGTGGAAAAAGTTCAATCAATGTTGTAACTACACTCTGCCACAAATTTTAAGGACACTGTTATTATGACTTCCATGTAGTAATCGACTAACGAAGTTTAATTTACACAGATCTAGTATATGAACGAGGCCCAAACGACCAGAATAGTGCTATTGAATGCCTTTATGCTTGCTAAATATTTTCTGTATTCATTATTAAGACACATATTCAACTAACGCAGTTATCACTTTGTCAATGGTCGAAGGTTCTGATGCTAATAGCGATGTGAATTGTGTTGGTTATTTGAACATAGAGTAAATGATTCTTCTACACTGGAAGGCAGACCAAGGACGAGCATTGCGGCAGATGCAGGAATACAAGGAAATACTACAAGTAAGTTTTTATTTTTATATTTCATTTTGATGTCCAGTCAGGCCCGACTGGCTCCAGAAGGCATTAGCTATATGTTAGCTAGTGAACCACTACAGAAACGTTTCCTATAATTGGTTAGCACGAAGATGGCCAACGCACAATGTACTACATACATATCTACCAAACTACCTAACCAATTACATGTATACAATGAATAATAAGATAATATATGAAAAACAACATGATACGATATAATGTAATAAGCTATGATGTGATTTATAATATAACTATACATATAATGCGTACATACCTGCGTTCCTTATACCTTCCTACCTTGTATTTTTCACTTACTTATCCTTTGTAATATGCGATTTTTTTCGAAAATTAATTGCTTATCTGCCACATGTTTTCTTTCTCGTGCCGGGCTGATCTTCTGGACGCTTCTCTGAAAACGGCTCGTCTTTATTGCGCCTTCGGTTGATATTTTTGGCTTTGACAATGGTCCAGTAGACATGCTAATAATACTACTTGTAATTGCTAATAAAAAGTTACCTACTTGCATACCATCATTTTTACATGCATCAATATATACAGACATATTATATGCATGCATTCATACATAAGTTTTTCTTATATACATATACCTGCAAACACGCATATTAAGATATAGAATTTCACTTGAAATTTGTGACCAAAATTATTCCACCCATTGATCCAGTAGTAATAATTGACCCGCATTTCCGCATCGTTCAGTGTCAAACTTTGAACATCTTTTCAAGTCAGTAGACAATAAACTACAAAGCAAACTTTGTGTTTCTTAACGCAAGACAATATTTCACTTTTTAATACACAAATTCACAATAGACATTCCTACAAAGAGTGGCGCCAAATAAGTTATAAGGTGCAACAATCGGTTGCTGGTTGGTGAGCACAAAAAGTATGAAACTAAGAGGATAATCGTAATTTAGTGACATTGGGAGCAGCAACGTTAGCATAATCGCTTCCATTTTTAGTGACATTGGGAGCAGCAACGTTAACCTCATCGCTTCCATATTCTATAAAAGTGTAGTCCTTGGCCACAGAATATGTCATGAAAAATTGTAAGTGAAAAATAATTAGTTTGAGTTTTGAGTTTTAAAAAAGAGTGTCAAAACCTCCTTTCCTGTAGGCTTACTAATACCGTCAAAGCAATCTGCACTGATGCTCGGACTGTGATGAGTTAAACAGTCAGGCATCAGCCTACATAACATTACACCATATGGCACTACAGGAATTTTTAACGGAACCGTTAACACGCTTGCAATGAACTAAAAGGCTTGATAATAAATTTCAGATGCTGATGTGGTATATCGGAAGGAAACTGGTTGGAGAAGACAGAATCTCCAGCTACGTGCCATGTTCTACAAGCGATTAATACATTCCCTCCGAAACTATGGGCTTACATTTTGCCAGATTCTGATTCCAGTCATTTTCACCATAATCGCGTGCTTCATCCTCCTTCCTTCGTCAGGAGACGATATTTATTTCCCATCTCTAATCCTTGACCTATCCGGCTTCGAAAGTCCAATCACTCCATACCACTTTCGACATTCAATGGCGAAAGCACATGAACTGGCATCTTGCTATAAAACTAGTGTTTCAAGGCAGAGTAGACCTGTCTCCATCAAGTCTAAAATGGAGGACTACTTGATAATGATCGGGAAGGATCACAAATACCAGTACAACTGGAACTACCAGATCGGCGCTACCATAGAAGAGGACTCTGGCGGAAAGTTGAATATTATCGGGTTTTACAACAGGCAAACCTACCACTCAATCGCCATTTCCTTATCGTACTTGGATAACACTCTGATGCAATGCTTTGGCAACAAGGAGTACCGGATCGAAACCATCAACCACCCACTTCCCAAGAAACCTTCGAAACAGATCGTGGGTGACTTTATGAGTGACGTCCGTACGCAGGAAACATGGGGATTCTTTTTCGCCTTTTGCGTCTCTATTGGAATGGCACTCCTGTTCCCCACTTTCCTCGTCTTTCTGATAAAAGAACGAAAGTCGGGAGCCAAGCACAGCCAACTCGTGAGCGGAGTCAGACTGCATAATTTCTGGCTGGCTACATTTATTTGGGATTACGTCAACTACCTCGTTCCGTGTATCTTGATCATCGTCGTCATCCTGAGCTTTCAGATCGAGGCATACTGGCAGCATATCTGGTGGGTATACCGTGTTTAGACGTCATCCTCCAAATCTGGTTCATTCTCCTTACATTGTGAGCATAAAAGGAAAGAAATTAAATCTAGAAAAAAGTAGGGAGTGAAAGAGTTAAAGGGGAGAAAAGGAACAGATGGAAGAAGAATGAAGATTATAAAAAAATGAAAAGAATTTGAACTTGGTGAAGGATCGTAATGATCTTAACGAGAAAAATTTGAAGAATGTGGAGCAGAAAAGAAGAACGAAGAAAAGGAGAATAATAACAAAGGAATAAGAGGAGAAGCAGAAGTCACTAAGAGGAAGGAGTTGGAGAAAATTCCTAACTGTTGACGGAGGAGAATATAAAGAATAATAAGGATGATAAAATGATAAAAGAATGATTAGAAGTAGAAAACGGAGGAGGAGAAGTAGAAGAGGAAGAAGAAGAGGAAGAAGAAAAATTGTGAGAATGAAAATCGCGAATGTTATGGGAGCGATGTTGATGAAGACAATCTGAAGGTTGAGAAAAATGAGAATAAAAATGAGAAAAATGCAGATTGGACAGATATCTTCAATTAGGCCTACTTTTCTCCTGCTGTAGGTATTAATTTTCACCTTCTCCTCCTAAGTTCTAACTTGATGGATCGGAAACCGAATGGTTCTCGTGAAATCTGTGATTCCCGACAACGGTTTTTTATGCAGGTGTGTATTGTTTTCAGGGTAATCTTCATTGGTTTAATGCTATACGGTTTTTCCATGTTGCCCTTAACCTACGCAATGTCGTTTCTTTTCGAAGAAGCGTCAGTCGGGATCCTTATGCTTTCCGTCACCTGCATTGTTATAGGTGAGAACTTAAAAAAGTAAGTAAGTAAGTATGTTCTTTAACATACCGAATGCAAACGCACTACATAAAGTAAGCTATGATGCTTTTGTCAAGCGTTCCAAAACGAATGCTGATTTTAGATATCGCTTATTTCTCTTCGATCTAACATAACAGTCATAACGTAACGTTTTACTGCTCCTATATGTTACAACATCAATTTATTAATGACTTTAAATTAAATATTATGCAATGGATAAACAATAAGCGATCGACGTAGGCTATTTCGAAAACGTTTCGTGAAGATATTGCAGTAATTCAAGATTAATTCGCTAAGAATAACAGTTGATTGAGCTGTAGCCGACTCCATAATAATCTTAAGCAGTATTCCACATTGTTGTAAATATCGCCGAAACATGTCAGGTAAGGAGTCACAGTAAATCCTTGATGGCTTTGCTAATCTTTTCGAGATGAATCGTAAAGGTATCGCTGAGTTTAAATATCGCTTAGATATCGGTTCGATATCATTTACTTTAAATGAAATATTCTGCAATGGATACGCAATAGGGCCTAAGCAATAGACATAATTAGAAGCAATAAGCGATGAGCATGTTTCGTAAATATTTATTTAGTTAAGAAATCACAGTACTTCAAAATCAAATAATTCGCTAAGAATCAGAGTAAGCTGAGATGTAGCCGTGTTCATAATAATTTTAAGCATTAGGCCTATACCATATTGTCATAGACTGGCCACAAAATGGCCACTTCAACATGGGATACGCAGCCTAAATGATACTCACACATTTCAGCTCTGCAACATTATCACAAGATATAATATAATCACAATTATGTGTAAAGACTGCAGTCTTCTACTTGTCGTTTTGAAGAAACAATTACGGGCGTCACTTTCATGCAACTGAAAGCAGACGACCGAAATTCTTCACAAAGATTGGAATGGATATTCTACACCATCTTTCCCACTTTCTGCTTCAACGCTGTTCTTCAGAACATCTACGTCAACTACAACAACCAACAACTCTGCATCCTAATTGCCCACGAAATGAAAGTTGCCGATTTATGTGTAACTTTAAAAGGACGTGGTGATTACTATCATTGTTGTCCAGGTATAAGATATCAGTGTGAAGTATTTAAAAGCCTTGTAATTTAAAAGTCTTGTATGTATTTCGCATGCACTTGGTGTTCATATTCAGCACGCTATATCTTCTATGGTACGTCTATGTACGATGTATGTATGATGTGTGTATGTAAGTTCGAGTCAACATATTTGTCTGAACTTGGGCATCAAGAATTTAAATCTATGCAAAGACTTTAATTCTGCAATAATCTTGAATGTAACAGAAAGGCTTCTATCCCCGACATATTTTTAACAAGCGTACATACCACTGGTATACTGTTCAACAACTTGAGACTCTTATCAGACTTCTCATTTGCAAGCCTCGATTCAAACTGAACCAATTTTACCAAAATAGCTTATTTCACCCATTGCATCCACTTACCTCCTGACAAGGAATGCCTGTTCCGGAATCAATATGAGCCTTTACTTTCCTTTTCGGATTCCATTGCTACCTATTTCAATTTCTACAAATTTAAATTTCTTCAAGTTCTACAAAATTTCTACAAGTTTAAAGTCGCGTTTTTAGCCTCACATTATGTGTGCAACAATTAATATTCTCGTCTTTTTTCACTTAACTCGCTTCCTGTTTTATCCTATTTTTCTTTCCAAATTACAAATTTTCATCACTTTCCTTGGTTATGTCTCCATCTCCCTTTCATCTTCGCCTTCCAGTCTCTTGTGTCTGTATCCCAGGTGTTTCCATTTCATCCAGTGTAAACGCTCAGGAAGATATTTCTTTGGATTGCCTTTTCGTACAATCTTCAAATAAGATTCAAATGCATAGCACTTTCTCTCGCTCTTCTCTGCCAGACCTTTCTTCGCTTCCGGTTTTACATACGTACTTACTTGGAATCCTATCCAACGTCTTCTTTTAAAAAGGCTCTTTATTTTTTTCCCTTGTTATCTTGACCCCTATACTGGTACAGTGTACCACCTTGTGTTTTTGGTTTATCATGACTGCTTTAAACGAACACACATAACCGATAATATTGTTTACATGCAGGTCATTTTCTTTTGTTCGGCACGTTTTTCGTTTGCAAGACGATGCATAATGCCAATTTGTTTTGCGAATACTTAGCACCGAAAGAAAATCAAATTTACACTTTTCAAGTTTTCAATAATATGCATTTGGTAGAGTTTTGCCAACGGTAATCCTTTCTACTTCCCACGATAGGTAGGCCTATTCTTCTCCGCGGCCTTGTCTCCAAGCATTGGCAGTGTAGCGCCTCTCTTGCGAGGGAGCTTAGTATTAATTTTTAATGCCTACGACTACACGTAAATCAATCTATTTGAGCCCCCAAGGTTAGCATAGCAAAGGCCTAATCGTTTGCATTAACAAATAATCAATCAAAGCATCCATCATGCATGAATATATTTTAATATGTAATCTATAGTTCAAGTTTTAATAGAACGTATTCCACAAATCGCGATTGTACAACCCTTTAGCTAATAAACAAACTTAGATGGATGTGAGTCTTATGATCTCTCTACCTAGCCAGCACCTGCAAATTAATTTATAATTTTATATTGGCCTAGCCAACCTCCCCAAGAAACTATAGACTGCTTTGCATTGTCTCACAAGTCTCTGATTCGTGAGTCTCGTGACGTATCGGTATTCGATCAGGTCGCTTTCGCCTTTGGAGAGAGGTGATCGTAATCGATATTCTTTCAGATGAAGTTCTCCTTTCGCCGATTTCGAAGATTTGCCTTTTCTTCTCAAAGTTAAATGTTTCAATGTTCGATCGAAGTGTGTATCGCATACGCTGTATTTCCACGCTTCACATACGAAGCAACAATCGAGTTCAGTGAACTTAGATGTGAATGTCCGATCCTTCTCAGATACATCGCAACAGTTTATGTTCGATGCTGACTCATTAAAAACTAATCGTTTCTACATCTTATTGAATAGATCATTATCGACTCGAACTTCTTCGACTACAAAACCGTTCATCGACCAAGAATATTAACTTTTATTCTTATCAAAATCGCGAGTTTGCGATGTGGAAAATACAAGTGACTACTCTCACAACTTTACCACTGTCAAACGCTCAACTAATGTTATTTCGTTCCACCAACCGTCATCAGCCTCTTTTTCGATTCAAGCAGACAACTCTGGCGTAAAAGTCCGTTAAAGTTCTATTCACCCAATAAGGCACGTGCAGTCGTCCTTCCGTGAACTTGGCACTCCGAACACTCTATTCATAGCTCCCTTACAGCTTGGCTTCGATTGAATCCTCTCGTGAATCAGATTGGCCTTTAAAAACGGCATCCACGTGAAACAGAAGTCTGAACGAATGCGAATCAGACCTAAATATGATCAGCCCTCGTCACATCCGCAAACAACAGTTGTTACTGGTGACTGCCCGTCTGAATTTGGCTGGTGGTTCGGCCCACTAGATATCTATAGACTACACAAAATTAATAGGCCTACTTACCGTAAGTTGTCTATGTCTTTCTTAGGCCGGATAACGATCAATTCTTGTACGCGTTCTATTTCGTTGAAACCATAAGTTTCTTCTGAATTCTTGCGTGGCCAGGGATAATATCGTATCCCACCGCTGCCACCAACTGTAAGCCACACATACCTCACAGACATACACGAACAGATCAAGACTTACTTTCTTTAAACGTAATAAGCCGTATATATATGTAGGCCTACATGCAGTGCTTTTTTTCGGCCGGAACGGCGTTAAGGCACCTTTCTTCAGCTACTTAAAAATAATTTATTTATTTTAATAATAAAAACGATAATTTAGCTATTTTAATTTAATTTCAGTGTTGTGAACTGTTTTCAGTGTTTATTCAGACCCATCCCAACCCCCAATCCAGTTTTTCTCAGGATTTTAGCCCTAGCCATTTTAAAGAGAAACATATATGCCCTTTACAAGAACACCAAAATTATCATTCTCTGTCAATCCGAACTGAATTTAGGCTAAAACACTACATGCATGTATAGAAACTATTTTATCCGACAAAATGCATCTAAAGTTCGTCCACTGTAGAAATTGTGAAATGACGGTGACCTTTATCAAGCCATGCTATTGGCTGATATTAATATACTACCGCTATTATCTCGACACCATTGCCTAGATGAGAGGCAGAGCAGAATGGAAAAGGCTAGTAAATGCATTAAGTTTCGGTGAATTTTCACGAAATTTAAAATCATAGCTTGTACAAAATCATCCAAATAACACCCTTAGGCCTAAATATCACTTTTTCTCAAAGTTAATTTTTTGTGTATAAAATATGTATTTTAAAATTATAATATACGGTAATCTAAAAGTTGAAAAAAATTGACTTTGCTCGTTTTCTTGAAACTGAATATTCCGACTTACGACTGGTTTTGTTCCAGACACTCATGTGCATTCACAATTGGTTGTACTCAAAGTTACTGAAAGTTAACTGCCCTATCACTGTAGCGTATTGTTCCAATGCTGCTCCCGTTATAAGTTTTCAGTGACATAACGCTGCATTAAAAACAGTAAACCACTTCCACGTAACCTTAAACACAGTAAATGCCCGCGGAAAATAAAAGTTCACTTGACAATAATTATGTATGCATCCGTTTATGTGTTTGTATGTATGTCTATTTAATATATATGCACTTATGAATGTATTCGTACATATATTGTACATATTCAAGTATATATGTATCCATGTATGTATTTATGTAGGCTACGTATGTATTCCTGTCATTGAATGTTAACTAGCTGTCATGTATTACGACTTTTTTATTTAGTACCATAAGTGAACGTAGGTAGCGGGGTCATTGATCCCTTTTGGGTCTTCCTCCTGGTAGCCCTACACTGTAGATTACATTATACTGCCATCATTGTCAGATCTATGTGATGTTAGTTACCGGAAAATAACATTGATTAATTGATTGATTGAGTGATTGATTGATTGAGTGATTGATTGATTGATTGATTCATTGATTGATTGATTGATGTAGGGTATATTACTGTATGAATGTAGGACTGTTTGTATTTTTCTGTATATGCATGCATATACGTATTTATGCATGTGTTTGTATAGGTTTTTAAATGTATGCAAACCTGAAGGAAGTGTTTCTGAAGAGAAATCTTGAAGTAGCGCTTAACATATTTACTGAATAAATTAACTAAAACCCAACGTACGAATAACTTGTATATGTGCAGTTCACGTTTATTTGTGTATGAATGGAGATCTGTATAAAGCTGAATATTTCTTAAACAGCTTTTAAAAGCGATCTTCTCTGGCCTACAATTTCTGTTTACGTCCTTGATTCCAATTACAAACAACCCTTACACTTTCACATAGGAACTGTTGTTGCATTTTAAGACAATTGCGGCGATGACTGCCAAGTAGCTGAGAACTACCTGTCGTGGACGTCTCCTGGGGTTGGGCGCCCATTTGTCTTCATGGTTCTTCAAGGCATCGTTTTCTTCTTCATTCTCTGCATTATAGAATCCGACATCGTCGGTCTTTTACTCAAGGTGATTAACCTGAACCAAGTGAGTCAAGCCATGCCCACCGAGATGAATGCTGATGAAGATGGAAAGATCAGCGAAGACTCGGATGTTGCTGAAGAGCGACAACGCATCCGGTCGAATCCGATACAGGAACTCGTCAAGACGGACCCAGTCGTCATCCAGGATCTGACGAAGCTCTATGGAAATTTTGTGGCCGTTAACCAGTTGAATATCGGAGTCTCTCAGACGGAATGCTTTGGTCTCCTGGGCGTCAACGGAGCCGGAAAAACAACCGTCTTCAAGATGCTGACCGGAGAAATCCGGCCATCCTCTGGAAGCGCCTATATTGCGGGGATAAGCGTCCAAGACGACCTTGCACAGGTGCGTCAGAAGATCGGTTACTGTGCTCAGTTTGACTCCCTCATCGACCAGATGACTGTTCGCGAGACGCTCTGGATGTACGCATGCGTACACGGAATTCCGGCTCAGGTCCGACAAGAGGTCATCAACCGACTCATTGAACGTCTGACTCTCAAGCAATACACTAACAAACGAGCGGGAAAACTCAGGTTTATTTTATTTATTTATTTTATTTCGGATATTTCTATACCGCCTCCCCAAGTCTATTACTACTCAGAGGCGCTCCCGACTACAGCATTGATACTGTGCCGGAGTTTTCACGCCGAAGCGGCACGAGCAATTGCGAGTGAAGGACTTGCCCAAAGTCCGGACGCAGCGGCGGCTAGAGTGGGATTCGAACCTGCAACCCTCAGGTCAGAAGGCGCCGAACTTACCACTGATCCACCACGCGAATAAACTGTGTTCAACTGTAAATACTTGATAAAGAAGTGAACATATCCTTTTATACAGATTCAATCTCTATACTAAGAGATTCAATCTGATAATAAAACCTGCCGCCACAGAAAGTATGTTTTCAAATTTTTATGCAAGCTGAGTTGTGAATAAATCGATGTAGAAATATTTTGTCTCTTGCTGTGCATATATGCACCTTTTGTTAAAGCTGAAGGCACAGCGATACGCTCCCGATCTTTAACCTTTACCTTTTTTTCATGTTGTTACCTTTTACCTTACCCTGCCCGTAGTTGCCTTGCCTTATCTTATTTTTTAGCAATTTAAAATGGCGTACATACCTAAATAACTTATCCTGTGTATTGTGTTCCGTTGTTGATAGCGGTGGAAACAAGCGTAAGTTATGTATGGCCGTTGCGTTGATGGGAAATCCGAAAGTCGTCTTCCTTGATGAACCGACAACGGGCGTCGATCCAGAAGCCAGAAGACACGTCTGGAATACTCTGGCCGCCGCTCGAAACGCTGGAACTACCATCATACTCACGTCACACAGGTATATCCACCTCTTCTACTTCTGCTTATGCTTAGCAACACAGATATATCGGATTATCGTGGAATCATGGACATATCCTGATTTTTATTTATTCACTAATTAATCTAGGCATCGGTCGACCTAAGTCATTTGTCCCTTCTTTTGGTTTTTAATCAGTTCATGTATGTAATCGCTCCTTCAAGATATCTATTAGAGAAACGCTTCCCGCACATTTGCTATTAAACCTACATATATACATGTATGCATGCATAGTTGCATACATTCACACATGTACACACATATAGCCCAACAGATACTAGGCGGACGAAGACAGACAACTTGCTCACTAGTATTCGTAATGTAATCACAGAGTTACATAGCGTCTCTTCAAGAAAACTCATCACAGGCGCTATCGATGGAAAACAGGGATCGAACAAAATGGTTTTCAACCGCTTCTGGAATAGAAATAAAGAAAGAACGAAAAAAAGCTCACGTCGTAAGATGCTAGGTAACGCATTCCAGAAGGTTGGAACATCCACAGCGAAGGTTCTATGCTCTACTGAGGATGTTCTTAGTTCAGGGAACAACCGGGTCACACTACGCAGCACAGCGAAGAAATCATCGGCCAAGTATGCGACCGAGACACGCAACTCCCTAAGATACGATGGTGCACAGCCCACTAGGCAAAATTACGCATAAGCATTAGGATCTTATACCCAATGCGTTTGTGCATCGGGAGCCAGTGCTATAGTTTCCGAATAAAGCTGGACAATGATGAGTATATTATACGACAGTTACAACGAAGACGAATCTCCAACTACGAACTCACTACTCGAAAAATTGCTTCTTCTCATTTCATGTTAAGATCAGCCTGCATTTATATGATAGGAGTCAGTCTGATACGTTACTCGCTTACTCACACACCTCTCGTTGTCTCTTTCCATGGCCTCATTGTCCGTCTATGTATCTCTGTCTAAGTGGCAATATGGTCAGTCTGTCTTTGTTGGAAGGCCTGGTCTTTAAGCCTGCATACGCCATTGTCATATAGACAGCATCTAATTATCTGACGCCAGAGTGTCAACCATTACAAATACGTACAGACGTAGGTCGTGTTTTTCCCTCACTCAAGAAGCCTAATCTTGACACAAACCTCTGCTAAAACTATCGTCCAATCTTTAATCAATCATTTCTATCCAAAACCCTTTCTCTTCAACTTCTTCCTTATTTGAAATAATCTGGTCTTCTTCTTCCCTTTCAGTCAGGTTTTAGGGCTCACCACTCCACTGAAACTGCCCTCGTTTCTTTTCTTTCTGAAATCCATTCAGCTGTTGATAGATGCGAACTCACTCTTCTGGCGCTATATGACCATGTCACCCTTCGACATGGTTGACCATTCTTTCACAGCGCCTTTAGACCTCGTCTGGTCTGAAGGCGCTGGTGAATCTAGAACTCTGTGGGTCCCTATTAAACTGGGTGTTCCGCAGGGCTCTGTTCTAGGCCCTCTCCTCTTTACTTTATACATGGCCGGTATCCCTTCTCTCCTGCCCATCCATGCGGCTTCAGGCCACCTCTGTGCTAATGATGTCCAGGCATGTGTCCATGGGCCTCCTTCCTCTCAACCTTTTGCTGAGCGCATCGAAGCACTTTCTCATGATCTCCATTCCCAGATGTCTTCCAATCGCCTCTCCCTCAACTCGTCCAAAACTCAATTTATCTGGTTTGGCACTCCTCAGCAACTTCAGAAACTTGACTTTGCTCTGCTTTCTCAAAGGTTTCCGCATTTCTGTTTCTCCAACGTTCGCGATCTAGGAGTGACCCTTGACAATTTTCTCACCTTTACTGAACATATTTCCAAACTCACCCGCACTTCCTACTTTCATCTAAGGCGCCTTAGGGCTATCCGTCGCTCTGCCGTATCTCCAGTTTTCACCTCTATTGTCCATACATTTGTCTGTTCTAGACTTGACTGTTGCAATTTCCTCCTCATTGGTCTTCCCAAGGTCCGTCTCGCTTCTCTTTAGTCCGTTCTCTATGCCGCTGCTAGGCTAATTGCCCGTCTTCTTCGATTCTTTCGCATCAATACCTTTATGGCAGAAGAACTCAACTAGCTTCCGCTTTCTTTCCGCATCCAATTCAAGATCCTCATCCTTATCTCTAAGGCTCGACTTGGTTTTTCTTAGAAATATTTATGTGACTTAATTCTTCGCCCCCACTCTCTGCTTCTCTCCGTCATCTTCGTTCTTCTGACCGTTGGACCTCCTCGTTTCTCGCGTCAGTATTTCACTGGCTCAATCTAGGTCTTTTACTGCCATTAGCCCTGCCCTTTGGAATGAGATTTCTCCGTTCATTGGTTCTTCCATTCTCTCAGGTAACATCTCTTCCTCTTTAACCTTTCTTAAATCTTGCTCTTTCTCTCGGTGTTTCTCGCACTGGGAGAGCTTCTCAATGGCTCTCCCGCTAGAAGCGCTTTATAAACGTTCGAATACAATACAATACAATATCTTGCCACTAGAAAAGAAAAGCGCCCCTATAGAATCTATGAAGGGAGATAGCGTGGTTACTAACTGTGACATACTTACATACTTATAGGTAGTAGGCTATTTCATAGATGTAGTTCGATACAAACATGTCGTTGCGGCGACATCGTGTTTCTTTGTTTTCAAGCATGGAAGAATGCGAAGCCATTTGCACTCGGATGGGAATCCTCGTCAACGGTCGCTTCCGTTGCCTCGGGAGCCTTCAGCACCTCAAGGACAAGTTCGGCGATGGATACACGCTCATCATTAAGCTCCAGCGCTCAACCGACACCGAAAAACCCAAAGAACTACAGGAACGGATTGGTAAACTGAAGACTTTCATCAGCTATACGTTCCCAGACAGCGTCCTCAAGGACGAACACGAGAACCTTCTTAACTACCAGGTCAAGACGCGGGTTTTTAAGTGGTCTGAAGTATTCGGGGTCATGGAGGGGGCGAAGGTGACGTACCAGATCGAGGACTATTCGGTGGGACAGACGACTCTGGAGCATCTGTTCATTGGATTTGCCCGTCTGCAGCGAGGGCCGCGAGAAATTTCCACGCAGAAATGCTTTGGACTTTGCTAAGAAGAAGACATCTCGTCAAATTCTATTACGCCATCTATTGGTCTGGTTTTTGCATTATGAGACTATATAAACATAACAAGATAAAACAACTACACCGTTGATAATCCATAATTTAACCCTTACAAATGTTTGACTAAATTATTTTTTGAATGTCTCTGACGTGTTTTGAATGCACATCGTGTCGACGCGAAGTAGACCCTACTCCATAACTTAAGCCTGTAGGAGACGGATGGAATTTCATGTCACTCCGGTCAAGTTGCGCAAAGAAGACAACTGCATCCGCTGCTGCTGATTAGTATTATAATATTGGAGATAAATATTTAGGAGCAGAGTAATTGTCTGGAGGGTCACTAAAATCAAACCGTAATGAGATCAATATCCAAATGATCAGAAGATATATACCATGCCGCTCTCGTGAATAAGCTGGTGCCCTGTCTGTCTATAACTGTTGGTCGTAATCTGTGTCACCTTCCGTATATCAAACTTCTCGACCCTCATAAATTTGCAGCTATTCACTTTCCATCCGCCCAGAACTACTCGTTCCTCATCACACCTTTCTCTATCGCGGCATCCAGTCTCCTCCTCTGAAATCGTTCCTTTATCTACGAATTAGACCCTACTTAACTTAGCTTAACTTAAGACTGTAACAGACTAAAGGAATTTTATATCACTCCGATCATGTTGCGCAAAGAAAACAACTCCATCTGCCGCTTCTGTTTAGTATTAATTTGGATGAAAATATTTAGGAGCAGAGTAAATGTCTGGAGGGTCAGGAGTCGTCTTCAGGGTTAGTAGGAAAAGTACCTTGAAATGCGATGGCGCACTAAAATCAAACCGTAATGAGATCAATATCCAAAAGATCAGAAGATATTATACCATGCAGCCCTCGTGAATAGACCTAAGCTGGTGGGTACGACTCGGTATTTATTGGGTTGGTCCGAATGTCACCAAATTTTACCTGGTGATACTTGCCACCGAAACTAGTCGAACGCGCCTATTATACCCGAGTTTACCAAACGATCCCAAGATTTTCTACAACTTTTAGATATTCTGTGAATTTTGTGAAACCCACTGGAAATCGGCTTATCCCGCCATGTTTACACAAATCCCGGAAGTTATGACACAGATATGTCGGCAACGATAAATTTTAATAGCGCATTACGTTGCTAATTGATTAATAATAAAACTATTATATTTACGATTATCACTTAAGAAAGGTCAACTATTTTGTTATTGATTATGTGAAAAATGTGAATTATGGTCAGTGCTTGTTTTCAGCCGGAACGCGCCGGAACGGCGTTCCGGCACCTTTTTCAGCAACTAAAAAATAATTTATTTATTTTAAAAATAAAAGCAATGATTTAGTTATTTTTATTTAATTTCAGTGTTGTGAACTCTTTTCAGTGTTTATTCACACCCGCCCAACATCCAATCTCTTTTTTTCGGGATTTTAGTCCATCCATAATTGTATATAGGCCCTAGTTCCGGAACCTATTGTTCAGTTCCGGAACCTTTCTTTCTAGAAGAAAAGCACTGATTATTTTTATTATTATAAATGTTACGATTGTTTTGCCCGTTGTCAACACATTAACTGCACAGTTCAAACCTTCCATTTTTAGCACAATACCAAACTTCAGTCCTGACTTAGCTTACCAACTTTAACTTATTGCTTGGTATCCTGAAAAATTCTTGGTTTTTATTTGACAGGAGAATGACCTACATGTATATCAAACTACTGTGGCAAACCTCCTTCCCCCGTCTCTCTCTCTCTCTCTCTCTCTCTCTCTCTCTCTCTCTCTCTCTCTCTCTCTCTCTCTCTCTCTCTCTCTCTCTCTCTCTCTCTCTCTCTCTCTGTCTCTCTCTCTCTCTCTGTCTCTCTCTTTCTCTCTCTCTCTCTCCGTCTTTTATATATAGCGACCCTTCAAGGCGATCCGCTCAGGAGCGCTCCTAGTCCAACCACGGCTAAAGAGTGTAGTTTTCAAGTTTGTAAGAAACAAAGTAGAGTGAGTCATAGGGAACAGGCGTAGTGCTACAGGAAGGCCATTCCAGGTTGCGGGGCCAGCGATTGAAAAAGAACGGCGCTGCTTAATGGCTGTCCGCGCGGGGGACCGAGAGCTCGGCCTGGTCAGCCGAGCGAAGAGCACATCGCCGCAAGACCCAGAGGTAGGGCGACACAACTCCCGCAGGTATGGGGGTGGGGGGTGGCAAGTCCCTCTAGACAACGCCTAACCAGTGCAGAGACCCTGTAGGCGATCCGCAGCGGGAAAGGGAGCCAGTGCAGAACATCCCGCATATAAAGAGAAACCTGGCCAAATCTGGGAATGTGACCAATAAGACGTGCGGCTGCACGCAAAGCCTGTTCCAAGCACCCAAGGCGGGTAGCTGGGAGTCCAGCGTGAAGAGCGCTACAATAGTCCAGACGGGAACCACAAAAGCATGGACAAGGGTAGAAGCAGCCGCCTTTCTGTCTGTCTGTCTGTCTCTGTCTCTGTCTCTCCCTGTCTCTGTCTGTCTCTCTGTCTCTGTCTGTCTGTCTGTCTGTCTGTCTGTCTGTCTGTCTGTCTGTCTGTCTGTCTGTCTGTCTGTCTGTCTGTCTGTCTCTCTCTTTCTCTATTTGTACTACCAGGATACCTAGTGGCTCAGGAGGGCTGAAGACGGAGACGACAGTTTCTTTAACGCTTCTTATTTGAAGGCAAGTAATCACATATAAATGCAACGTATATCCATGAAATCGACAAATAAAACATTAAAGATCCAATGAGAACTTGACGAGCAAACAGGCTAATAATTCTACAAACTCACACTACCAATCCTTAATCACTAGTCGAATTATAACTACCTCAAATTTCAATATCCTGCCTGCATGTGCCTCGATAACGGACGATAGTTTTGCTCCCTGTCTTTTATTTCGCTTTTTTTGATGACGGCTGGAGGCCCGTTTTATGCCTTCACTGCTGGCTTCAGGGAGGCACTTGTCCCCCGTGAGGTCTTATTGCCCCGAGGAGGCACGATGCCTCACTGATGCACGAGGCCCCAACGGGGCATCGGACCTGGCCCTGAGGAGGCACGATACCTCACTAAGACTGGAGGCCCCAGTGGGGCACCAGAGGTTTGGTGCACCCATTAACCTCATCTATCCCTTGCCAACGTATGCGAATCGAGCGCCATTTCCCCGGCGGCACCCCCTGCCTTAGGCCTCAGAGGAGCACGATGCCTCCACGGGGCACCGAGGTCAACCCAAATCTGTAATCCCGAGTCGTACCGCAGAACGTTCTAGGCTGCCTATGCAAATAAGCGGCGTTGATTTACACAGAGCAGTGCATAACGTGCATAGTTGGCTATGCACATATCCGAATTATGCACATAAGTGATATGCACATAGCAGAGTTGTCATCTTTGAAATAAAAGAATACACCAAGGGCGCTGGCTAAAAGGCAGGTCATGTTTGGGAACAGATGTTCGCAGATGTTCCTAAGCTACTATGTCCTGGTGAATGGGGGTTGCTGCAACGATCGAAGGAGGCTGGGTAGTGAAGTGGACAACACTTGTCAAAGCTTCTGGACAGAACTGCTCAGATATGGCTGCGAGAAGGGCTGTATGGGACAGCGCAAATGTGTGCTAGCTGCTCTATAGTGTGCTGGTCTCTGTCTGTGTAGAGACCTATGTGACCGTGAATGACGTGAACGATGTTATATGACTCTGTGGGAGTACTTTGTCTGGACTCTGGTTCCTAAATGTGCACTATCTGCAATATTGTTCAATGTACAATTACGAGAGCATTGGTAACATATTGAATTGCTGATATACCATAAGTTGTTTATTTCCACACTAGCTGGTTAACCGGCGTCGCCCGGGGTTATAAGTTTCAATCCCTGTAGCGAATAAGCAACAAAAGTTAATGTGAAGTGAAATCCCTACGGCTGCGCCATCTGGCGAATCTTTAGAAATGCGTGCCGGTGACAGAGAATTGGCGGTTACACAGAATCTTCTCGGGCGGCGCCATCTGGCGAGTGAAAATAGGTTGAGTGAAATTTATTTTTTCCAGGTAAAAATGCATTGCGCGGGTAGGTTTTTGCCCGGCAAACCATGGAAGCGGTGAAAACTGGGGACGCGAAGCCTCACACTGGGTGTGTCATGCCCACCCCGACACAGTAGTGTTGGTTTCGAGTGAAAAGCTCCAAAACTGTACAAATGCATCCCGGTCAAAGTCGCTGTGACAGACAGATTCTTCTCTTTATTTATATTGATGAACATGAACACAACAACAAGTTTCAGGAATTGTTAGTTTCCTTGCAATCCTTTTCCAAACTACTGTACACTTAACAACCAAAATTATTATCATAATTTTAAGGCCACCTTAACTTCAAGATGGCTACCACAATTAGTTTTTCTCTTGTAGGTATGTAATTGCAATTAGTTCTATTGCAAACCTTGCCCCTAATATGTATGTCTAGGCATCAAGATCACGATTCTAAGTGAACTAGGAGCTGAGATATTGAAGCATCTTTATTTGTTGTCGGCCATTTTGGAAAATGGCTGCCATCGAGGCCAGAGGGCAAATCTGCGATGGCCCTATAGCTAAAAAATGTCCTTAGGACATGTTCATACTATGTACAACATTTCATGCTTCTATCAGTTAATGAGCATTTGGTTCATATTTTGCACCGGACTGCCCCTTTCAGGTCACCTTAACTTCAAGATGGCTACCACAATTAGCTTTTCTCTTGTAGTTAAGTGATTGTAATTAGTTCTGTTGAAATCTTTGCCCATAAATATGTATGTTTAGAAACCAAGATTACGATTCTAAGTGAACTAGAAGCTGAGATATTAAAAAATCTCTACTTTCGGTCAGCCATTTTGGAAAATGGCTGCCACTGAGGCCAGAAGGCAAATCTGCGATGGCCCTATAGCTAAAAATGTTCTTTATCCTTCGTTGTTACCATGTGCCAAATTTCATGCTTCCAGCTTCAAGTGAGCAATTTTTACACCAAGCTGACTGACTAATTGGCAGTTTTCAAGATGAGGATATGACGTCATGCTGAAACGTCCCCTGGGGGCGTAAACCTCGAAATAAAAATTGGCAATAGCATTTTTCTGCTTCAGAACTAACATAACATTAATTTAAACATCATTGTCAAGATTTTACCCAAAATTTGTGTTCCCTTACATAAGCCAACGGACTAATTTCGAATCGTCGTGTATTATTTGCGTTGCAAGTGTTTTCGAATTGTCGAGACACAGTTTGGATTAGGCTACAGTATTTTTGAATCGTTGTGCCACAGTTGAGTTATTTGCGTCACAGTACTGTGACTCGCTGTGCTGCAGTTTGGAATATCTGAGTACGTTTTTGAACTACTTACGCTACGGCGTGGGTTACCAGCTGTAGGCCTACTGTAGGGCTCCATTTATTTGTGTTACATTGTCATAGTGTGTGAAAACTCTTTTCTTTCTCGCTACATGCGGAGTGTAATTGAATCGACGGACAGTCGATAATTTTTTTGGAATACGAATATACGAGAAAACCAGTTATAAGTCTGCTCTTTGACTAAGGAAAGCCGTATGGATCCACGGATATAGTCTCAAGGCATTACGCACCGGTAGGGGACATCCTGTTATTTTGAGTTCGACCCGGTCACGCCACAATATTCTTTAAAGCCGCCTCTGGCTGCATTCGTAGTGGAATGTGAATTGTCACTACTATGGTATGGACAAGTATTCTCACGTTCAGTGCATTGATTGTTAAGGCCAATATTCAGTTCATTATGAATGCATTATGAATGTAAGAGAATGCAAACTGCTTTGGTTGTGCTTATCTAAATTCGCCAACTCTCGCAGTACTCTTTGATTTTCATAACAGAAACTTAAAAGAGTTCTTTCATCTTTTCACGGATGTCGTAGTCGAAGATTTTCAAAGAGGCCCCCGCAGAGAAGGAGAACTTCACCGGAAAGACAATGGAGTAGCCTAATCCCTATTTAGCCTACATCATATAATCCTTAGTCTACTCATTAAATTTAATCTCCTATGTAGTAATGGATTATGTTTAGAGTTTGATAGCTAGATCCCAAACGGCTACCTTTCCTGTCTAGAAAGATTCCTTCTAGATTAGCCTACTGGTAGCCTTCCTTATAGGGCCTATAGCAAGACGTGAATCGTCATTATTGGTAGAGTAACCTCAGTTATCGTTTTATTCCTCCTAGTTTCATAATTTTTCATCTTTTTGCTTATTGTAAATGTAATTGTAATTACGACAATTATATAGCATCGTTGATAGCAAGCTACTTCTACGATGCTTCACAGGAACGCACGGACACTATCTACAGCCAGCGCCAAAGCTAATGTTCGGAGTTTTAGCAAGTAAAGTTTCAACTGTTTTTTTTTAAAAGAAAAATGCTTTTAGCCTCCTGAATCTGAGCAGGAAGGCTGTTCCAAGCATGCGGGCCAGCGACCCGAAAGGCCCGATCGCCCTTTTTTTTCGTTGCTGGCACGAAAACATCAGCGAACTTTGCTGATCGCCATCGCGACCTATTAGGGTCGTCCGATAGCGGCCGGATGTTTGCGAGGTAACGTGGAGCGCAGTTGTTCAGACATTTGTGCACCATGATGCAAAGTTTATATTTGATCCGCTCGCCTACTCTGAGCCACTGAAGATCTTGGATCGCGGTTGTAGTGTGGTCGAACTTTTTAAGTCTCATGACCAGGAGAGCAGAAGCGTTGATGACCGCCTGAAGCTAAATGATACTGCGATGTGGCAAGCCAGCAAAGGCGACATTGCAGTAATCGATTCGGCTCAGGATTCCGAAGCTGGTCCTGTGATGTGTGACGTCATTGACAAGTCTCAGGTAAAGGCCGAGATCGCGAACCTCGTTCCTTGGCTCGACAGCATCCACACCAATGACGAAAGGGCTTCGGTCTAATTTTTCCACCTTGCGTGAGGATGAGAACCAGAGGGGTCATTGCATAATTACGTAACGCCGAAAATGACCGTTTTTGACCCACCCACCCACCCTGTAACGCTTCGTAACGTTTCCCTAGACCCACCCACCCACCCTCCCCAGCGTTACGTAACGCGCCCGGGTGGCGAATCTCTCTAAAGAAGAATTACACTAAACGGTAGGCCTAACTTCTCAGGTTTATTAACGGTCTCAATTACCTTATCAAACCGATCTACCGTGTAGACCTAATAATCTATGCCAAAACCAATGGACATCCGGGTCTTGCCCTTCGAATTCACGGTAAGTAATCGAACATTTATTATTTCTGTTATTTCAAAGTTCTGCATAAGATACAAGAAACCCCCGACGGAATACAATTGTCCGTCCCGTAAAACAACCTGTCAAAGGCAACTCACATCCAGTTTCTTTTTGAAACTGTCAAATTTCTGGTTTTATGCGAATAAAACAACGAAAGTCTTGTCCGAAAAATCAACCAATAACAAAAAGATTGCATCCTTAATTTTCGCAGACGAAATTTCAGAGAGTCTAACCAGTAAAGGCGGTATTTATATATGGAAATAGGTCACTCAGTCGCGTTGTTTCATTTTCTGAATGGCTGCCTACGAGAGCCATGCAGACAATGAAGGCCCGAACCTTCACAATTTATACTATTGCGTGTTTTTAGTTAAGTTTTAAGTCAATAGCACGAAGTTTGAACTTCGATCACATCGTGTCTAAAGTGTCATTCGATGTTAATTTAAAGTTCATTATAACTTAACTGTTGGTAAAAGCGTTACGTAACGTTCATCTCCACCCACCCACCCACGTAACGTTTCGTAACGTTTTCAAGGACCCCACCCACCCACCCTCGAGCGTTACGTAATTATGCAATGACCCCAGATGAATTCTGACTTTGATGAATTGAGCTAGAGTCGATTTCATTTCATTCAGTAGGCGACGTCACTGATGCAGCTCATTGCGATGGACCGCAGATGCTTTACTTCTATGGATTCTGCCGTCCTGACTCAGGACAGCAGAATCCATAGACCTGCGAGTGGTCCGTGTTTTGATATTATGGTCAAGATGTCGGCAGTATAAAGGAGGAAAAGAATTGATCCCAGGACTGAGCCTTGAGGAACGCCACAGGTGAGGATAGTTGTGGTGGAAGAGAAGCCGGCATGGCGGACACATTGTTTTCTGCCAGTGAGGTAGGACGTCATCCACTCTAGCGCAGTAGATGATATACCAAAAAGATAAGTGCAGTCGATGAAGCAGAATGTCGTGGTCGACTGTGTCGAATGCAGCAGACAGATCTAGAAGAGAAAGAAGAGAGAAGTTTCCAGAGTCAATGCAAGAAGAATGTCAGAATGAAATCGACTGCAGCTCAATTCGAGGTAAAGGCGATATGATATCTGCAAGAACCGTTTCAGTAGAATGGAAAGCACGGTAGGCCGACTGTCAGTCGGGGAACAACTGGTTAATGTTGAGGTAATTAACAAGTTGCCTGGCTACAACTCGTTCCAGCATTTTAGAAAGAACAGATAGGTTGGAGATTGGTCGATAGATTTTACATCTGCGGTGTCTAGGTCAAGTTTCTTTGGTAGCGGAGTTATGGTTAGCTGCTCTCACTTATTTTATACCTAATCCCGAAAGCTCAATACTTCGTTCATATCTCCGTTTAATTTCACACCGCAGCTATCGGCGCACCCTTCTCATTCCGCCCTGAGAGGCGACTGCTATGTGATCTCGGATCACATCACCCATCTTTGCCGTTCTTGCTTCATGCACATCCGTGACCTTCGCAGAATCCGCCCTATGCTCGACTTCAAAACTGCATCCACAATCTCTATGATTGCAGGAAAACCATTATGACTATGCATCCTCTATCAAACTCGAAAACACTTCTCGTTTCAAAACTAATGGTGGTCTTAGAAGACTGGAAGTGAAAAGCGATGAATTTTAGGACTATTTCTCACTGTGGTTGTTTATCCCAAACTGTATATTAAGATTTTAGTTTGGATCTTTTGGTGTCATTTGGATAAAACGCTTGCATAGAAACAAAATATTTTAATTTAATGATTTTTCACCCGGTTTTGAGTCGAACTAAACTGAGTGTAGCATAATTGACTCTGTGGCACCAAGCTCCTAATTTTCAGATCTTCTTCCATGTTGTAGGCCTATGTAGACTGCTGTCCAAGGCTGTCATATCCTTTTTCGCGACTCTAATCCATGTGAACATAAGTCGACTGCTTGGTCTTACCAATCGTCTTGGTCTTGTGCATTGCGATTCACGAGGTTCGTTGTCATCCGCAGCACGCGTGACGTGTTGGAAAATGCTGCATTTTCCGTAATATGATACGGCTTGATAGGCTTATTCTCTATCAACGTTTGTCCATGTATGGATTCGTTTGTGTAGTCTCATAATCTGAAGAGAAGAATGCCATACTCCTAGGAGCAAACGACGATGCTTTAGGCCTATCGTATCATTCGTATGACCGAGTCGTTAAGGAAAGATACGGCAGAATTCCATTTAACACTTAGGCTCTACTCATTTTTTCCGTAGTCTGTTTCCAACTCTTCTCGGATTTACTTCTTAGCTTTCGACCGGACTCACTCTAGAATTTAGGCTGCACAACGATTTTTATTAACAGCGACTATCGACTTTTGCCCGGATATGATAAGTTAGATGTTCTTAGATTAGTTTAGACTAAGTGATGACTTGCCGTTTAGCAGAGGTGCGATGAAAACATCCGAAAGGATACCATATAAACCTTATTGCTATTACTGGTCAGCTGATAAAGTACGTCATTGCATCTCTCGACTGCATATTAAGAACAGCTCCGAAATAAAAAATGACGTCATAAACAATACAAAAACATTAACCTGATATTAATTAATTTCGTTCACAGCTAGAATACGTTGCAGCTAAATCGAATTTAACGGATCCATCTTGAATACTCATAATTATGTCAGCGTTGACAATGCTGATTAATTAACGTTATTTTTACACTTCAAACAGTCCTGGTAAAATTTACACGTTTTCTTGCGAAGTTACACGACAATCTATTAAGCAAACGGCTGTTTACAGTCTGGATTCTGGATTCTCTACGACAGTTAGTTCACCGTAATGGCCGAACTAAGTGAAACTAGACATCAACATGGAGGACAATCGTATGTTTTTTTTATAACGTTGACAATAACAAGCTTTTAACATTGTCACTGATGAGGTTTTAGCAATCTTAAGGTTTTATTCTTAATGTGGTTCAACTCGGTCAGTTACCCGGTTCATTGTCCATAAACTCTCCTTGTTAGTTGCATATTTAATCTTCGCTCAAAACGTAACTCGTCGACTACCGGTATCCCGCTTTTGCCATTCACCACCCAGCGAAAATCCACGACATTGTACATAATTTGCGCAAACACATCATAAATAGACAGAAATAAAACGAGACAAGCAGAAATAACAAAACAGAGCCTGAGAGATAAACAGCTGGATAGGTCACAGGTGGAGATAGAAAGGGAGCATAAGATAGAAGAAACATAGCAGACAGACTGACAGTTAGATAGAGGCAGACAGACATACTGCATGCATGAATTAATAGGTCTATAGACTCTAAACGAATGAATGATTGAAACAATCAATCAACAAAGCAGTCAGTGAGTTAGTCGGATCATTTACCGTATCTACCTCGTGCTGCCAGCAAGCCTTGTTGTACACTTGTATCGAGGCTGTTTGTACTCTCTTCGAAGAACATCGCTAGTCCAGTCGATGTGCCCAGTTCTCTTTCAGCACCAAGAAGTGTTGCCTGGTTTGATCAGGTGGCATGTAGCACAGATCTCTAACCTTGTCTCATTCAAATATCTTCGCCAGTGGTTTCCAAATGTTTTATAGTAAGGCACCCTTACTGAAAATCAGTCAAAGGCACCTGGCCTTAATTTGATGTTTTCCTCCAGTTAATTCTTTCTGTTAGGCCTTATTGTCATTGATAAAAGTGGTTTTTCAATTTTTGTCAGAAAAACCTGCGCTAATAGGCCTATTAACCAGACGCGGCACCCAGGGTAGGCTGTGCCACCCAGTTTTGGAAGCACTAATATACGCTGAACCATCAGTCAATGTGTTGCGGAATGCGAACTCGTTGTACTTGTTTTCAGTCTCAGTGCATCGTATGCAATTGAAAATTCCTTTGAAAAGCCACATAAAAACCAACAATGCATACGTATATTCAAGCGTGTTTAACAGCGTCTGGAATTTCGGTTGCGCCCCAATTGACTCAGTCAGAGGCATCATCCTCGCGTTCTACAATAGAAAATGAAACCATCTAGATTGTAACAACCGCGGTATTATCCACCTATCCGTTCCTGAGAGGATCATTGAAAGTTTCTTCTTAACGGGGTCCAGGAAGCACCGTTTTCATCTTAAGCGCGTGGAACAGAGCTTTCTCACTCCTACAAGGTCCAATGTAAATCGTATTTTCACGATAAAGAGCCTGGCTCGGTCAGAAAAAGGAGCACCGGCAACTATTGCGAATTGCATGTGTATAATTGAAAAGCTTCATATCGTAGACTGTAGATCTGTCTTGAATTTGCGCCTCTCTAATGAAACTATCGGCTGTGGAACTATGCAATAGGACTCCACACCAGCACAAGGAGTGCTGTACCTATTAGGGGTATGACTTCGGATTGGTTTAGTTGGAGAATCGGACGGTACAGTACGGCGAACATGCCCAGACGAGTTCATACCGATGATGGACCAGATAATCGTACTGTTGCTGAAGGGACACGTAGCAAATGCAATTAATTGAAAGTTTTATATGACCTTCAATTTACGATGATGTTTTGCCGTGGCTACAGCAATGGTTCGAAGATAACATGACACTGATGATGATGATGATGATGATGATGATGATGATGATGATGATGATGATGATGATGATGATGATGATGACGATGATGATGATGATGATGATGATGATGATGATGATGATGATGATTATGATGATGATGATGATGATGATGATGATGATGATGATGATGATGATGATGATGATGATGATGATGATGGTGGTGGTGGTGATGATGATGATGATGATGATGATGATGATAATAATAATATAGGCCCTAATAATAATAATAAAATAATAATAATAATGATCTGGGATGGCCTCGTCCAGGTGACAGTGTTTCTCCTTCTTTCTGAGACGACTTACATGATTTTAAAGGCTTTTTCGCGAAGTTTCGCACTTTCTGGCGTTGTAGCCGCGATTGGTTCTGACGCTAGCACTCAGGTATATTTTGGTTGCTTTTGGTTAGTTCTTGTAAGCCGTTCTTCTCATATTTTGAAAGTTTTATACGCGACATGCGTGGGTATTTTTGGATTCATGGTCACACCTATTGTTGCACCTGTATGACCCATAGACCCATAGGCCTATGTTCCTCATCAGCTAAGCATTTTGAAGCTCGTGATTTCGGAAGAGCTGCAGGAGTATTCAACATCTCTCTACCCCGTTTGATACGTTTTTAGTTGCTCGCTAACTAAAGGGGCATCTCTTTTTGGATTGTGACTTGGTGGTGTTAGTTTGCTGGCTAGTTTATTCATTCTTAGGACATTTATGCTTTTTCATACATGTTCTGCGAGCCTATTTTTGGTGTCACTGCCACACCTGTCTCACATTTATGACCTTTGTTGAGTACGCAGCAGGCTTGGATCGCGGGCCTCAGGCGCTGCAGGGATATTTATATTCGTTTTCCCTGTATGACCTGCTTTATAGTATGCCATCAGAGCGTGAAGGCCCACTCCTTAAACATATCGCCAGAGGGTCACGTCTTGCGCGACATATGTAGCAATCCAGGCACGTTGGACGGCTGGAGGGCGCTTGTGCAGTTCGCTCCTTGCATTCTGGCCCAACCAACTCGAGCGGGTCGAAGGCGAAACTTGGCCAATGTCATCAAGGGACGAGTTCAGGCATGGTCACATGACCAGGGACAGCGTCACGGCTTGAGCCCCTCAAGGCCCGGTCGTCGCTACTCACCACACAGCTCAGATGCCCTTGTTGCAGCCATTAATTCCAAGCTTGAAGACGGCAACATTCGTGCAGCCGTACGCATAATTATTATTCGACCAGAGCCGTCCCGTGCCGCCGAGTGAGGAGAGCCTACAGATTCTCAGTGAGAAACACCCAGTCGATTCCCATCCAGACGGTCTGCTTAATCTTCCAGACCCAGCAACCACTAATAATAATAATAATAATAATAATAATAATAATAATAATAATAATAATAATAATAATAATAATAATAATAATAATAATAATAATAATAATAATAATAATAATAATAATAATATTAATAATAATAATAATAATAATAATAATAATAATAATAATAATAATAATAATAATAATAATAATAATAATAATAATGGTGATGATGATAATGTTCAAGGTGATGTTGAATAGTTGTCATTATGTTTGTATTTACTCCCATTTAAAATATAACCATAACCATAACCATAACCATAAGTTTTATAACTTCGCATAATATCATAATATGCAGTAACAGAAATAATATAACTCAGTGTAAAATTTTAACAGAAAACAGATAAATTAATTAGTTTCCAATGGAAGTAAAGGGAGAGAAACCCTTAAGGGACCTGGGTCCCGCTATCAGGGTTACCCTTGTACATAAAAAATAACACCGTGTGTGTTAACGAAATTTCCTCACTTTTCATTGCCATTGTTGGAATACTTCGTTGCCTTACACTACATTATGTAGCCTCACACGAAACTATTTGAGTAACTGAGACTGATCTTGTAATCTAAACCGCGTAATGTGATGATTCTTTTAAATGCGGTGTTGACAGTAAGTGGGACTGAAAATATGATGTGATGCGATGATTAATGATGACGTCATCGAGTGCTAAGTGCTAAGTAATGATGGTAAATGGTGTTACAGGAACGGGATACAGTTGTATCTGCTGCTCTGGAAGAACTGCTTGCTCCAGAAGAAGAAGATCATCTGGACAATTACGATCTTTCTACTTCCGATCTTCTTTTCTTCTCTTTTCGTCATCTTCATGAGCATGGGCCCAACCCCCAAAATGTCAGAAGTAAAACCCTCCGACAGCTTCGTTGTTGACACTGACTTCAGCGGCGTAACCCTCGCCTACGCCCCCAACTCAGTCCTCGTTGCCAGAATTCTGAATAAAGCGGCGACCCTCATGGGCGCCACGATTCCAACAGGTACGACCTTTTCGTATACCTTTGTTTAAGTTACACATAACAATAACGATGCCAATTGAAAAACCTCATCTGCCTGCCAAAACAGAATACAACATCTTAGGCCTTCCCTACCAAATAAAAATCCCTTATTCTTCCATAGACCTATCCACTATCTCTTAAGACCTGCCTTCACTCTCGACTACCCTGTCCGCAAGCTAGGTATTACTATTGATCCACAACTTTCCGTCTGTCTCCAACCTCTCGCACTTCTGCTTCATGTACAATGGTGACCTTCTCCGCATCCAGCCCATGCTTGACTTAAACCAGCCTCCACCATTGCTACCTCCATTTTCGCTCAAAGCTCGACTACCGAAAATCCATCTTCCTCAACCTTAAATACACCCAACTAAATTCTGCAACTTATTCAAGACTCTCAAGCCCAGGCTGTCACTTGAACTCCCAAGCATCATCATATCACTCGCATCCACAAAAGACTTCAATGACCAAAAAAAAGAGCGAATCCATTTCAAAATCCTATCACTAACCCACCACTCTCTACAATGCTCCCAGACCAAATGTCTTTGCGAGCTCTTCAGCATGCAACCAACCCGCTCTACCCGATCACACTCTTATCTCAGTCTTTCTCGACCCCAGTCACTACTCATCCCAAGTTCTCCAACCGAGCCATACCCCCACACTGCACCACGTCTATGGAACGATCTTCCCTCTGAATTCTGCAAATTTTCGATTCCACCATCATCATTTCTAATCACCCATCATCAGTTACCTCACGCTCCGCTGTCTAACACCCATGGGGCTTTCCACTGAAAATTTACGTCTCACCTCTTCAATATTTCATTCCAGACTCATCTGATTTTCTGCTTCCAGTTCTCGACCTAAACGACGCCTGCCTTAGCAGCTGCTCTATTTAACTGTGATCTCATGGCAACCGGACTCAAAACCCTTTTGACTACCCATCTTAGCTAGAGCTTCCTCATGCACTTTCTTACAGACACTTGACAAGTAACTGTTCTTTTCCTCCTCTGCTGGGCTGGGTGGGAGCGCCTCTGGTTAGGTATCTTGTAGAGGCGATATGGAGTTGATATATCAATGAATGAGAGAATAATAGCTTGTCTTATGCAGATTTAGTTGACTAAGCTCTACCGGCGAATGAGCCAGTGTCCACCTTTTGTGTAGCGTTTCGAAATGTCAGGGATTAACATTCCATTAGGCTCATTGTGTAGGATTTGATGTAAATATAATGACTGTGTAGGTCATTGTCGCTTTGCATTATTACAGTTCACTTGACATCTTTATTTGTGAAAATGTTTGTCGTAAAAGTCGGAAAAAGTTTATCTACTTTTTTTAGTTTAGTTAACTAATTTCCAAAATCAGTTGTCAACTTTAGTTAAACTATTTTTTTTAGTTGGAAAATAGTTTTAGTTTTACTAAAAAAATAGTTTAGTGCCCATCACTGCAAAGGCAACAAACCAGAAAGGAAATGGGTTTTCAAAAAGACATACCTAAGGCTGTATGCCAGCTGAGCACATCCATCTGAACAAGTATGCTAAAACTACTACTCGTCAACAACTTTGAGTGCTTTCTGGACATTCGAGTAATCATGCAGTTAATCGAAAATACCATCAAATATGCTAAGAAGCACTCAACACTGCCTGTTGATAACAGTACTATGTTCTCTACTTTGATAATCCAAAATCCTCCAAAACCTCACGACACTAAATATTCATGCAACGGAAACAGTGCGTGCACATCTAATTGAAGATTGTGCTAAACCCTCTGTAGATAGCCTACTACTAGATAGATTCCAGAAAAATGTCCGTGGAACAAAAGAACACAGACTGGACACAGTCAACATTATTGTGACAAAATGGAATGACAGTAACGTTGTGACCATGGCATCCAACTGCCATCGGGTAGAAGTTGTTCAGCCAATTCGACAAGAACATGGGTGGAGTGGACCAGAGAATATCGCCACTTAGCGCATCTCAATTCGTCCGCGCAAGTGGTGGTGTCCTCTCGTCTTGTACCTAATGGACGTCACCATGCAAAATGCCTCACTGACCAACAGGTTGACTGAATCAGTGAGCCATCAGTCAATGGATCAGCTGTAGTTCCGACGCAGTATCTGCAATGTGTACTACAAAAGCTATTCTCTTGAAAGCACAGCCATCGGCAGACCATCGGGCGTCCAGAGCCAGTAAGCCAGCGTGCACCGATGGAGGTCTACAGCGATGGCAAACACTTTATCAGAGCGAATGAAAGGCAGAGTTTGTGCAGTTTCTAGTCTCACGGAGACACGCGGTAACTGGTTTTGTAATATTAGGCTCTGCTATTGCAGGTTGCATTATTAGCCTACTTGTACTACTAGTATTATTACATTATTCTCTTAGGCTAGTCAAATGCAAGTGTTGACAGTCTGCTTTGCTATCTAAATAGTTTGGGAACTGTTTGCGGAGAAATTACTGGTATAGTACTCATGGATTAGTCGTGCGCATTTGTGTAGGTTTTCTTTAATTTTTCTTCTTATCCCTACTTACTAATGACTATTAATTGTAGATATTTGTAGATAGTGACCCTCCTGTTTGAATTAAACTGATCTGAATTTTATTTAACGCAAGAATGCAAGTTGTGGTTATGACCACATGCTCATTAGTTCAGGCACCCTCTCGTGCCTAGTGTCCCATAAATGGGACGTTAATAAAAGTAGGTCAAATTCACATGTCATACAAGTATATTTTTCCTTGTGTTTATGCAATATGCATACAACAAACTAAAAGTGAATAAATATGTTTTTGAAAATCAGGCATTGATAGGTTAACCTATGTTTGAAAGTCTTAAACATCCGTGTGGTACTTTTGAAGATTGTCTTTTTTTAACTCAGCCATCATGCCCACCTGGAGTCATCTTGTTTTATCGTAGATATGGGTTTGCACAGGAAACTATGCTAGATCTTAACTGTGAACCAAAGCCGCAGTGATTGTTAATACTTGTTTGCCTATTAGCAGCATGTGCGTCTTCTATCACATCCACTATAGGCTATGTTTAACAAGCCCGCAACATCCGTGTGATACTTCTGAAGATTGCAATTGTCTTTCACATCCTTGTTAGCATGCCAACACGAAGTCATATAGGAACTGTATTCCCATTTGGGACCCGTGTAGAGCCATACGGACCCCATCTAATATCTGCGGAAATTCTGGCAGGGATGTTCTAACAGAAAGGTAAAGTTCACTTCATCTTGCTTTGCCGTAGATCTGGGCTTTGCAACTGAACGTGCGCTTGTACACCATGTGAGGAAGCACGAAGACGTTTCTGGTGGAATCGTCTTCGTTTTGGACGATCCGGAAATTCTTCCGAATAACATCATCTACAAAATCCGTCTGCGATCAGAAGACTGGAAAACAAAAATCGTTTTCCATGACCCTGCTCTTACTTCTGAAGATTCAGGTAGTTTCATCTGTATATAGTAACCAGAGGGGCTTTTAAGCATATAGGCACACTAGGCGCGCGCCTAGGATCCCCAAATATCGGAGGGCCTTAAACGAATGAAATTTTGAATTATTTTTAATATCGTATTTTCTCTTTTTACAGTTTAACATTGACTTAAAAGTATATAAAATTATTGTAATTGATAATTGTTTTTCTCATTTAGGCTAATAATTCATTTTTGTGAAAGTGTGCAAGATAGCATCAAACTTGTTAGCCACATGCCGCAACGTCCGTCTGCTGCGGTTTATGAGTTGAAAGTTTTAGTCTGATGATTCCGTCATTTTTAGTGTTTATAGGTAATTAAAACTTGTGTTAGTATTGTTAACCAGTAATTATAACTGAACTTTGTATAATAATAAATATTAATTGAAATCTGGCGCAATGAAACGTTGCTATGATTCTGGAACTGCAAAACGAAAGAACCGTGACCATGGCATAAATGAGCTAAGTAGGCAAAAAAGTCGTGGAACATGGTCTGCAATCCACATTTCCAAATGTGGAAACAATTTTGCGTATTAAATGCTTCTCGAAAATGATCGTTTTCTGTACTTAAAAGAGTGAAAAGCTATATCAGAAGTTCCAATAATCCAGATCGGCTAGGTAATTTGGCTTTGGTAATTTTCTTTCCCTTTCTCTTAAATCTACATAGATAGGCCTATACAATAAATGTATGTAGCTCTAAGCTTAATCGTTATGTAAATGTAATCCTAATTGATCAGGTAATGCAAGTGGTTATACCTTGAACTTGTTTTCTTTCTCGAGCACAATCTCCTGGCTCTGCATCGAATCTGCTGAAACAAAGAAGGCAAACTTTGACCAACAACTTGGATATTTTTCTAGGCTCAACTGTTGAATGCCCTATAGTGGGATGAGTAAGCGGTGAATAGACTTTTTTAAATTCTGCATTCGAATGCTTATCAGATTCTCAATTCCTCCTTCATCATTGCAACATGTCCTTCATCCTCCTCCTCATGGCTCTGTATCTCTCACTCCCAGGCTCTCCACTCAAAACTGGTCTCGACTTTTCAAGTACTCCTGCCGTGACTCATCTGATCCTCCTCCTTCCAATTATTCTTGTCCTAAACGACACCCTCCTCAACAGCTGCTCTGTCTCCTCTCTTGATCTGACGCCCTTGAAACCGGACTCGGACCTCTTTTGGACTACTCTCTGGAACCCCGTCTGATTTAGTGTAGAGTTCGTGAATAGGCTCGTGCCCTGCGCTTGGCCTTCGAGTGGCGCTTTAGAAGTTTGGAGATTTCGATTACGATTACGACTATGGTTTGCAACTTAGACGTTGTCTTCCATTTCTAATACGCTGTTTGTGAGAAGTTGTTAAAAGAAGTAAACACCGATTCAATTTCACACAATTAATTTTTTCAAGCATGTTTTACATTATACAATATAGAATTGCTGTATTGCATTGCAACAAACGAGTTCTGTACGCTTATAAATATTCTTGCGTTTCTTTAACTGAAATCATTAAAACAACTTAGTGTGTTTTGCATATGATTGGTTAAACACCATCAGGCGCTCACTGTACAAGTTCAGAGGGGACCCAAACA
>OY744604.1:28806598-28814098 GCA_963556255.1 Allolobophora icterica
GCATACTATGTACACATTGTGACAAACACTCTCGCTTGGTATTAAGATAAAAAAAATTAATATGGTAACAGAAAATTAATTTTGCCAAACAAAAGCAACCAAGCTTTACAAATTTCAGCCTCTTCACCAGAATAGAGCTCTATAAAGAGTAGAACGTCTTCAACAAGCAGCGGCATTCACAAACTACAGCAACTTTGCTGGTCGAATAAGACTTCAAAAACTTCAAAACTCTGATAGGAATCTCCTTTATCAGCTATCCTTTATGATTCATCTAAAAACGGAGCCTAGTCCGCTAACACAGAAACATGGGCTCGTCAGACCAAAACCTAATTTGACAAACTGACATAACTGTAAAGTTCAGAGTTTATTTAAGGGTTGTTTCTACAAGATGGCCGAATTTTTACCTCAAATAAACAACCTGACATGCCTAGCACTCATCTAAAAGGGGCCACACCTAACAATATACATGTTGGAAATGCCCGCCATTAGCTCGAGTACATGCTCTAAGGCGATCTCGCCATTCATTGATTGCACGATCAACAATTTCTTGATCAAAACGATTTCATATCTCCACAACTCGCTGTTTGAGATGGTAAATGTCGCGTATACGCGGGTTTGGGATAAACACGTTCTTGAAGGACGCTCCATATCTTGTAGTCGAGCGGATTGAGATCATGGCTACTGGAGGACAAAAGAGTGGATGAAATAAAATCTGGAGTTTCTATTGACAGCAGATCCACAGTTTCTCTTGCTCGGTGAGCTGGAGCACTGTCCTGCTGGAATATGAAATTCCTTCAAAAACCTTTTTGTTCCGTAATATTTTTCTTGTCTTAAAATTTTAATCAAACTCAAGTCATCTTCACTGAGAACCATTTTCTTTTATTATCGTCTGCTTAAATGGAAATGAAGTCATTATGACGTCGTACCTTCAGAGTAAGTAAAGTACCGGTATGCAGTTTGCAAAAAATAATTTTATCTTTTACATGTTGGAAAGTTCGAATTCTGTTTCTCCAAATTTGAATGTTCATAACTTTTGACCCTGTTGACAGAATTTGATGAAATTTAAGAAAGTATTGGTAATTTATCTCTCTTTCAATGTATGAAAATTTATTGAATTAGTTTTAGAATTGACAGATTTATTGCCAAAACAAAAAGGGTATCAGTTCAACTCAGAAACAGTGTATATAAATACTAAATAGTTATTACATACATACGTACGTACATACATATAGGCTATTGGAATGGTATTCCTCGTTAATATTCAAATAATTTGTTTAAATTCTACAAGCTGCTGATAGGAAGGTGAATATTGCATCATATGTTGTAATATGTTACGTCATCGTCGTCATCATAGTTTTCTTTTGCCACTACTAATATTTCTTGATGCAATTATCTCGGTCAATGTATTTGTAAGACACTGGTTACACAACTGCTAACGAGATGATTTTAGAGGTTCTCAAAGGACGCTATGCAAATGTTGAGATATTTTTAAACGTGTGATCGCTTGTAAACTTCGTGCAGGAGTCGATGAAGCTGATGGGGATGCGTTCGTGGCTGTACTGGTCTTCGTGGTTCGTCAAGTACCTGCTCTTCATGCTCATCTCTGTGATCATTATTACGATTCTCTTACACGCTCCGTTCTCGTCCAAAGGACCAGTGCTTGCACAAGGCTCAGCCGGCATCACATTCGTCTTCCTCCTACTCTACTCCCTATCCCTCATCACGTTTTGCTTCGTTATTTGTGCTCTTCTATCCAAAGGTAAGGAAAAATACGCGGGCAGCCTCAAGTGCAGTTACAGTAAATAGAGGCGAGGTAAAGGTATATCACGTGAGATTTTATGTTAGTAGTTGGAAGATGCAATCTTCATGCTGTTGGCCTATTCTTCGGTAGATATCTCGAGATCCTAGCAAAAGAGGGAAACAGGATGAGTTTTGAAGAGCTCATTTTATTAAAGGGCCCTGTTTTTTCCTAGGTTGAGTTAGTTTCAGGGCGTCTACGGTTATTTGTTCTAGTTGTTTGGCTGGCATATCATCTGTGGAAATTTCTGCAACTTCAGTTATCGTCTTTTTGGAAATTACTTTGGATATTTTGATCGATTTTCGAGCTGGATATACGCAGATAACATTCAATTTCAGTAAATTCAGTTTACGTCATTTATGCTGCGCATTTGTGTTTTGGCGCCATCTGGCCATTGACTACAAAATTTTCTAGCGATAATATTAGTTTCTTCCTAGTTCGAGATAGTTTCAATGTGAATACGATTATTTCTTCTGGATTTTTGGCTGGCGTAGTGTGGATATCTCTGCAACTTCAGTTATCGTCTTTTGGATATTACTTTGGTTATTTTATGGATTTTCAAACTGGATATGCCACAGTGCCTGACCACTCCTTCAACGGCTTCGACAATTTGTATTTACGACTTTGCAACTCTTCGTTCGTACTTCCAGCCATTGTTAGCGATCTCTCGTTCCACTCGGAAAGTCTTATTTGCTCTACATCTGTGGCGTCCGAGGTGGCTTAGATCAGTTCTACCTCATCCGTCCGTGCGATCGGAGCCCTCGAAGCCTCCTCGCTTAACCTTAGACTCCAGTGGGCCTGCTACTCCTCAGTCAGATCAGCCGCCTCCCGCTGTTTCGCCGACTCCCTCTCAGCCGCCTACGGCTGGATGTGAAGACGGTGAAGACGGTGGCTTGAGGTTCGGAACATTAAATGCTCACTCTCTTCGTAACAAGTTATAAATGTTTCCAACCTGATCTCTCATCATTCTTTAGACATCCTCGCCGTGACTGAATCCTGGCATTCTACGTCCTCTGATGTCTCGATTCGTCGTTCAACTCCTCCGGAGTACCTCTCTCTCGACGTTCCTCGTCCAGTACAGCCTTCTCAAGACCCTCTCGCACAAACTATGGTGGCATCGTCGTTTTTTACCGTGGCATTTCAAAATCAAAGTTATTCCTGCGCCTTGTGTCTTCTCCGCATTTGAGGCCCTAGCCTTCTCATGTGCCACGGTCAGAGGTCCTCTCACCGTCCTAACCCTCGACCGGCCGGATCCTCGCTACCGACGTCAGAGTTTGTCTCAGAATTAACTGCACTCCTTGAAGTTTTCGCTACATTTAACTCGGAACTCATCAAAACAGGCGACCTGAACATTCATCTTGAGAGTCCATCCTAACCAGCTACCATTCGGTTTTTAGACATTCTCTCGCAGTTCGGCTTATAATGGCATGTTGCCGAGCCGACTCATATTCTCGGCGGCCGGCTCGACGTCGTTGTCACACGTGATGATTGTGGGATTATTAACCTTCGCGTCGAGCCGTCCTCCATTTCCGATCATGGATTTCGGCTCTTCACTGTGCTGATCCTCTGCTCTCCGCCTACCTACGCTCTGCGCATCTTCCGCGGCTGGAGGAACCTCGATCGACAGGCCTTCCCCAGGGCCTCCTCAGCAGTCCTCTCTGCGGGGACCTCTCGTCCTTATCTCACAACTCGACCGAGAATCTCTTCGCTTTCTACGACACCACGTTGCACCCTCTCCTTCACTCCTTTCTGCCGCTTCGTCATCATCTTGTCTGCTCCAGGCCATTGCAACCGTGGCTCGAACACCAATGCCGCGCGTTGCGTCGGAACGTTACACGTTTGGAGCGCAAATTTCGACACACGCACAATCTGTCTGACCGTCTACTCTGGATTGACCACCTGCGGAACATGCATCAGGAGTTTCGCGACAGAGAGACGGCTTACTGGGAGTCTCCGATCGAGCATGAGATTTTGCGCCGTCTCTGGGCCGCGCTCTCTGACGTCCTCGGTCGTTCATCTACTCCTCGTCTTCCGACTCAGTCGTCGTTTACGGCTGCCGATTTTCTTAACTTCCTTAAGATTGACTAACACGCCAAGCAACTGCTAATGCTCCACCTCCATCGTTTCTGCCTACGACTTCTTCGCTCTAAGCCTGGGATCCTCTTCAGCTAACTAACATCCGTCAACTAGCTATAAACTTTCTCTCTAAGTCATGTGAATTGTGAATTGCCTCTGTTTTTACTTGAATAATCAATAATAATAATCTTTTTCTTTATTAATTCAAACCGACAAACGCAGTAAGATTACAATGAGACATGACAGTACAATTTTCAATATTTTTATTTATTTATTTATTCCGGATATTTCTATAGCGCCTCTCGAAGTCTACTACTACTCAGAGGCGCTCCCGACTAGAGCATTTGATTCTGTGCCGGAATTATCACGCCGAAGCGCCACGAGCAATTGCGAGTGAAGGACTTGCCCAAGGTCCGTACGCAGCGGCTAGAGTGGGATTCGAACCTGCAACCCTCCGGTCACAAGGCGCCGAACTTACCACTAAGCCACCACGCCCCACCGCGTTGTTCAAGCAGTTAAAATTATTATGTGCTAGCAAATTAGTGACCGAAATGGAATGGATATTTATTTATTCCGGATATTTCTATAGCGCCTCTCAAAGTCAACTACTACTCAGAGGCGCTCCCGACTAGAGCATTTGATTCTGTGCCGGAATTATCACGCCGAAGTGCCACGAGCAATTGCGAGTGAAGGACTTGCCCAAGGTCCGTACGCAGCAGCTAGAGTGGGATTCGAACCTGCAACCCTCCTGTCACAAGGCGCCGAACTTACCACTGAGCCACCACGTCCACCAATATCTTAACTAAACACACGTTACGGCAGCCATGCAAGGCGCCCGCCCGAGGAGGTTTCGGGAATCGAGCCGCGTACTGCTGCTCTCCTGCTGCACTCCTGGTCATGAGCGTTACCATTACTCTATCCCCACTCACTAGTCCGGCTCCTAGCCGATGTCTTAAGCATTTCATCGATGACTTTGTTCCGTTTTGCAAATACTTTGTAATTCCTCTCTGACCCAGGGTTCTGTTCCGGTCTCTCACAAGCGGGCTGTCGTCTTTCCCTCCGTCAAGCATCAAGGTCTGGATCCTAATTCTCCCGGTAATTTTAGGCCCATCTCCAACCTCTCCTTCCTTTCTAAGCTCCTGGAACGGTGTGTTGCTTTTCAACTGGTCCACTACCTCGACTCTAATATCCTCATGCCTCCATTTCAATCTGGGTTTAGGAAATCCTACTCAACTGAGACCCTACTACTCCGGCTCCTAGCCGATGTCTTCCAAGCCCTTGACCGTGGTCATATCGTCACCCTGTTAGCCCTCTATGACATCAGCGCAGCTTTGACACCGTAGACCACTCTATTCTCCTAAATCGGCCATCTATATCCTTCGGCATCTCTGATAGTGCCCTTTTATGGTCCCGCTCTTTCTTCTCTGACAGGTCCATTTCTGTGGTCTTTGGTTCACATCGTACTCCTTGGGTCACTACCTCCTATAGCCTCCCCCAAGGCTCTGTTCTTACTCCTCTGCTCTTCATCCTATATACTTTGGACCTCGGGGGAATTTTCCAGCAGTATGGGGTTTCGTCTCATCAGTTTGCTGACGACACCCAGTCTCTTCTACATGCTACAGCCTCTTCTGCTGTCCAAATGGTCGAGCGTATCTAAGCAGCAGCCTCTGCTCTAGATGCTTGCTTTTCCTCTAATCGCTTGCGGCTGAACCCTGACAAGACTCAGTTTATCTGACTCGGTGGTCGGCTTCAACTCAGCAAGATTGACTTTGAATCTCTACATCTTAGGTTCCCCGCATTCAATTCTCCTCCTCTGTTCGTGACTTGGGGATTGTAATTGATCCTACCCTCTCCTTCACTGATCAAGTTAACCTTTTATCCCAATCTTGCTTTTATCATCTACGCCAGTTACGATTCATCCCCAAGACTCTTTCATTTCATACTGTCACTACACTTGTACAGGCACTCATCTGCGCTCGGATGGACTTTGGCTTGTTATAGGTGGCATTACTAAGTTTGCCCACATTTCTGCCTTTATTCGTGATGCCCTCCGCTGGCTCCGTGCACAACAGCGAATTCAGTTTAAACCCTCACTCTTGTGCGCAACTGCCTCACTGCCTCTGTTCCGTCTTACCTAATGAATTTTTGCAACACAGTTTCTTCCTTGCCTGCGATTGCTTCCTTGCGATCTTCGGCTCGCGGCCTTATTGTATTGTATTTACCTAAACATCTATAAAGAGCCTCTCACAGTGTTCCCTAATCAGAAACGCTCACAGTGCGAAAGACCCAGTGAATAGAAAGTGGTTTTAAGACAGCGGAAAGAGGCACTTGGGCCACCAGCTAATAAAGAGGCGCGTGTCAGTGGATGGAGCTGATTCCATAAAGCAGGACCAATGCAAGAAAACGCTCGAGTTTTGGCCATAGTGGTCCTGGTCCTGGCTCATGGCACAGAAAGATCATCTACGGCGATTAAGGGAAGTAACTGAAGCTGACAGACGAACGAGGTCACAGATTGACTGACAGCTTATGGTTGTCCCTCGTATACGCGCTCTTCCACAGCACAATCTTGGAGTTTCGCCTATGTTGGCCCCTCTGTTTAGAACTGTCTCCCCTTGTTTCTCCGCCAAGAGCTTCTTGCCTGTTCTCCTCTCCAGTTCCGTAGACGCCTGAAAACTTTCCTTTTTGCCGGTGCTAGCATTGATGCGGGTTGAAAGCACCGCTGATCGAAGTAGCGCTATATAAGTGTTCGGTTACAATTACAATTACTCTCTTCACACTAGTTAATTTTCCCTTTTTTCGTTTATATTCATTTGCAGCCACCTATGGCGCGGCTATCGGTGGGATTCTCTTCGTCCTGTCGGGTATGCCTTATTTCTATTTCTACCTGGTGATCTATGACGATATGACCCTTGGACAGAAGCTAGCAGCATCGCTCGTCTTCAACTTGGCCATGGCATTTGGATGCTTCAAGTTAGAGGACTACGAAACACTCGGTACGTCAATGATAAGGATTGATTGCTGATTGTTGTGAACATAGCAAGCTAAGTCAGCAAGCGTATGTCACTGGAATTTACGTCTGACATGGACATAGCGAGTTACCACAGTCGGCACACGGGGACCTTAAATGCGTGGCAATTCATCAAAAAACGGGCAGTAGTGGTGAAGGATCTCTTTACCCGATCAATTCATTGAGAAATGAACGGGGTCGAGACCGTAGGTCGCTCTAGCAAAAGTGTACATTCACTTTTTACATTTCACAAGAGATGCTGATGAGATGGTGATCAGAGGCGCGTTTACAGAAAACGGGGCCCTAGGCGCAAACATTTTTGGGGGCCCTTCTGAACTTGTAGACTGAAAGTCTGAGACTCTGGTGGTGTTAAACCTACATGTGCAAAAAACCATGAAGTTGAACTTGAAGCCGTTTTTGCGAATGTCATTGACATTGCAATTACAATTAGTTATTGAAACTATTTTCAAGGAATGTGAAGTTATTTGATTTAATGATTTTAGTAAACAACGCAAAAATATTTATAATTGTACAGTGTACAGTACTCGTTTGTGTTCAACAAAATGCGTCAATGCTATATTATATAATGTAAAAAAATGCTTGAAAAAATCTTTGAAAT
>OY744604.1:28819098-29044098 GCA_963556255.1 Allolobophora icterica
TGTGTTATTTGTTCGTCTGTAGAAGGAGTACTGGATGGGTAGAGAAAGAGATAATATAACGTTAACGGACGAAGATTTCATGACGCTGGTTCCGGAAGATAAAAGACCGTTCTTTGAAACTCCATTACAGAATGCTAAAGCTGGGATTCAGATCAGAGGACTGACTAAGGTATGACTATGATTATCAATAGTTGTCTCTTTAAATATCAATAATCGTGTCCACGTATGAGTGTTACTATGGCCAGCACGTTCATTAATAGATCACTTGTAACACATATCGAAGTGTGTTAGGCCAAAATGCTGCGACTACCATTGAATATTTAGACTGATAACAATAAATGAGTGTTATTATAATCATAAATTTGTAAAGCGACCATTCTGGAAAAACTAATTAGAGGCTCTGTATCTCTACGCTAAGGCAAATGATGTCGTCGAGAACAGAAATTACAGCAGTAAGCACAACAATGAGAAGGAGCCTGTAGCAGAGTTCTGCACAGTTTGGGCAACTAACGGATTCCCATTCCAAGCGCTGATAGATAATATGATGTTAAGGGTTTGGGAAATAATTTGTTTGATAGCGTTGAGGGATTATAATTAAAGATTTGATTGATTGATTGACCGATTGATTGATTGATTGATTGATTGATTGATTGATTGATTGATTGATTGATATGACTATATGACTTAAACCTACTATCGATTGATGCCTTGAAATCAGCGCTATAAAAGTAATCAATTAAGATTAAATTAGATTTAAACATTAATACCTTTAACATTATATGCATTCAACAAAGTAAGTATACTGTTTCCCTGTGAGCTTTGATTCAAATACTGCACTGTAGACAATATTGACTTGGTTTGATTTGATGTGATGCATGACTTTTGTCGTCGACTAGAGCGAATTAGTAAAGAAATTTTTCCTTTAGAATTTTGGTTCCAAAATGAATCCAGTGGTTAACAACCTTAACATCGACATCTATGAAGGCAACATAACCGCTCTTGTGGGCCACAACGGAGCGGGAAAAACAACGACTATGTTCATGCTAACAGGTAAGTATTATTATTCTCTGTTTGACAAATTTTTAATTTTGTTTTGTTCCTGGGTAGTAAGTTTTATTTCATAATTGCTTTTGCCTCAAACGTATTGAAAATGGCTATTATTCCCACAAACTTTGTTTATGGGACCAGAGCAGTGATATTTTGAAATTGAGGTTTTTCCAGAAAATTAAAGATGAATTCGTGCTAAGTAAACTTGGAGTAACTGCTAGAACCTTCTAGAACTTCCGAGAACATTCTAGAACGTCCAAGGACCTACTTGAAATTTCCAGAGTATAAATAGCAATATAAATACAGTGGTTTTAAGCCCGCCAGTTCAGTTTACTTATAGCTGCATAAGTGGATACATATCTGAGGTGGCATCAAGAGGCTGCAAGCTTTCCGGCACACGCATTTTGCTCTGTCTGCAGACAATTTATCAAGGCAAGAGCGGAAAAGGACTCGGTTGAAGCACCTGTTAAGAAGTCTAAGGCCTACAAGGCATGTTTTGGAATGCCCTTCGGAGATTAAAACAAACCCTGGGCACCTAATTTCACCTGCCAGCACTGCAAAAAACGTTGGAACGTAAGACGTTCAAAATGATACTCGCTTAAATGGCGTCATATTATGTTATACAAGTTTAAAACCTTAAAACAGTGATGTCAAAGAGCAGGCCCGCGGGCCATTTCTGGCCCGCCGATGATTTTTTTCTGGCCCGCGGCTGTATGCCTAAAGACTAAAAAATTTGAGAATAAGTGTTCGATTTTTTTCTCGGATATTGTGTTTGTTTGCCAGCGCGTACTTATGCGAGCAAGCATATTCAAAGATGACTCTTGTTAAGACAAGACATAGATCACGTCTGACTGACTCAAATCTACATGCAAATCTCAGAGTAGCGTTAGCTGTAGATATGCAGCCTGCATCCTTACTCTGGTCAAAAGAAAACAGTGTCAAGTTTCCAGCGCCACTGTTACTAATCAGTAAAATTGAGTAAATGTTTCCGTGATGTACACTGGAGAGACATTTCATTCAAACTTAACTCCTTAATTTTTATTGCGAGCTTACTATGCGTTTGACAGGGGATTATTCAAATTTTTAAATATAAGAATAAGATAATTTTGAGTTATTTATGAACAATAGGCCAACAAGAATACATTGACCTTAGACTTGATGAGTTTTATGTGATGTTCGTGACTGATAATGAAGATCAAAATTAAAATTATATAGGCCTACAAAGCCCTACATCATTTGACTGTTTCTATGTTAAAAGATACACCATTTAAGATTTAGTTTTGCAAAATTATCTCACCGAGCCTCGATCCCTACCACATTTTGCTCAGGAGCCTTCGACACCTTGGCCCGCCACTTGCTGGAAAGTAATGCCACTGGCCCGCCACTGAAAAAGGTTTGACACCCCTGCCTTAAAAGGTCGTAATTATACCATTTCTTACAATAGGCCGGGGCCTACATGAAATATGTTGCGAGAATGTCTTATACATTAGTCTTTGGTTGAAGACATTTATTTGTTATGATCACTAGTTTATTTTCATCTTTTGAGGATGGTAGAAAGGGGAAAAGAGAAACATGAAGCTTGCTATTAGGCCCTATTATTATTATTATTATTATTATTATTATTATTATTATTATTATTATTATTACTATTATTATTATTATTATTATTATTATTATTATTATTATTATTATTATTATTATTATTATTATTATTATTACTACTACTACTACTACTACTACTACTACTACTACTACTACTACTACTACTACTACTACTACTACTACTACTACTACTACTACTACTACTACTACTACTACTACTACTACTACTACTACTACTACTACTACTACTACTACTACTACTACTACTACTACTACTACTACTACTACTACTACTACTACTACTACTACTACTACTACTACTACTACTACTACTACTACTACTACGGACATTTTTAACGCGCGCAAAGTTAGAGGAATGTGAATCTGAGGCGCAGATGAAGTGCAATTAGATATCTAGATGTTTGAAGGCCAGTTAGAAGCAGTGATTTTGGAGGCGTTTCTTGAAAGAAGTAGGGGTCGAGCAACGGTTAAACATTGGTAGTCGGTTCCATTCCTCGAGGGCTGCAACACGAAATGCACGAGAGCCCGTGGCAGTGCTACATCTAGGTGGTTTTATGGGTCAAACAGGCCAGTGTAAATTTAATCTGAATTGTACCTTCAGGCAGTGTAGCTGATGGAGCAGAGTTAACGAGTTTGAACGAGAAGTTGCACTCAGTACCACGCGAGCCAGATAATTTTGGATGCGTTGAAGCCTGTTGACTTGAAGATCTGACATAGGCCTACCTGCAAACACAGACTTGGCATAATCGAGGCGCTAGCAGACAAGAGAACTGTGACGTGTCTTTGGATAGAACAGGCCTTATGTGATAAGATCTGCAAACGTTTGTTACGTGGAATTGGAATGTGAGATTACTGTCCAAAGTAACCCCAAGTGTTTTGACAGTCTTTGATATTGGAACAGGAGTTCCAGCAAAGTCACCGCTAGAATGAGAAAGAAAAGAGCGCAGTGGTTGTCGTGAGCCAAACAGGATTGCCGCATACTTATCTGGGTTTATAATAAGACCGTTGAAGCAGAATCCTGCAGATACGCACTCTTCTTGTATTACTTTACCGCACTGATCCGTTGGCCACAGAGCTTAAAAGAGCGATTAAAAGCTGAGTATCATCTGCATAGTGCTGTAACTGGACTCCAAGGTGATTGGCTATGCGACTGATTGGTGAAGGTCGTAAATAATAGCGGACCGAGAACAGAATCCTGAGGAACACCAGCGGTGCAGAGAGAAGGATCCGATCGAGCAGTACCAATCCTCACTTGCTTAGACCGATTACAGAGGTAAGAAGCTAACCAATTTAAGGCAGTCCCAGTGACACCGAAGCTTTTACTGAGTTTAGGAAGTAGAAGCTAGTGGTCGACAGTGTCGAAAGCAGCACTAAGGTCGATCTGGTCGAGACATACGGTGAGGCACGCCTTTCCTTTATCAATAGATGAGACGATGTTGTCCACCGTAAAGGCGAGAGCATTTTCAGTGGAGTAGCCTTCGCGGTAAGCTGAGTGGTAAGGACTGAAATTAAGAGATGAAGTACTGTGTTTCATGATCCGTGTAAGGAAGAGACGTTCGAGAATTTTATGAATGTTGTTAAGGTTAGAAATGGGTCTAAAGTTTGACGGGCTTTTGATGTCCATGTGAGGTTTCTTAAGTGACTAAAGCAGATTTAAAACTTCATGGAGAGCAGCCTTCGGTAAAAGACAAGTTGGGCAAATGTGCAATAAAGTCGGAGAAAACATCGGAACAGGAGACAAGGAGTGATGTAGGTATGAAGTCCATCGGAGATGATTTATGGATAATATTGTGGCGTTCGCCCGTCCGGACGTCAACCCTCTTGCGTCTCTATGGCACTCTGATAGTGAAGGTCCTCTCTCTATAACCTTCGCTATCTACACACACACGCGCGCGGACCTTTGTTCTGACCTACGCACGAGAGAGTTCAACCCCGCACTTCAACCAGTTGTTGAACCGTGTGTTGCGGCAAGCATATATGGATCCACTTGGGTACCCGACTACCGGATCCGAACTTTTATTTTAAACTCTTGGTCTGATTTATTCTAGCTTTTATCTGGGACTTGCGTACTCCTCACCTTGAGACTCTGACCCGCTGAACTTCAGTCTGGAAAATGCTGGCGTATCTCTCCCCGGTTTACACAACCTTATCGTCTCGCTATTCAGAATCAGTGTGTCTCGAGACCTGACAAGCAGAGTGGGTCCCTACTCCACAAGCAGTATCCCATGAGCCAGATTATCTGAATGCGATAGTGAACACTACAGTTTGTCTTTTTCCGGGAGCGCACAGACTCGTAGGCTTCGTTTCTGTGTATTCAGACTCGAATCTGCTAACGGCACCGCTGGGGTTAATATCAGTAACTCTATCCGTTGTTTCACATAGATCTGTGTATTCACTTTTCACTGTGGGAACTTTCCTGTCTTCCACACATTTGAACTGACCACGGTTGGATCGTTCGGGTGGTTCCCCGGACTGATATTAGCTGGTAGACCGCGGGAGTTATTATGACCGTAGTTAGGTAGCCAAGCAAGAAGACCTCGAGTAGAGATTTTACGGATAGTTCCCCAGTGTTATCGAACGGTCACCTTACCCGTATTAATCGAATGGCCGTAGTTAACCGATCGTCACCAGTGGGGTCTTCCCCGTACTTTACCGATACACAAGCGGGGATCTTTCCACATACTTTACCGATACAGCTTGGAGTTTCCTCTATTTCTCATAATTGGTCTGTCCTCGAGCTTTGCTCATCCCCTTAAACTTCCACAATCGGGACTCAGACCGGCTCGCGATCCCACAGCAGGGTGGGCCCAGCCCTCTTGATTTGGCGGAGTCAATCCAGCACCATAGAGTGTTTCTAATTGGAAATAGGTAATCAAATTATGACCTACTGGTCACAAAAACAAAGCTTGAAGAAGATAGCAACCATTTTGTACAATTTTGAGACATAAGCAAGTATGAAATAACACTTACTACCAAGGAACAAAAATTGTGTTACTATTAGTCTAGACGTCTTTGTCCTCCTCACAAGTGTATTTTGTGTTCTTATTGTTCGTCTACTTGCTCTTCCTGTTCTTCTGGTTCTACTTCCAGTGTTTTCTTGTTCTTTCATATGCCCTTGTTCTTGTTAATAATCTAATTCAACTTCTTTTTTCTTTTTTTCTTTTCTATGTTAGTTCGCTTTTTATTTTCTTCGTCTATTTCTTATTCTTCGGTTTCTCCTCCACTCAATTTATCCTTTCCATAGGTGATGGGGCTAACAATATCTAACACTCGTCAACATCGTTCTAACCACAGTCATCGTTATCTAATTCGTAATCGCTATCGTTTTAGTTATCTATTATAAAGGTGAAAACAGGATTTTGTAACAATAGTAATTTTAAAATATCTAAATTTTCCATGTCGCCCATCTAAGTCACTGCAACTCACGGCAAATCAGGCTCAGAATTTAGCATAATTGCATAATAATATTATATAAAGAATTTATATGTCGTATATTTCGGTATATCTGAGTGTGAATAATAGTAATTTTAAAATATCTTACTAATCCATATCGCGTCTCTCAGTCACAGCAACTCGCAAGAAATCACACTCAGCAATTAGTCATACCTGCATAATAATACTATGTAAAAAATTTGAGTTTGAGTGGCTAGCCAGAGTCTTTTGAATTTGCAGGATTTCTGCCTCCGACGAAAGGAACAGCCTACATAAACGGCTTAGATATAACCCAAGAAATGGATAAGATCCGAGAAAACCTCGGCCTCTGTCCACAGCACAACATACTCTTTGATACCCTAACCGTCAGCGAACACCTTCTCTTCTTTGCCGTTGTTAGTAACCAACATTACGAAGTTTATAATTCAAGATACCTTATGTAAATGAAAAATGAAAGCCCCTCAGGGACTTGAATGTTATTTTAGAATAGAAAAACCATCTGCAATGACCCATATACTTTAAAATCCGGTGCGGTTAAAGTTCTGTTGTTGTTGTTGTCATTTATGCTTCGCAATAGACTAGAAAGTACATGTAACTGAGGTGGTCGTTCATTGGCATCGGGCAGCATCGACATGGTGCCCCGGAAGGCGACCTCGTTGAAGTGTTGAATCGTCACGGACAGCCATTGAAAGAAGAAACCCGTCACTCGCTTGTCCCCGGTGACCCCGGACAGACGACGGCCCATCTCGGCAATGAAAGCGAGGTCCTCTCTGTTGTTTGAGCCAACCTTTTCCACGGCGACGGGAGGGAATGTGTGCCTCCTCTATTGTTTGGCATTAGACTAGAACTATTGGCATTCGAAATGAGATGCTACAGAAGGATATTACACATCAGGTGGCAACAAAAGATAACAAACAAAGAGGTACGCGTAAGAGTTGGAAACACCAAAAACATCAAGCAACTCATAATGAAAAGAAAGCTCAACTTCTTCGGACATGTGTGCAGAATGGACAACAACAGACTGATCAAGCAAACCATGTTTGGGTTAATCGACGGCACGTGGATCAGAGGGAGGCCAAGCAGAGAATGGTTTGACGATGTTAAAGATTGGTGCGATTTGGACATACACAGGCTGAGCCTGATAGCACAGGAACGAGACGTATGGAGGAAATTGTGAAGCATGCGATTGACACCAACGGGCGCTGAACCCACGGACTGTGATGATGATGATTATTGTTTGTTTCTATTAATATTATTGTCGTTATTGTTATTATTGTAAATGTTGTTGTTGTAAAATGTTTCATACCTGAGACTTCGCTTCATTCCTCTGCTATCCATTAGTGTTTTCTTTTACTCCTGACCACATGTACACAAATATCTCCAAGTTTGATGTTCTGTTATTAAAATCACCAGTAGTAGGCCGATCTTCCCAGCTGCCACCGCCATCTCAAGCACATAAAAAATGGTTGAAATGCAGTTATTCTTACATTTACGTCCACAGACAAATGCTGTGATTAACAGTTAGTGAATGGAGCAGAGATGCATCATATCTGGTTGTTCATTTTAGCTAAAAGGAGGTAGACCTGATAGGGCTCCTTTGGATGTGTACGAAATTATCAAGCTCTTGCACATGGAAGAGAAAATCAACGCACAAGCGAAAACTCTCTCCGGAGGAGAGAAAAGAAAGCTCAGTGTTGGAATTGCGCTCATTTCCGGTTCCAAGGTAGACAATCACAAACGCGTGTACAAACATTTCGTGTAGTCATCTTATGATGACTACACGCTTTGAAGTTTTCTCCAGTTTGAATTGACAAAGGAAACTAAACATAACACAGATGATGATGATGATGATGATGATGATGATGACGACGACGACGACGACGACGACGACGATGATGATGATGATGATGGTGATGATGGTGATGAATACGACGATTTCTACAGCACCGTAACACGACACATGCCGTTGCAAGGGCGCCTTGACAAGTTTAACACGGCCAATTATATTATATGCCAGCTTGAAGTAGTGTGTCTTGAGTCTGGTCTTAAATGACTCCAATGAAGTTGCAGAACCTATTGAGGGTGGAATATTGTTCCAACATCTAGGTCCTGCCACGGAGAACGCACGATCTCCAAAGCAGGTTTTAGATTATTTGACTTTCAGATCACCCTTCTCCTCTGATCGCAAAGAAGGTCCAGATCTAGACGAAGCCACATCACTGCAGTATATTCTGAGGTACCCAGGAGCCAAGCCATGGAGTCACAGAACATGACATCTTATTATTACTTAATTATTTTCATGTGCAGCTGCATGTCAGGCTGAACTCTTTGTGTTCTGACTAATGTTATTTTAGCTATAAACATGATGTCCTCTTTTATTATACATCACAGTTCGTGATTCTGGATGAGCCGACATCTGGCATGGACCCAGAGGCACGCAGACAGACATGGGACATTCTACAGAGCCAGAGAAAGCACAGGACGATGATTCTATCGACACACTACATGGACGAAGCCGATCTACTGGGAGACCGCATAGCCATCATGTCCGAAGGAGAGATACAGTGTTACGGGACGCCCATGTTCCTCAAGAACAAATACGGTAAGAAATTCTGAGCTGCCGTTAGTCATCTGTCGCTTGCTGCTATGTATCTTCGTCGTCGGTGTTGTAGATCTTGCTGTCCACTACCACTATTTACAGGCCACCGCCAGAGGCGCTTTCACGCATAGGCACACTAGGCGCGCGCATAGGCCGAAATCTCGGAGGGCTCCCAAACGAATGAAAATATTTTTTTCATTTATAAAAAGTAGCAACTTGTAATTTTGAATTATTCTAAATATAACCTATTTTAAATTTTTTTACAGTTTAGCATTCACTTAAAGGGATATTATTTTAATTTATAATTGTTTTGTTCATTTGGGCTAATAATTCATTTTTGTGCAATTGTGCAACATAACATAAAAACTGTTAGCCACATGCCGCAAGGGCCATCTGTTGCAGTTTATGAGTTGAAAGTTTTAGTCTGATGATTCCATCATTTTTAGTGTTTAGAGGTAATTAAAACTTATGTTAGTATTGTTAACCAGTGATAATAATTGAACTTTGGGTAATCCTGGGTTTTAACGTCCGAAATTATTTACATTGCATGAGCGATGAAAACGTTTAACAGTTAAACTCAAACAAGAAGTTGGAAGATTTACGAAAATATCAATGAAACTAGAAGCCGGATGATCGATTAAAATATTACATAATAAAAGTCAAACTAGAAGTTGGAATTGCGATGAAAATATATCGTTTTAGTGCCGATATTATTCCCGTGTATGAGCGATGAAAACATTTGATAGTAAAACTGGAACTAGAAGTTGGAAGATTGATGAAAATATTCAGGAAACTAGAAGCTGGATAATCGATTAAAATATAACTGAAACTAGAAGTTGGATGAACGATGATTATTTATTGTATTATTGTATATTGTATTAGAACGTTTCAGTGAAAATAATTTCGGACGCTAAAGCCCAGGATTACCGAACTTTGTATAATAATAAATATTGATTGAAATCTGGCGCAATGAAACGTTTCTATGATTCTGGAGCTGAAAACGAAAGAACTGTGACCATGGATAAATGAACTAAGTAGACAAAAAACTCGTGGTAAGTGGTCTACCATCCACATTTCCAAATGTGGAAACAATTTTGCGTATTTACCTTACGATATCAAAAAGTAATGCCGCTGGAGAATTGTGGTTTTCTGTACTTAAAAGAGTGAAAAACTATATCAGAAATTCAATTGATCCAGATCGTCTAGATAATTAAATTATCTAGACGATCTGGATCAATTGAATTTTGGCTTTGCTCTGCATCGAATCTGCTGAAAAATAGAAGGCATACTTTGGCCAACAAATTGATAATTTTGCTAGGCTCAAATGTTGAAAGCCCTATAGTGGGATGAGTAAGCGGTGAATAGAGTTTTAAAATTCTGCATTCGAATGTTTATCAGATTCTCAATTCCTCCATCATTGCAACCCGTCCTTCATCCTCCTCATGTCTCTCTATCTCTCACCCCCAGGCTCTCCACTCAAAACTGGTCTCCACTTTTCAAGTTCTCCTGACGTGACTCATCTGATCCTCTGCCTTCCAATTATTCTCGTCCTAAACGACACCCGCCTTAACAGCTGTTCTGCCTCCTGTCTTGATCTGGCCTCCTGGAAACCGGACTCGGACCTCTTTTGGACTGCTCTCTGGAAAACCCCATCTGATTTGGTTTGGCTATCAGGAAACCGGACTCGGACCTCTTTTGAACTACTCTCTGGTAAACCCCCTCTGATTTAGATTTGGCCTTCTGGAAACAGGAATCGGACCTCTTTTGGACTACTCTCTGGAAGCTCCTTTGATTTGATGTAGCGCTCGTGAATAGGCTGGCGCCCTGCGATTTGCCTTCGAGTGGCGCTTTAGAAGTTTGGAGATTTTGATTACGATTACGACTGCGGTTTTGCAATTTAAACTATGTCTTCTATTTCTATATCGCTGCTTGTAACAAGTTGCTAGAAAAAAGTATCACCGATTAAATTTCACAGAATTAATTGTTTTCAGGGTTTTTTGCATTACAACAAACGAGTACTGAACACTTATAAATATTCTTGCGTTTTTTTACAAAAATTATTAAATCAAATAACTTCACATTCCTTGAAAATAGCTTCTATAACTAATCGTAATTACAGTGTCAATAACAATCACAACGGCTTCAAGTACAACTTCGTGGGTTTTGCACATGATTGACTAAACACCACCAGACGCTCACTCTACAAGTTCAGAAGGGCCCCCGAAATGTTTTCGCATTGGTTCCCGTTTTCTGTAAGCGAATCTCTGACCGTCACCATCATCATCAACATGATCAGCACCATCACCACATAGTTGAATTATTCTGATTTAATTGTTGGTCAAATGCCGATTGTGCTCGTGAATTGAGTTATTTCCCTTCTTCACCGTTGTTTGAGATTGTTTTGGATGGTGTTTGAACGCTTAGTACCGAGGTCTCTTTGCGCCATTGAGGGTTTTGGGGTTACTAAATGGAGAGTATCAGTCTCCAGTTGGAAAGGCGTAGAGACTCATTGGATTGGTACTGACAATTCTACTTCGGGGACATTCCACAGCAATTGCGAAATCTCTCCTCCGCATATCCAGTGGAAGATGGAAGGCGGATGACCAGATTACCATCTGTTGGGATTTGTAAGTTCGGAGTACAGTCGCCTGTCGTCGCTCCGCTTTCTCGATGCTGCGTGTTCAGGAACTCCGAGCACTTTGTCTACTGTCAGTTCTGGATGGGTATCTGTCAGTTGGTATACCCCGTGATCGATCGAGTCAGTCGATCATGTCGATCGAAACTCGGCCAAGTCGAGTCGGTCGAAAAATCGTCGACTCGATCGACTTGCAAGTCGAGTCGATCATATGTTTTGACAAGTCGAGTCGATCGTTGTTTCCTCGACTCGACTCGACTTTGAAATATTTTCTTACTTTTTTTGCGGCTACCTCACAAAATGACCCACATGATGTGATGACGTAATGCTTAGTAAACGCACAACTACCGTAGTAACCTGATTTGAAGTTTAGTGCAAATAATGAGCCTTATGGTGATCGTATAGTGGACGCTGCAGATACTTTTTCACAGTTTAACGGTGAAAATGGAAAGATTAAGATGAGTTTAAAATGCGCAAGTTTCAGGAAATTTCAGCTCTATAGTCAGTTATAGCGACGATCTCAAAACGTTCGAATGTCTGTATGTTAGGACGGGACTGAATGCTTCGATTTTGGCCCAGAGCTGTGGCTCGGAAAGTGTTTAAAAGTTGCGTGAGCTAACCTCAGCCAAGTAGGCTACAGACCTAAGATGGATAGAATTATACATTATATCCAATATAACCAATAAAAATATTTTGTCATTTCTTACAAAGAGTGGAAAAGTTTATTATACATGGCCTACATATTCATGAAATGAAACGCGTCTATAGCACAATAAGTCAATAACTACGTTAGCAAGCATCAAATACAAAGCGCCAGCCAAAAGTTGTATGAGCAATCACTGAGCATGCTTCTGCCTCGGCGCTACAGAGCCAAAACTTGTGTGAGCATTGGCACCTTTGGCGCCATGGCTCCCGGGCCCATGGCCAAGAGATACAGTCCAAGTCGACAAAGTCGACCAAGTCGATCGGTTATTTGCCAAGTCGATCGAGTCGACGAGAGGTCGACTAGTCGACAAAGTCGATCGAATCGATCGTCGGCCGAGCCAAGTCGATCGTAGCAGCTCGACTCGATCCATCACGGGGTATATCAGTTGGGCTCAGCGTAATTTTGTGGCAGCTCGCTAAGTAATATCAGCATTATTTGCCTATTGATTAATTTGTTTGTTCATATGACTTTAACATCACTGAGGCTCGAACAGGCAGCGGCAATTTAAAGGCGATATATATATATAATATATAATATATAAATACATTATGTCAACATCTTCATCGTTTTTGTCATGATTATCAATGTCGTCATTATCGTGAATTACAGTAGCAATAACAACATAATGATATTGTAGTAATATAATAATCCAATTTCAATAACACAAAGGATAAGAATACAGGCCTATTAACTTCGACACTAATAATATAGGCCTACATAATATCTTAAATAGCATAGTTACTTAAAATAAGCCCTATGATTAAAAGGTTTAAATTTCTGGACAACAATGTTATTTTCAAAATTATCATCAATATTATTGTCAATCTATTCTTACTATTAAGGCTAAATACTAGTAATATAATAACGAACGATTTTTGAAGGCGTTGGATATCACCTTCCGATATTGAAGATGCCCGTGTGTGATGTGGATCAACTGCGTGATGTTATAAAGTCTCAAATTCCCAAGGCCCACATGGTGAGCGATGAGGCTGATGAGGTTACGTTCCTTCTGCCGAGTAATCAGGCCACAAAATTTGAGGGACTCTTCGAGACGTTGGAGACAGATAGCAAAACTCTCGGCATCGACAGTTTCGGAGTTTCGGTCACAACAATGGAAGACGTCTTTCTCAAGTCAGTCTTTGCGTACTATCTATTTGTCTGTATAAAGGAGCTTTTCTCATCAGACGCGTTTTGGTCAAACTGGCAAAACTATACGACTCTCTTGTCAGTTTTCATTAGAAACTGAAAGTGTCATGAACTAACAGTAAAATACAGCATGATATTCACAACTTTACTTGACAGGATAAGACATCTAATCCTGTCAAATGATTTCCATAGCAGCGTTATCATAATGTTCAGTAAATCAGTCGATGGTCGCTTTGAGTGAAATTGTAAATAAAAGTTTAAGTCCATTGGAGAAGCCAGGTTGAAAACTGACAGGCCAGAGAAACCATTACCAGGTAAGGCTGGGTTTGCCAGTTGAAAGAGATGCGAGGCACATAGCACAGAAGAGTATTCAGTTGAACTATATATTTGCATTACATGGGTATTCTATTCAGTCAACCGACATGTAGGCCCAGTGGCTTCTATCCCCCCTAAACAACCGGGCTCAATCCCTCTCCTTTCCCCCCCTCTTTCACAGAACCCCCTGTAAGCTGGAAGCAATTCCCCTTACCGTAAAGCCCTTCCATACCTCGCCTTCCCTTCCTCCCCTACCCCTCCCGCCCCATCCCTCACCCCTTATCCCTCCCCTCTCCCTTTACCACTCCTGTACCATTCCTGCCTTCCCCTTCCCTTCCCTTGAAGCGGAGGGGTCCGGGGTCCTCCCCAAAAATCTTTGGATTTCTACATTGCCGAAGGTGAGTTTTAGCGCATTTTTGGAGAAAAAAACCTGGTTTTGGAAAACTATACATTTTAGTTCAACTGAACTGTTGAATTAATTTCTGTAGGGCTCCCAGTGCACTGTAAAAATTGTATGGGACAGCGTCCAATATATATGGGACAAAATTTCCAAAATATGAGACGCATATTAAAATACTGGGCAATATGGGACACTGCTTAGCAAATGGGAATTTTAAATACTGCATTATGAATGGTGTAATGCAGTAACAACAGGCTCCATCCTTGCCTATTGCAGTGTTACCCAGCCGACAATTATTTTGCTGGAATATTTCAAGACCTGATAATCCCATTTTCACTGCACTACACGACAATAATTGTAGCATTGACCAACTAGTTTTTCTTAATCAACAGGATTATGAACGCTTTTTTCAATTTGTTAAGTTTTTTTGCATTCTACATCAACAGAAAAATAGCGGAACATAATGGTCAATAGCTGAAGAAAAAGAGTAATAATTATGCACTATAACACTGCTTAGACACTGTAAACTAAGCATAGGCGCAATTTGTGGGAGGTACGAGGGGTACCCGTACCCCCACTTTTGGACTGGGGGACCGTACCCCACTATTTAAATAATGCCAATCAATATTTAATTATTACTGCAATTAAAAGATGGCTTGTTTTCACTGACACAAAAATTTATGAGAATACTGGCAGGGTAATATGTCCGAAATGGTCTCCATGTGAAAAGCGAAACTGGAGAAGAAATTAGTACCCCAACTTTTTAGACCAAAGTTACGCCCCTGAACCTAAGCAAATATTGCATGGCCCATAATACTGATACAAATAATAACGACAATCTATAAAAGCTTAGACACTGTAACCTAAGCAAATATTGCATGGCCCATAATAGTAATACATCAAAATACGAAGTTGAAAAATGCCGTTCGAAGGTCTTCGCTACATCGCCAATAATGGCCAATAGCAATGTTTAATCTAAAATGTTCAGTCCTTGGATGTTGCAGGACAAAGCATTTTGCTGGCCTGAGTCAGAACTGTCAGTGGAACAGAAACATCCATTTCACTGGAGGGGGAACTTACCCTCTATCACAAATTGGAAACAGTCTGCTTCCTTCCCTCTCCCCCTCCATACGCCCTGCACAGAACTGTGAGCAAAGACTCTGTAAGACTCTAAATTGTAGGGAGTGTGATGACAATTGAAAAGAAGTACTTCCCCCTGTTTTTCACTGGGCACAACTTGCGCCCACCCTGAATAGGGATAGAAGCCCCTGTGTAGGCCTACTCAGTGAAAACCAGTGACAAATACATCTTTGTTTATTTGTTAGTGCACTTAATGAATTGCAACATCTTTCCAATTTATTCTAACTAATTAACTAAAGCAAAGAATCGGTGCAGCGCCAGTATCTAATGCACAGTTCGAATCAGCAGATGTTTCATATATATATAATTTTATATAATATTATATATATATATTTATATATATATATATATATATATATATATATATATATATATATATATACACACGTTTATTCACCACGAAGGCTGAAAGTACAGAAACAAAAGAAAAAAACAGCTAGCTGCAAAACTCGCAAACATAACATGATCACTTCTTAGATGTAATCTAGATAATCAATATCATTATCATGACAAAGTGGAAAAAGTTCAATCAATGTTGTAACTACACTCTGCCACAAATTTTAAGGACACTGTTATTATGACTTCCATGTAGTAATCGACTAATAAAGTTTAATTTACACAGATGTAGTAAATGAACGATGTCCAAACGACCAGAATAGTGCTATTGAATGCCTTTATGCTTGCTGAATATTTTCTGTAATCATTATTAAGACACATATTCAACTGACGCAGTTATCATTATGTCAATGGTCGAAGGTTCCGATGCTATTAGCAATGTGAAATTATTGTGTTGTTTATTTGAACATAGAGTAAATGATTCATCTACTCTGGAAGACAGGCCAAGGACGAGTATTGCGGCAGATGCAGGAATACAAGGAAATACTACACGTAAGTTTTTGTCGCTTTAGGCCTATATTTCATTTTTATGTCCAGTCAGGCCCGACAGGCGCCAATAGGCATTAGCTATATGTTAGCTAGTCAACCACTCGAGAAACGTTTCCTATAATAATATTGGTTAGCAAGATGCTAGAAAGCTAATGAATTTTCCCTCTCCGAAGATGGCCAACACACAATTTACTACATGCATATCTACCAAACTACCTAACCCATTACATGTATACAATAAATAATAAGATAAAATATGAAAAACTTAATATGATACGATATAATATGCTATGATGTGATTTATAATATAACTATACATATATGCGTACCTTCCTACCTTGTATTTTCACTTACTTATCCTTTGCAATGTGCGATTTCTTTCCTCAAAATTATTGCTTATCTGCCACATGTTTTCTTTCTCGTGCCGGGCTGATCTTCTGGATGCTTCTCTGAAAACGGCTTGTCTTTATTGCGCCTTCGGTTGATATCTTTGGCTTTAGACAAAGGTCCAATAGACATACTAATTATTACTAATAATAATGATAACTAATAAAAAGTTACCTAGGCCTACTTACATACAATCATTCTCACACATGTATACATAATAAATGCAGACATACATTTATGCATGCATACATACATATACCTGCAAACACGCATATTAAAATATAGAATTTCACTTGAAATTTCTGGACGATATTATCCCAGCTTTGATCCAGTGTAACTCATAGTTTGCAGTGTAATAATTGGCTCGCATTTCCGCAACGTTCAGTGTCAAACTTTGAACATCTGTTCAAGTCAGTAGACAATAAAACTACAAAGCAAACTTTGTGTTTCTTAACCCAAGACAATATTTCACCTTTTGTAGACTCAAATTCACACTAGACATTCCTAGAAAGAGTGGCGCCAAATAAGTTATGACGCGCAACATTCGGTTACTGGTTGGTGAGCGTGAAAAGTATGAAACTAAGAGGATAATCGTCGTAATTTAGTGACATTGGGAGCAACAACGTTTTAACCTCATCGCTTCCATTATTAGTGACATTGGGAGCAGCAACGTTAACCTCATCGCTTCAACATTCTATAAAAGTGTAGTCCTTGGCCACAGAATATGTCATAAAAAATTGTAACTGAAAAATTATTAGCTAAGAGGTTTGAGTTTTAAAGAGTGTCAAAACCTCCTTTCCTGTACTAATACCGTCAAAGCAATCTGCACTGATTGTGATGAGTTACACAGTCAAACATCAGCCTACATAACATTACACCATCTAGCACTACAGGAATGTTTAACGGAACCGTTAACACGCTTGCAATGAACTAAAAGGCTTGATAATAAATTTCAGATGCTGATGTGGTATATCGGAAGGAAACTGGTTGTAAAAGACAGAACCTTCAGCTACGTGCCATGTTGTACAAGCGATTAATTCATTCCCTCCGAAACTATGCACTTGCATTGTTCCAGATTCTGATACCAGTCATTTTAACCATAATCGCCTGCTTCATCCTGCTTCCTTCGTCAGGAGACGATGATTATTTCCCATCTCTAATCCTTGACCTTTCCGGCTTCGAAAGTCCAATCACTCCATACCACTTTCGACGTTCAATCGCGAAAGCACATGAACTGGCATCTTGCTATAAAACTAGTGTTTTAAGGCAGAGTAGACCTCTCTCCATCAAGTATAAAATGGAAGACTACTTGATAATGATCGGGAAGGAAGACAAATACCAGTATAACTGGAACTACCAGATCGGCGCTACCATAGAAGAAGACTCTGGCGGAAAGTTGAATATTATCGGGTTTTACAACAGGCAAACCTACCACTCAATCGCCATTTCCTTATCGTACTTGGATAACACTCTGATGCAATGCTTTGGCAACAAGGAGTACCGGATCGAAACCATCAACCACCCACTTCCCAAGAAACCCTCGAAACAGATCGTGGGTGACTTTATGAGTGACGTCCGTACGGAGGAAACATGGGTATTCTTTTTCGCCTTTTGCGTCTCTATCGGAATGGCACTCCTGTTCCCCACTTTCCTTATCTTTCTGATAAAAGAACGAAAGTCGGGAGCCAAGCACAGCCAACTCGTGAGCGGAGTCAGACTGCATAATTTCTGGCTGGCTACATTTATTTGGGATTTCGTCAACTACCTCGTTCCGTGTATCTTGATCATCGTCGTCATCCTGAGCTTTCAGATCGAGGGTTACTGGGAAAATGTTTGGTGGGTATACCATGTTTAGACGTCACCCTCCAAATCTGGTTCATTCTCCTTACATTGTGAGCATAAAAGGAAAGAAATAAAATCTAGAAAAAAAGTAGGGAGTGAAAGAGGAGAAGAGGAGAAAAGGAACAGATGGAAGAAGAATAAAAATTATAAAAAAAATGAAAAGAAGTTGAACTTGGTAAAGGATCGTAATGGTCTTAACGAGAAAAATTAGAAGAATGTGGAGCAGAAAAAGAAGAACGAAGAAAGGGAGAATAATAACAGAGGAATAGGAGGAGAAGCAGAAGTCACTAAGAGGAAGGAGTTGGAGAAAATGCCTGACTGTTGACGGAGGAGAATATAAAGAATTATAAGGATGATAAAATGATAAAAGAATGATTAGAAGTAGAAAACGGAGGAGAAGAAGTAGAGGAAGAAGAGGAAGAAGAAAAATTGTGAAAATGAAAATCGCGAATGTTATGGGAGCGATGTTGATGAAGACAATCTGAAGGTTGAGAAAAATGAGAATAAAAATTAGAAAAAATGCAGACTGGACAGATATCTTCAATTAGGCCTACTTTTCTCCTGCTGTAGGTATTAATTTTCACCTTCTCCTTCTAAGTTCTAACTTGATGGATCAGAAAGCGAATGGTTTTCGTGATATCTGTGATTACCGACAACGGTTTTTTATGCAGGTGTGTATTGTTTTCAGGGTAATCTTAATTGGTTTAATGCTATACGGTTTTTCCATGTTGCCGTTTACCTACGCAATGTCGTTCCTTTTCGAAGAAGCGTCAGTCGGGATCCTTTTGCTTTCCCTGATCTGCATTATAACAGGTGAGAAGTTAAAGTAATCTATGATGCTTTTGTCAAGCGTTCCAAAACGAATGGCACTAACCTTGCTGATTTTAGATATCGCTTATTTCTCTTCGATATAACATAACGTAACGTTTAATTGCTCCTAAATCAAACGTCTGTATGTTACAACATCAATTTATTAATTACTTTAAATTCAATATTCTGCAATGGATAAACAATAAGCAATCGACGTATTACGAAAACGTTTCGTGAAGATATTGCAGTAATTCAAAATCAATTCGCTAAGAATTACAGTCGGCTGAGCTGTAGCCGAGTCCATGATAATCTTAAGCAAATAAGCAGTACCGTATTCTACATTGTTGTAAATTCACCGATGCATGTCAGGTAAGCAGCCACAGTAAATCCTATCGTGAGTTTAAATATCGCTTAAATATCATTTACTTTAAATGAAATATTCTGCAATGGATACGCAATAAGTAATAGGCATAATTAGAAGCAATAAGCGATGAACATGTTTCGTAAATATTTATTTAGTGAAGAAATCACAGTAGTACAAAATCAAATAATTCGCTAAGAATCAGAGTAGGCTGAGATGTAGCGGGTTCATAATTATTTTAAGCATTAGGCCTTATACCATATTGTCGTAGACTGGCCGCAAAATGGCCACTTCAACGCAGGATAAATGATACTCACACATTTTAGCTCTGCAACATTATCACCAAATATAATATAATCACAATTATGTGTAAAGACTACAGTCTTCTACTTGTCGTTTTGAAGAAACAATTACGGGCGTCACTTTTATGCAACTGAGCCCAGACGACCGAAAGACTTCGCAAAGATTGGAATGGATATTCTATCCCATCTTTCCCACTTTCTGCTTCAACGCTGTTCTTCAGAACATTTACCTCAACTACAACAACCAACAACTCTGCATCCTAAGGGCCGAAGGAGTGAAACTTTCCCATTTCTGCGCAGATGTAAAAGGGATTGGTGAGACCGATCCTTGTTGCCCAGGTATAAGATATACGTGTGGAGTATTTAAGAGCCGCTAGGTCTTGTATGTATACCTGATGCACTTGATGTTCATATGCAGCGGGCTATATATCTTCTATGGTACGTCTATGTACGATGTATGTATGTGTGTTTGTATGTTCGAGTCGATATATTTGTTTGAACTTGGGCACCTAGAATTAAAATCTATGCAAAGACTTTAATTCTACAATAATTTTTCAATGTAACAGAAAGGCTTCTGACCCCGACATATTTTCAACAAGCGCACATACCACCGGTATACTGTTCAACAACTTGAGAGTCTGATCAGACTTCTCATTTGCGAGCCTCGATTCAAAGTGGACCAATTTTACCAAAATAGCTTTCCCGGCAGCACAATGAATGCTCACTTCACCCATTTCATCCACTTGCATACTGTTTACTATTTCCTTACTGACTAGGAATGCCTGTTCCTGAATCAATATGAACCTTCTTTGATTCCTATTGCTACCTATTTCAATTTCTACAAATTTCAATTTCGTCAAGGTCTACAAAATTTCTACAACATTTCTTCGAGTTTAAAGTCGCGTTTACAGCCTCACATTATGTGTGCAACAATTAATATTCTCGTCTTTTCTCACTTCACTGGCTTCCTGTTTTATCCTATTTCTCTTTCCAAATTACCAATTTTCATCACATTCCTTGGTTCTGTCTCCATCTCCCTTTCATCTTCGCCTTCCAGTTTATTTTTATCTGTATCCAAGGTGTTTCCATTTCATCCAGTGTACAAGCTCAGGAAGACGTTTCTTTGGATTGCCTTTTCGTACAATCTTCAAATAAGATTCAAATGCATAGCACTTTCTCTCGCTCTTCTCTGCCAGGCCTTTCTTCGCTTCCGGTTTTACATACGTACTTACTTGGTATCCTGTCCAACGTCTTCTTTAAAAAAGGCTCTTTATTTCTTGTCCTTGTTATCTTGACCCTTACACGGGTACAATGTACCACTTGTGTTTTGGTTTATCATGACTGCTTTAAGTGAACACACATAACCGATAATATTGTTTACATGCAGGTCATTTTCTTTTTTCGGCACGTTTTTCGTTTGCAAGACGGAGCATAATGCCAATTTGTTTTTGCGAATACTTAGCACCGAAAGAAAATTACATTTACACCTTTCAAGTTTTCAATAATTATGCATTTGGTAGAGTTTTGCCAACGGTAATCCTTTCTACTTCCCACGATATGTAGGCCTATTCTTCTCCGCGGTCTTGTCTCCAAGCATCGGCAGAGTAGCGCCTCCTTTGCGAGGGAGCTTAGTTTTAATATTTAATACCTACGACTACTAGGGTGGTAGTGAAAAAAGTCTTTTTTAAATAATGCCCGGGACGCCCCCTAGTTCTGTTCGTATTGGTAGTAGGGTGACCACACGTCCCGGATTGGCCGGGACAGTCCCGGAATTTGAAAAAATGTCCCGCGTCCCGGACGCGTCCTTTCCGGGACAATGGAACGTCCCGGAATGAAATTTTATATTATTAAATATGTAGAATTTGCTATTTTAATTTTCCAATAATTAGTATAAAAAAGAAATAACATCAACAAATACGCAGCGCCGCACAAAATTTACAAATCCTCTGCACATGAGTATGGCTAACTATGGGTCTATTGGCCTATTCTGCAATAGACGCTAATATGGGCAGCTGTAGGGGCCTATTCTAAAAAGCAGGAACTGACAATTAACCTTTTGAAGATAGTCGCATTCATCATGAGCATGCCTGCTTCAAATATGTTTCAGTAGAACGAGTGTTTAGTTTGATGGTTTTTAGTTTCTGGTCCAATACAAGAAACAGATGCTTAACTGAGCTTATTTAAAGCAGAACTTCAGATGAAGATGAACTTCGTTATGGATTGCCAAACATTTCATAAGTTTGTCGAAGGCAACGAGGAGTTGTTGCTTTGAGTAGAAAATGACGATAATATACATTACGACTTACGACAGCATATATTCTGTATTGCTTAGATTACGTAGGCTACTTCACCTTTCTGCTCATCACTCAGTGATGTCAATGTAGTCTGTCAATAAGGCCTACTAGACTAGACATTTCACTTTTCATTTGTAAACCGTAACTATGCCAAAAATAACTGCAATGTACATGATTGAGACCAGTACCAGTCACTTTATCAAGTCTTTACTATCTAGGCTTGAATCTTTATTAGTTTTAATCAGTTTTGATTTTGTGTTTGAGCAATAAATTGTCCAATTTGTGTATTTTTTCTTTCTAATTAAATCAATTACAAATAAAATGCTTCATTTTGGTCTAATATCTTACAAATATATTTCAGTCGATGCATTGCGTATGCATAGTGCTCTTCCTCATGTGGCCAGCTCCTAACTGAATTTGACTCATATATACAGGCCTATATATACAGTGCTTTTTTCTGCTGGAACGCTCCGGAACGGCGTTCTGGCACCTTTTTTCAACTATTAAAGAAATTGTTATTTAAAACAAGAGTAATATAGTTATTTCAATTTAATGTGACGTCAAAAATTCATTGGGGAGTGGTCTCACCCTACCCCTCCCCAAACCCTACTCCCGTTGCCCTCGATATAGCCCTTCCATAATTGTTCAGCTCTGGAACCTTTTTCTAGAAAAAAATCCAATGTATACGTGTGTCTGTGTCCGTGCGTGTGTTTGTGTGTCCAGATATCTCTGTGATGTCCCGGAATGGCAGAAAAGAAATGTGGTCACCCTAATTGGTAGTAGAAACTCATGTGCAAAATCTTTTTAAAATATTCCATTATTTAGGCGTGCCACATGACAACTTAAGTTTTGCATATGACACCATGCATAATTGAAGCCGTAAAAATCAACTTTCTTGGTTTTTCAGGAGCTGGATGAAAGTTCATCACTTCTAGAACCTATTATTTGATTACTGTAATTATGTGATGAGTGTGATGCACCATAGATACCTTATTCTCTGATGATTTGTTTATAAATAAAAGATTAAATAATAAATATATAAATTAGAACCAACTGGAGCTGAGGAGTAAATAAATATTGGCAATTTTTTGAACAATTTTCTGAACTTTTGTAGTCTGTTCATCTAAGGCTTTTCCAAAGTTTAATTATTTATTTACTTACTTACTCACACTATCCCACATTATTTATAATCCATTTCAAACTAATCACATTTTAAAAGTTGTCCTTGAAGATGTTTTCAACCCTCTGGCTGGACCGTTTCCTGGACCTGAAATACCTATGCTTAAACGATTTCAGAATGCATTGCCTTTGATCGTCCATGACATGATTGCTGATGGTTTGTCAGATGATGAAATTGCAGTTTAACAATAACAAAGAAATGATGCAAGACGCTGTTGAATTTGAAGTGGAATGTTTGCAGAAAGACAGTCAGCCTCGTGATGATTATCTAGAGCTCTTGGAACTTGCACTGATCTACATAGGTCATGTCCCACCTCGAGGGTTGCATTTTACAGCCTCTGGTGTCATGTCACCGCTCTCTTCGCTCTGCCACCCGTGGTGATCTCTCTGTCCCTTGTGCACGCACCGCTACTATGCAGCAGCGCGCTTTCTCCGTGGTTGGACCCACAATTTGGAATGGGCTTCCTCCTGAGCTGCGGTCTCTTCCACGTAACTCATCCACTGCTCTCTTCTCTGCTCTAAAGACTGTTCTCTTTCGCCGGGGTTGGGCTGGGAGCGTCTCTGAGCAGCTTCCTTGAAGCGGCGCTATATAAATGATTAATTGATTGATTGATGCATAGGGCCAGATGGATGGCCAAGGCCATCTATTCTCACAATGTATTCCTTTTACGATCTCAATTGCGAATTACCTTATGGAAAATAAATTTGCTACGTTCCCTTAACCTGTTCATCTGCTTTGATTATCTCAGATCCTGGTTCACAGCTTCACACTCCACTCTAAAGGCACTTTCCGTCATGCTTGGTACCTCAGTGAGGATTTGGTCGATTTCTGCTTTTTCGATTACTGCATTGATGCTGCTTCCAAGGCCTGTTGGTGCAAACAATGAGAACCAAAGTTGGTGTTGGCATTCCAGCCAAATGTCCACAAATTACTGTACACACAGCTTCATGTAGTCGGGAGCACCTCGGAGTAGTACTCCTTGAAGAGGCGCTATATAAATGCCCGTTATGAATGAATTAATGAATGAATGTGCTCTTGTTGATTTTGTGACTTCAAACATGATGAATACTGTGCATACCCATTGATTGGCTGGAGAAAGATCCAATTTCGTGGAAACAGGACAGCATCTTGTAGCGGCACGGTCACGTTACGGCGCTATAGAAATTGTCGGTGTTATTATTATTTTAATTATTTATTTGGAGCGTCATCAGAAAGGTTGAGTGTGGTGAATGATAGAGCAGAAAGGGGATTGGCACTGATCCAAGAATACAATCCAATACTGACCAAGGATGAAGGTCAAAAGCAGGCTTTGCTCCATGTGGTGTCCGAACATTGGAAAAAGTATCCGGACCCCAAGAAGTTAACGGTCACAAAACTGGACTAATAAATATTTTATTCTTGAATCAAACTGACAGAGTTCAATTATGCTCAAAAGTACTCTTTAAGTATTGTGCCTTTAACCTAGCAATTTAAAAATTACTTTCAGTTTCACAAAATACAAAAGAATGTCGATAATATTATCACAATTGTGCTTACATTCCTTGTCTAAAATTTTGAAAACTTGTCATCTCATGTGGCACCCCTAAATGATGGAATATTTTTATAATATTTTGCACACTAGCTTAGTATATCAAAAGGAATATAACTAGGGGCTGTCCCATCTATTTCAAAAAAATAACGTTTTTGAGCACCACTCTAACGACTACTCGTAAATCAATATATTGGAGCCCCCAAGGTTAGCATAGCAAAGGCCTAATCGTTTGCATTAACAAATAATCAATCAAAGCATCCATCATGCATGAATATATTTTTTTAATATGTAATCTGTAGTTCAAGTTTTAATAGAAAGTATTCCACAAATAGCGATTGTACAACCCTTTAGCTAATAAACAAACTTAGATGGATGTGAGTCTTATGATATCTGTACCTAGCCAGCACCTGCTAATTAATTTATGATTTTATATTGGCCTAGCTAACCTCCCCAAGAAACTATAGACTGCTTTGCATTGTCTCACAAGTCTCTGGTTCGTGAGTCTTGTGACGTATCGGTATTCGATCAGGTCACTTTCGCCTTTGGAGAGAGTTGATCGTAATCGATATTCTTTCAGATGAAGTTCTCCTTTCGCCGTACTTCGTCTTCCTCCACCCTTCGAAGATTTCTCTTTTCTTCTCAAAGTTAAAAGTTTCAATGTTCGATCAAAGTGTGTATCGCATACGCTGTATTTCCACACTTCACATTCGAAGCAACAATCGAGTTCAGTGAACTTAGACGTGTTCAAATGTCCGATCCTTCTCAGTTTATGTTCGATGCTGACTCATTAAAAACTAATCGTTTCCACATCTTATTGAAGAGATCATTATCGACTCGAACTTCTTCGACTTAAAAAACCGTTAATCGACCAAGAATATTAACTTTTATTCTTATCAAAATCGCGAGTTGGCGATGTGGAAAATACGAGTGACTACTCTCACAACTTCACCACTGTCAAACTTAGCCTCATAGACTTGCAGTTAAGTGATACGATGTAAAAAAGAATATGTTATGATTGTCTTGATTGCAATAAATGACATTGAATTGAATTGAATTGAAAAACGCTCAACTAATATTATTTCCTTCGACCAACCGTCATCAGCCCCTTTTCGATTCAAGCAGACAACTCTGCCGTAAAGTCCGTTATAGTTCTATTCACCCAATTAGGTACGTCCAGTCGTCCACGCCATTTCCATACTCGAAGAAGATGCAGTTTATCCCCGAAACCTATTCTAATTTATTATCACTTATTGTGGTGGTATTTCAGATGCTGGTACATTATTTTACATGTTAACAATAAACAGCTCCACTTAACTTATTTTAAATTGCATCCCATTACATACCTCACATTGCTAGACTTAGATGCATAGATAAAGAAAGGGTTGTGTGGGTTTAGGACATCGGTACAGACAGGAACTGTTAACCGTAACACCAGATTTCTATCACGCTGCGGCGGAGTAATTCTTGCGTGGCCAGGGATAATATCGCATCCCACCGCTGCCACCAACTGTAAGCCATACATACCTCACAGGCATACACGAACAGATCAAGACTTACTTTCTTAAAACGTAATAAGCTGTATATATATATATATATATATATATATATATATATATATATATATATATATATATATATATGACCTATCTGCACAAAACTAGTCTTAAGCCGAATATTTGACTTCTGGAGTATAATACACCATTTTAAAGAGAAACATATGCTCTTTACAAGAACACCAAAATTATCATTCTATCTCAATCCTAACTGAATTTAGAATAAAACATTACATGTATGTACAGAGACCAGTTATCCGAAAAAATGCATCTAAAGTTCGTCCACTGTAGAAATTGTGAAATGACGGTGACCTTTTTCAGGCCATGCTATTGGCTGATATTAATAGACTACCGCTATTATCTCGACACCATTGGCTAGATGAAAGGCAGAGCTTTAAAATGATATCAAGCATCGAGGTCGTCATTGCTAAATATAGAATGGATAAGGGCGGTAAATGCATTAATTTTCGGTGACTTTTGACGAAATTCAGAATCATAGCTTGTACAAAATCATCCAAATAGCACCCTTAAATATTACTTTTTCTCAAAGTTTTATGGTTTTTGAATAAAATATGTATTTTTAAATTATAATATGTAATAATCTAAAAGTTGAAAACATTGACTTTGCTCGTTTTCTTCAAACTGAATATTCCGACTTACGACTGGTTTTGTTCCAGACACAGACACTCATGTACATTCACAATTGGTTGTACTCAAAGTTACCTAAATTTAACTGCCCTATAACAGTAGCGTATTGCTCCAGTGCTGCTCCCGTTATAAGTTTTTATTGACATATCGCTGCAATAAAAATAGTAAACCACTTCCACGTAACCTAAAGCGCAGTAGGGCCTAAATGCCAGCGGAAAATAAAAGTACACTTCACAATAATTATGTATGCATCCGTGTATGTGTTTGTATGTATGTCTATTTAATATATATGCACTTATGAATGTATTCGTACATATATTGCACATATTCAAGTATATATGTATGCATGTATGTATTTATGTACGTATGTATTCCTGTCATTGAATGTTAACTGAGCCCTGATATGTATTTCGACTGTTTTTATTAGTACCATTGATCCCTTTTGGGTCTTCCTCCCGGTAGCCCTACACTGTAGATTACATTATAGTGCCATAATTGTCTGATCTATGTGTTGTTAGTTACCGGAAAATAACATTGATTGATTGCTTGATTGATTGCCTGATTGATTGATTGATTGATGTAGGGTATATTGCTGATGAATGTAGGATTGTTTGTATTTTTTCTTTGTATGTATGCATATCTGTATTTATGCATGTGTTTGTATAGGTTTGTATATGTATGCAAACTTGAAGGAAGTGTTTCTGAACAGAAATCTTGAAGTAGCGCTTAACATATTTACTGAATAAATAAACTAAAACCCAACGAACGAATAACTTGTATATGTGCAGTTTACGTTTATCTGTGTATGAATGGAGATCTGTATATAGCTGAATATTTCTTAAACAGCTTTTGAAAGAGATCTTCTCTCAGCTGCAAGTTCTATTTACGTCCTTGATTACAACTACAAACAAGCCTTGCACTTTCACGTAGGAACTGTTGTTGCATTTTAAGGCAATTGCGGCGATAACTGCCAAGTAGCTGACAACTACCTGTCGTGGACGTCTCCTGGGGTTGGGCGCCCATTTGTCTTCATGGTTCTTCAAGGCATCGTTTTCTTCTTCATTCTCTGCATTATAGAATCCGACATCGTCGGTCTTTTACTCAAGGTAATTAACCTGAACCGAGTGAGTCAAGCCACGCTCACCGAGATGAATACTGTTGAAGATGGAAAGATCAGCGAAGACTCGGATGTTGCTCAAGAGAGAGAGCGCATCCGGTCGAATCCTATACAGGAACTCGTCAAGACCGAATCAGTCGTCATCCAGGATCTGACGAAGCTCTATGGAAACGTTGTTGCCGTTAACCAGTTGAGTATCGGAGTCTCTCAGAAGGAATGCTTTGGTCTCCTGGGCGTCAACGGAGCCGGAAAAACGACAATCTTCAAGATGCTGACCGGAGAAATGCGGCCATCCTTCGGAAGCGCCTATATTGCCGGTATTAGCATCCAAGACGACCTTGCACAGGTGCGTCAGAAGATCGGTTACTGTGCTCAGTTTGACTCCCTCATCGACCAGATGACTGTTCACGAGACGCTCTGGATGTACGCATGCGCACACGGAATTCCGGCTGATATCCGAAAAGAGGTCATCGACCGACTCATTGAACGTCTGACGCTCAAGCCATACACAAACAAAAGAGCCGGAAAACTCAGGTTATTCCGAATTAACTGTGTTCAAATTCAAATACTTGATGAGAAGTGAACAGATCGATTTTATACACTGTATATACAGCTATACTTAGAGACTGAATCTGATAATAAAACCTGCGTCCAGAGGAAGTGTGGTTTCAAATTTACATGTGTGATGAGATGTGAAGAAATCGATGTAGAAATATTTTGTCTCTTGCTGTGCATATATACACCGTTTGTTAAAGCTGATACGCTCCCGATCTTTAACCTTTACCTCTTTTTCATGTTGTTGCCTTTAACCTTACCCTGCCCGTAGTTGCCTTACCTTATCTTATGTTTTAAGTTTAAAATGGCGTAACATACCTAAATAACTTATCTTGTGTATTGTGTTACGTTGTTGACAGCGGTGGAAACAAGCGTAAGTTATGTGTGGCCGTTGCGTTGATGGGAAATCCGACGGTCGTCTTCCTCGATGAACCGACAACGGGCGTCGATCCAGAAGCCAGAAGACACGTCTGGAATACTCTGGCCGCCGCTCGAAACGCTGGAACTACCATCATACTCACGTCACACAGGTACATCCACCTCTTCTAGTTCTGCTTATGCTTAACAACCCAGATATATCCTGATTTTTATTTATTCACTAATTAATCTAGGCATCAATCGACCTAAGTCATTTGTCCCTTCTTTTGGTTTTTAATCAGTTCAAGTGTTTAATGGCTTCTTTAAGATATCTATTAGAGAAACGCTTCCCGCACATTTGCTATTAAACCTACATATATACATGTATGCATGCATGGTTGCATACATTCACACATGTACACACACATATAGCCCAACAGATACTAGGCGGACGAAGACAGACAACTTGCTCACTAGTATTCGTAATGTAATGTAATCACAGAGTTACATAGCGTCTCTTCAAGAAAACACATCACAGGCGCTATCGATGGAAAACAGGGATCGAACAAAATGGTTTTCAACCGCTTCTGGAATAGAAATAAAGAAAGAACGAAAAAAGCTCACGTCGTAAGATGCTAGGTAACGCATTCCAGAAGGTTGGAACATCCACAGCGAAGGTTCTATGCTCTATTGAGGATGGTCTTAGTTGAGGGAACAACCAGGTCACACTACGCAGCAAAACGAAGAAATCTTCGGCCAAGTATGCGACCGAGACACACAACTCCCTAAGATGCGATGGTGCACAGCCCACAAGGCAAAATTACGCATAAGCATTAGGATCTTATACCCAATGCGTTTGTGCATCGGCAGCCAGTGCAGTAGTTTCCGAATAAAGCTGGACAATGATGAGTTTATTATACGACAGTTACAACGAAGACGAATCTCCAACTACGAACTCACTACTCGAACAACTGCTTCTTCTGCTTCATGTTAAGTTCAGCTTCTGTTTATTTGAGAGGAGTCAGTCTGATACGTTACTCGCTTACTCACACACCTCTCGGTATCTCTTTCCATAGCCTCATTGTCCGTCTACGTATCTCTGTCTAAGTGCCAATCTGGTCTGTCTGTCTTTGTTCGAAGGCCTGGTCTTTAAGCCTGCATACGCAATTGTCGTATACACTGCATCTAATTATCTGACGCCAGAGTGTCAACCATCACAAATACGTACAGACGTAGATCATGTTTTCCCTCACTCAAGAAGCCTAATCTTGACACAAACTTCTGCCAAAAACTACCGTTCAATCCTTAATCAATCATTTCTATCCAAAACCCTTGTCTCTCTTCAACTTCTTCCTTACTTGAAATAATCTGGTCTACTTCCCTTTCAGTCAGTTTATAGGGCTCACCACTCCACTGAAACTGCCCTCTTTCTTTTCTTTCTGAAATCTATTCAGCTGTTGATAGGTCCGAACTCACTCTTCTGGCGATGATGTCTTCTCAACCTTCGAGTCGACATGGTTGACCTTTCTTCCACAGCGCCTTGAGACCTCGTCTGGTCAGAAGGCGCTGGTGAATCTAGAATTCTGTGGGTCCCTATTAAACTTTCCCAGGGCTCTGTTCTAGGCCCTCTCCTCTTTACTTTATACATGGCCGGTATCCCTTCTCTCCTGCCCAACTATGCGGCTTCAGGCCACCTCTTTGCTGATGATGTCCAGGCATGTGTCCATGGGCCTCCTTCCTCTCAGCCTTTTGCTGAGCGCATCGAAGCACTTTCTCATGATCTCCATTCCCAGATTTCTTCCAATCGCCTCTCCCTCAACTCGTCCAAAACTCAATTTATCTGGTTTGGCACTCCTCAGCAACTTCAGAAACTTGACTTTGCTCTGCTTTCTCAAAGGTTTCCGCATTTCTGTTTCTCCAACGTTCGCGATCTAGGAGTGACCCTTGACAATTTTCTCACCTTTACTGAACACATTTCCAAACTCACTCGCACTTCCTACTTTCATCTAAGGCGCCTTAGGGCTATCCGTCGCTCTGCCTCATCTCCAGTTTTCACCTGGATTGTCCATGCATTTGTCTGTTCTAGACTTGACTGTTGCAATTTCCTCCTAATTGGTCTTCCCAAGCTCCGTCTCGCTCCTCTTCAGTCCGTTCTCAATGCCGCTGCTAGGCTAATTGCCCGTCTTCTTCGATTCTTTCGCATCAATACCTTTATGGCAGAAAAACTCCACTAGCTTCCGCTTTCTTTCCGCACCCAATTCAAGATCCTCATTCTTATCTGTAAGGCTCGACTTGGTTTTTCTTAGAAATATTTATGTGACTTAATTCTTCGCCCTCACTCTCTGCTTCTCTCCGTCATCTTCGTTCTTCTGACCGTTTGGACCTCCTCGTTTCCCGTGTCAGTATTTCACTGGCTCAATCTAGGTCTTTTACTGCCATTAGCCCTGCCCTTTGGTATGAGATTTCTCCGTTCATTGCTTCTTCCATTCTCTCAGGTAACATCTCTTCCTCTTTAACCTTTCTTAAAACTTGCTCTTTCTCTCGGTGTTTCTCGCACTGGGAGAGCTTCTGAATGGCTCTCCTGCTAGAAGCGCTTTATAAATGTTGGAATACAATGCAATACAACGCAATATCTTGCTACTTGAAAAGAAAAGCGCCCCTATAGGATCTATGAAGGAAGATAGCGTAGTTACTGACTGTGACATACTTACATACTTATAGGTAGTAGGATATTTCATGGATGTAGTTCGATACAAACATATCGTTGCAGCGACATCGTGTTTCTTTGTTTTCAAGCATGGAAGAATGCGAAGCCATTTGCACTCGGATGGGAATCCTCGTCAACGGTCGCTTCCTCTGCCTCGGGAGCCTTCAGCACCTCAAGGACAAGTTCGGCGATAGATACACGCTCATCATCAAGCTCCAGCGCTCAACCGACACTGAAAAACCCAAAGAACTACAGGAGCGGATTGGCAAACTGAAGTCTTTCATTAGCTATACGTTCGCAGACAGCGTCCTCAAGGACGAACACGAGAACCTTCTTAACTACCAGGTCAAGACGCGGGTTTTTAAGTGGTCTGAAGTTTTCGGGGTCATGGAGAGGGCGAAGGTTACGTACCAGATCGAGGACTATTCTGTTGGACAGACGACTCTGGAGCATCTGTTCATTGGATTTGCCCGTCTACAGCGAGGGCCGCGAGAAATCTCCAAGAAGAAATGCTTTGGACTTTGCTAAGAAGAAGACATCTCGTCAAATTCTATCATTCCTGAACACGCCATCTAATGGTCTGTTTTTGCATTATGAGACTACATAAAACAAAAGAAGATAAAACATCTATACCGTTGATAATCCATAATTTAACGCTTAGAAAATTTTCATTAAATTACTTTGTGAATGTCTCTGACGTGTTTTGAAAAGACATCGTGTCGACGCGAAGTAGACAATACTCCATAACTTAAGCCTGTAGGAGACGGATGGAATTTCGTGTCACTCCGGTCAAGTTGCGCAAAGAAGACAACTGCATCCGCTGCTTCTGTTTAGTACTAAAATATTGGAGAGAAAAATTAGGAGCAGAGTAAATGTCTGAAGGGTCAGGTGTCGTCTTCTAAAATCAAACCGTGATGAGATCAATATCCAAAAGATCAGAAGATATTATAGGGCCTACCATGCTCTCGTGAATAGGCCTAAGCTGGTGGGTACGACTCGGTATTTACTGGGCTGCTCCGACTGTCACCAAATTTTACCTGGTGATACCTGCCACCGAAACTAGTCGAACGCGCCTATTATACCCGAGTTAACCAAACGATCCCAAGATTTTCTACAACTTTTAGATATTCTGTGAAACCCACTGGAAATCGGCTTATCTCGCCATGTTGACAGAAATCCCGGAAGTTATGACACGAATATCTCGGCAACGATAAATTTTTATAGCGCATTACGTTGCTAATTGATTAATAGTAAAACTATTATATTTACGATTATCACTTAAGAAAGGTCAACCATTTTGTTATTGATTATGTGAAAAATGTGAATCATGGTCAGTGCTTGTTTTCAGCCGGAACGCGCCGGAACGACGTTCCGGCCCCTTTTTTCAGCTACTAAAAATAATTTATTTATTTTAAAAATAAAAGCAATGATTTAGTTTTTTAAATTTAATTTCAGTGTTGTGAACTCTTTTCAGTGTTTATTCACACCCTCCCAACCTCCAATCTCTTTTTTTCGGGATTTTAGTCCATCCATAATTGTATATACAATGTAGTTCCGGAACCTATTGTTCAGTTCCGGAACCTTTCTTTCTAGAAGAAAAGCACTGATTATGGTTATTATTATCAATGTTACGATTGTTTTGCACAATACCAAACTTCAGTCCTAACTTCGCTTACCAACTTTAACTTATTGCTTGTTATCCTGAAAAATTCTTGGTTTTTATTTGACAGAAGAATGACCTACATGTATATCAAACTACTGTGGCAAACCTCCTTTCCCCCCTCTCTGTGTCTCTGTCTCTGTCTGTCTTTTATATAGCGCCCCTTCAAGATGATCTACTGAGGAGCGCTCCTAGTCCAACCACGACTAAAGAGAGTAGTTTTCAAGTTTATAAGAAACAAGGTAGAGTGAGTCATAGGGAACAGGCGGAGTGCTACAGGAAGGCCATTCCAGGTTGCGGTTTTGCGGGGCCAGCGATCGAAAAAGAACGGCGCTGCATAATGGCTGTCCGCGCGCGGGGAACCAAGACCTCGGCCTGGTCAGCCGAGCGAAGAGCAGATCGCCGCAAGACCCCTGAGGTAGGGCGACACAACTCCCGCAGGTATGGGGGCGGGGGGCAAGTCCCTCTAGACAGTGCATATTTTAAGGAATTTTGACTACTGGGACAAAATCAGCCATGGGTCTAGTTCATGATCTTTCTTTGGAACTCGTCTCTGAAACACTTTCGGTAGCGGCGCTCTTGTCTGAGAGGTGGGTGAGAAAAAGTCGGCCATGGTCTGGTCGAAGAACTTTTTTTAGGAATCCATCTCCGCAAACTTTAAGACTTTTTTAGGAATTCATCTCCAAAAAAAGTTGATGACCCTTTTTTTGGTCATAACCTTTTTTTTACAACTTTTCCCAATAATAAGGGGTCATTCAACAATAATGTCAAACCTTTCTCCTTTTAGTACTGGGACAAATCTTTAAATTCTTCCAACATTTGTCCCACTAGTTATACTTTATACATACATTGCCTGGGACAAATCAGCCTGACTACTGGGACAAATCCTAAGACTACTGGGACAATGTGTTAAAATATGCCCTGCCTCTAGACAACGCCTAACCGGTGCAGAGACCCTGAAGGCGATCCGCAGCGGGAAAGGGAGCCAGTGCAGAACATCCCGCATATAAAGAGAAACCTGGCCAAATCTGGGAATGTGACCAATAAGACGTGCGGCTGCGCGCAAAACCTGTTCCAAGCACCCAAGGAGGGCAGCTGGGAGGCCAGCGTAAAGGGCGCTACAATAGTCCAGACGGGAAACCACAAACTCATGGACAAGGGTGGAAGCAGCCACCTGTCTGTCTGTCTGTCTGTCTGTCTGTCTGTCTCTCACTCTCTCTCTCTCTCTCTCTCTCTCTCTCTCTCTCTCTCTCTCTCTCTCTCTCTCTCTCTCTCTCTCTCTCTCTCTCTCTCTCTCTCTCTCTCTCTCTCTCTCTCTCTGTTTCTACCAGGATACCGAGTGGCTCAGGAGGGCGCTGAAGACGGAAGACGACAGTTTCGTTAACGCTTCTTATTTGAAGGCAAGTAATCAGATATAAATCCAATGTATATCCATGAAATCGACAAACAAAAGAGCGAGTAGTTTCAACAGAAGAGCACTTCATATTAAAGATCCAATTCTACAAACTCACACTACCAATCCTTAATCAATAGTCGAATTATAACTACCTCAATATCCTTCCTGCATGTGCCTCGATAACGGACGATAGTTTCGCTCCCTGTCTTTTATCACGCTTTTTTTATTACGGCTGGAGGCCCGTTTTATGCCTTCACCGCTGGCCTCAGGGAGGCACCTATCCCCCATGAGGTCTTAGGGCCCCGAGGAGGCACGATACCTCACTGAGGCACGAGGCCTCAACTGGGCATCAGGCCCTGGCCGTGAGGAGGCACGATGCCTCACTGAGGCACGAGGCCCCAGTGGGGCACCAGAGGTTCGGTGCACCCATTAACCTCATCTATCCCTTGCCAACATATGCGAATCAGGCACCATTTCCCCGGCGGCACCCCCTGCCTTAGGCCTCAAAGGGGCACAATGCCTGCTCGGGGCACCTAGGTCAACCCAAATCTATAACCCCGAGTCGTACCGCAGAAAGTTCTAGGCTGCCTATGCAAATAAGCGGCGTTGATTTACACAGAGCAGTGTATAACGTGCATAGTTGGCTATGCACATATCCGAATTATGCACATAAGCGATATGCACATAGCAGAGTTGTCATCTTTGAAATAAAAGAATACCTTATATTAAAACTGGGCCAACCAGCTTCTGTGCACATAAGCGAATTATGCACTTATCCCCTATGCACTTAGACTAAGTGGCGTGGACTGTAAATAGCAAATACAGAGATATTGTAAAGAAACGATAGTAAGGTAATAATTAGGCCTAAGTAAATGTTAAGTCTTTTCTGAATATTATGAAAATGTAGGCTTACATGCAGCTTGGTCATGATAAATATTGAGCCATAATTAAGTCATTTTCCGGTAATTGGTTAAATTGGAAATACGGCTGTCCCCGGTCATTTCTCAGAAAACAATACCTAGTCTGATCATGCTAAGTGATTAGATTAAAACATTATTGATCAGTCAACAATTTAAGACCTTTGAAAGTAATTCAAAGCAATAAATAAATTTATTAACATTTATTTTGAATTTAAAATGTTCCACTCCGTTACCGTCCCTAGGCCATAGTACTTATTGCTTTCGTCTACAATTTCAAAATGATTTGCATTAAACCAAAAAATGTGTATGTTTCTTTTGTATTAAATATAATTGTATGTTTCTAAATACAACTTGGTGAACCGGATCTTCAGTTTAATTTTTAAGACATTTTTTTTAACTTATCCCCATAAAATGATATCTGCTCCGTTACCATGTAAAAGTTATCTCGTAGCTCACAAACCTTCCATTATTCTTTGGGCGCGCACCTTAACTGGTCGCTTCTGTGAAGATCTACTGTATGTATGTAAGTATGTCTTAATATGCGACCTGAATGCTAAAACAAATTTCTTACTAATTTTTATCTATTTCGTACCTAATGTGTCTTTTTTATTATACATCCACTCCGTTACTGCATTTTTGCAATGATTCTGAATAAATTTAATTGTAATAATATTTGCAATATAACGTTTATAAGCAATATAATGAGTTTACACTGACCATCACTTTCGAATATGGGCAGAATGCGGATATGAACCAAATCACACATTGTGAGCCCCTTGAAAAGGTGGTTTCCACTTAGACAGATGACGCCATTCCAGTTATCCAACCAGGCCTTTCACTGGGTGTAAGTACTGTTGATGGTGTTATCCTGGATGAAGCAGTCATAGTCAGGATGTTGAAGTCTGACACTGCATGCACCTTCATTGATTATGCCTCCCATATTTTCTTGCCCTACATCACAAGACAGCTGGAGCAAGTGCTTAGGGTAGATGTGGTATGGGAGTGATGGTCAGTGTTAGCCGTGAGAACAGTGAGGAGAAGGTGAATGAGGCACGGATGCAGCTGTTCTCACAGAAAGGCAGATCTGTGGATGGCCTTCCACCAATTCAAGCTGCACTTGTGGAACACGCCAAGATCGCTGCCTAAAAGGCATGTCATGTCTGGGCACAGATGTTCGCAGATGTTCCTAAGCTACTATGTCCTGGTGAATGGGAGTTGCTGCAAACGATCGAAGGAGGCTGGGTAGTGAAGTGGACAACACTTGCCAAAGCTTCTGGACAGAACTGCTCAGTTGTGGCTGCGAGAAGGGCTGTAGGGGACAGCGCAAATGTGTGATAGCTGCTCGACAGTGTGCTAGTCTCTGTCTGTGTAGAGACCTATATGACCGTGAATGACGTGAACGATGTTATGACTCTGTGGGTAGTACTTTGTCTGCTGGACTCTGGTTCCGAAATGTGCACTAGCTGTAATATTGTTCAATGTACATTTACGAGAGCATTGGTAACATGCTGAATTCACATATATTCCATAAGTTGTTTATTTCCACATGAACATGAACACAACAACAAGTTTCAGGAATGGTTAATTTCCTTGAAAATCCTTTCCAAAACTACTGTACACTTAGCAACCAACATTATTATCATAATTTTAAGGCCACCTTAACCTTAAGATGGCTACCGCAATTAGTTTTTCTCTTGTAGGTATGTAATTGCAATTAGTTCTATTGGAAACCTTGCCCTTAAATATGTATATTTAAGCATCAAGATCACGAGTCTAAGTGAACTAGGAGCTGAGATATTGAAAAATCTTTATTTGTTGTCGGCCATTTTGGAAAATGGCTGCCATCGAGGCAAGAGGGCAAATCTGCGATGGCCTAATAGCTAAAAAAAATTCATTAGGACATGTTCATACTGTGTACCACATTTCATGTTTCTATCAGTTAATGAGCATTTGGCTCATATTTTGCACCGGACTGACCCTGCTTCAGAACTAACATATCATTAATTTAAACATCATTGCCAAGATTCTACCCAAAATTTGTATTCCCTTACATAAGCCAACGGATTAATTTCGAATCGTCGTGTATTTGCGTTGCAAGTATTTTGGATTACAGTATTTTCGAATAGTTGTGCTACAGTTGAGTTGTTTGCGTCACAGTACTGTGACTCGCTGTGCTGCTTTTTGGATCATCTGCGTACGTTTTTGAACTACTTACGCTACGGCGTGGGTTACCAGCTGTACTGTAGTTCTCCATTTTTTTGTGTTACATTGTCGAAGTGTGTGAAAACTCTTTTCTTTCTCGCTACATGTGGAATTTAATTGAATCGACGGACAGTCGATAATTTGTTTGGAATACGAATATACGAGAAAACCAGTTATAAGTCTTCTCTTTGACTAAGGAAAGCCGTATGGATCCACGGATATAGTATCAAGGCATTACGCACCGGTCGGGAACATCCTGTTATTTTGAGTTCGACCCGGTCACGCCACAATATTCTTTAAAGCCGCCCCTGGCTGCATTCGTAGTGGAATGTGAATTGTCACTACTATGGTATGGACAAGTATTCTCAAGTATTCTTAACGAAAGAATCGCTAACGCGAGGCGTATACCTGTGGGTCAAGACAGGCACAAGTCTGCCACTCTTGTCCACAACATGCCACTTTTGCCCCTAAACATGGGACACTAGTGGCACTTTTATTATGTGCTTTTATAATTTTCTTATATTTATTTTGCTTATTAACAATTTAGAATATTCTTAGCTATATGCAGGTCTTTGATGCCATGATGGTCAGGCCTTACGTCCATAAGACAAATCGAGCATGTTATTGAGAAGTTGTAAGTCAAGATAAAGAATGACAAATAGGGGCCTGCGGTTGTAAGTGCGATGAATCCATCAACCACCGATGATCCTCTTCGGCGAAAAATATGAACGACAGTTTGATGCGAGTTGCACCTTAGAAGTCAGGTTAGGTTGCATATCCTAGGGCAGTGCTTCCCAAACTGTGGTCTGCGGACCCGTGCGGGTTCGCGAGCCCTCAGTTGCCGGTCCGTAAAGTGATTCAAGAAACGGGACCAAAAACGACGAGAGACGTTTTCTCGACTGGGTCTCGTTTCGAACTATCATGAAAAATCTCGATAGTCTCGCAATCAAAACTAAATTTTTCATATACATTAAAAAGATTTGCTCTTGGAGTAATTGTATTTCAGCTATTGTAAACGAAAACTCCTGAAGAACATATAATATTATTTGACGAATTCCTGACAGGTCAAACTTTACTAGAGATTTTTATCGTTACATTTGTGGTTTTTGACCTGCAATTAGAAACCAGATGTGGCATATTTCTTTCGTCTTTAAAAACCTGGTCACTGCTTTCTTCTTGGATAACATCTGGCGTAGAGTGCGAGAGGTACAGAGATCGAGTCCCATAGGCGGACATGCTTTGTAGGCTGTAATTTGCGCCGTGTATTGCAGGCTGTCTGTTCTGTTAGTAGTTAAGGTTTATCGCATAACATGTACATGTACAGCGCAGTGCGTTTGCAGGCACTTAATTAATGAATAAATATTATTATTATTATTATTATTGTTATTATTATTATTATTGTTATTATTATTATTATATAGCAGTTAAGTCATGACGCACAGTTAGGACCAGCTTGGATGGGATCGCCGGTTCTCTAGCCCTGGCAGCCCGGACATTGTGCCCTGGTATGCGACTGCATTAAAACGTTGAACTGTTACTGATATGCTCTGGAAGAGGAAGGCTGTCTCGCGGGCGTCGCCAGTGATTGTCGTCAATCGGCGGCCGATTTCGGAAACGAAGGCGAGACCTTATTATTATTATTATTATTATTATTATTATTATTATTATTATTATTATTATTATTATTATTATTATTATTATTATTATTATTATTATTATTATTATTATTATTATTATTATTATTATTATTATTATTATTATTATTATTAAGTAATGCAGTGTGGGGGTAAGAGTGGCATCATTTTCAGTTTGCGTTGTTGCACATTTTGTAAAATATGTTGCCGAACCGCACAAACTATTAATTATATAAATAGTCAATTTCTATCGTTTTTATATTAACCCTATGAGTTGCCAATATGCCGATGAAAAATCGTCGCATAATATTATATATTTTTGAAAATATAACATGATTTTAAAAAAAGGAGCCTCTCTTGCCCGGTCTCCCCTACGCGATGACTTGTCGTTTACAGAGGCGCTATGAAAACACCCAAAGGATTGCCATATTACCGGTCAGCTGATCTATTACGTCATTGCATCTGCCGACTGAATATTATCACGAACAGATCTGAATTATACAATGACGTCATAAACAATACAAAAACGTTGATATTAATTCATTCACAGCTAATGAAACGTTGCAGCTAAATCGAATTTAAAGGATCCACTTTGGATATTAATCTGTCATCGTTGACAATGCTGATTAATCAACGTTATTTTCACGCTAAGATTGTTATATCAGTAGCCTACTGTCAAGCAGTCGTGGTATAATTTAGACGTTCTCTTGCGAAGTTACACGATAATCCATTATGCAAACATCCGAACCAATGGCCGCACCAAGTGAAGCTACGCATCAGCGTGGAGGACAATCGTATGTTTTTTTATCACGTTAACAATAACTAGCTTTTAGCTATGTCACTGATGAGGTTTTAGCAATCTTAAGGAACTGATCGAGTTGAAGCACACGAAGAGTTTAACTCGATCAGTTACCCGGTTCATTGTCCATAAAATCTCCTTGTTAGCTGTATATTTAATCTTCGCTCAAAACGTAACGCTTCGACTATCCCGATTTTGTCATTCACCGCCCAGCGAAACCAAACGACACTGCACATAACTTGCACCACTACAAGCAGTAATTACAAGACACATATAGATAGATAAAAAGCTGGATAGGAGGAGATAGAAAGGTAGCATAATATAGAAGAAACAGAGCAGAGAGATTGATTGACAGGTAGATAGAGGCATGAATTAATAGGTACGGGATGAATGACTGAAACAATGAATCAACCAAACAGTCAGTGGGTCAGTCGGATCATTTGCCGTATCTACCTCGTGCTGCCAGTAATCCCTGTTGTACGCTTGTATCGAGGCTGTTTGTAGCCACTTCGAAGAACATCGCCACTCCAGTCGATGTGCCCAGTTCTCTTTCAGCACCAAGAAGTGTTGCGTGGTTTAATCAGTTGGCATTTCGCACAGATCTTCAATCCTGTCTCATTCAAATATCTACGCCAGTGGTTTCCAAAATGTTTTAGAGGAAGGCACCCTTACCGAAAGTCATTCAGTCAATGGCACCTGGCCTTAATTTCACGTTTTCTTCCAGTTAATTTTCTGTTGGGCCTTGTTGTCATTGATAATCAGTGGTTTTCAATTTTTTTGTCAGAAAAAGCTGCGCTGATATCACCCAGACGAGGCACCCCAGGGCAGGCTGTGCCATCCAGTTTGGGAAACACTGATATACGCTGAACCATCAGTCAATGTGTAGCGGAATGCGAACTCAGTGTACTTGTTCCAGTCTCAGTGCATCGTATACAATTGAAAATTCCCTTGAAAAGCCATATAAAAACCAACAATGCATACGTATATTCAAGCGTGTTTAACAGCGTCTGGAATTTCGGTTCCGCTCCAATTGACTCAGTCAGAGGCATCATCCTCGCGTTCTACAATAGAAAATGAAACCGTCTAGATTGTAACAACCGCATCGCGGTATTACCCACCTATCCGTTCCTGAGAGGATCATTGAAAGTTTCTCCATAACGGGGTCCAGGAAGCACCGTTTTCATCTTAAGCGCGTGGAACAGAGCTTTCTCACTCCTACAAGGTCCAATGTAAATCGTATTTCCACGATGAGGAGCTTGGCTCGGTCAGCAAAAGAAGCACCGGCAACTATAATTGTGGATTGCATGTGTATAATTGAAAAGCTTGATATCGTAGACCGTAGAACTGTCTTGAATTTGCGCCTCTCTAATGAAGCTATCGGCTGTGGAACTATGCAATAGGACTCCACACCAGCACAACGAGTGCTGTACCTGTTAGGGGTATGACTTTGGATTGGTTTAGTCTGGAGAGTCGGACGGTACAGTACGGCGAACATGTCCAGACGAGTTCATACCGCTGATGGACCAGATAAGCATACTGCTGCTGAAGGGACACGCAAGCGCATGCAATTAATTGGAAGTTTTATATGACCTTCAATTTGACGATGATGTTTTGCCGTGGATACGGCAGTGCCTCGGAGATAGCATGAAAATGATGATGATTATGACCATTGACGATGATGATGATTATGATGATGAGGAGGAGGAGAAGGAAGAGGAGGAGGAGAAAGAGGAGGAGGATGACATTGATGATGATGAGGAGGAGAAGGAGGAGGAGAAGGAGGAGGAGGATGACAATGATGATGATGATGATGATGATGATGATGATGATGATGATGATGATGATGATGATGATGATTTTTATTATTATTATTATTATTATTATTATTATTATTATTATTATTATTATTATTATTATATATTATTATTATTATTTTGATGGTGATGATAATGTTTAAGATGATGTTGAATAGCTGCCATTATTTTTGCATTTACTCCCATTTAAAATATGTATTAACGGAAGATCCTCACTTTACATTGCCATTGTTGGAATACTTCGTTACCGTACACTACATTATGTAACCTCACACGAACTGTTTGAGTAACTGAGGCTGATATGTCTAATGTAAAGCACGTAATGCGATGATGAATTCAAGCGGTGCTGATAAATCAGATGATGTGATGCAATGATTTATGTTGCTGTCGTCGAATGCTAAGTGATGATGATGAAAAATGGTGTTACAGGAACTGGAAACAGTTCTGGTTGCTGCTCTGGAAGAACTGGTTGCTCCAGAAGAAGAAGGTCATCTGGACTATCTCGATCGTTCTACTTCCGATCTTCTTTTCTCTAATTGTCGTTATCGCAAGAGGCGTAGGCCTACACCCACAAATGTTAGAAGCAGAAATCCACGACAGCTTCCTCGTTACCACTGACTTGAGCGACGCTATCCTCGCCTACGCTCCCAACTCAACCCCCGTTGCAAGAATTGTGAATAGAGCGGCGACCCTCATGGGCGTCGAGATTCCAACAGGTACGACCTTTTCATATACCGTTTGTTTAAGTTAAACATAACAATAACGATGCCAATTGAAAAACCTCATCTGCCTGCCAAAACAGAATTCAGCATCTTAGGCCTTCTTGACCAAATAAAATCATTCCTTATTCTTCCATAGACCTATGCACTAACTCTTCATACTTGCTTTCACTCCAGACTCTTTTGGATTCAGAGACTCAGAAAATCATAACATGAAACGCCAGGAACATCTTTATTCCACCTGTAGTTCCAATAAAGCTAAAGGTTAATCATAACAGGTCAAGTAACCTTGAACTACGTAGTCATGCAATGGTTATACAATGACCAATGGGTACACGAAGTTGATTATTACTCTGTTGTCTCTCCACGACCCCGATGAGCCTATCTTAAACTGAGACCTTCTCTTTATCCTTCGCCGTTAACGAGATATTTATGTTTGACAACAGAGGTCAAAATTAATGAGCTTAAAAATGAAGGTCGTCCGATAGTCCTACAATGTTTGAAAAGGCTTCTTTAACTTACTATCCGGAAAACCCTATAATTAGACACAAATATCAGTTCGCCGTGACTTGTAGTTCCTGAGATACTCTAGGGTAAAATTTCCTTCAAGAAGAAGAAGAAGAGCAGTCCCTTAAGTTAGCCTGAAGCAGCCATGGACTTGAAGTGTTCGCGACTTCTTTTTCTTAGCTTCGGCATATAAGGGCGTTTGTCCAGTCCTCTCCCTCGCCGTCTCATCTACCCACCGACAGTGTACGGTGAATGTATTCATTACAGCTGAGTTAGCTAAAGGGAGCAGGTGGAGCGGGAATTTGAAGCTCCGATCTCTCTATTGATAGTCTCGCAGGCTAACAACTGCACTATTTAGCAATCCACCCCAAAAAGTTCCTCAATGGTAAGTTAATTGTCTATAAATCAGATATAGACAGCTTAACTCAGAATCGCTCGAGGGACCCCTAAATGTGAATCTAATTAGCTGTAACTTCATCATCATCAGGGTCCATGGGCCGAAGGCCCGTAGGTGTCCAATGCATGTTTTATCACTTTTTCCAAAGTCCTCGGTCTTGAGCTAATATTCTTAAGTTGTGCAGATCTTGTTTACACCAGTCTTCGATGTCGTCTGTCCACTCTCTGTTAGGTCTGCCCCTCCAGCCGTTTCCATCTATTGTCCCCATAATCACAGTTTTTATTTTCTATTGTCGTCCATTCTACATAATATGCCCAAATAGAATTAGTTTTTCTCTTCATTAGTATTAGGTCTTCATATTCAGTCTTCTTCGAACTTACCAATTTGTCACCTTCATTGTCCAATTTAGGTGTAGTATCCTCCTATAGCAATACATTTCAAATACCAATATTTTTTCCTGGTCCGTCTTTTTAATACATTATTATTATTATTATTATTATTATTATTATTATTATTATTATTATTATTATTATTATTATTATTATTATTATTATTATTATTTGGTATTATTATTATTATTATTATTATTATTATTATTATTATTATTATTATTATTATTATTATTTGGTATTATTATTATTATTATTATTATTATTATTATTATTATTATTATTATTATTATTATTATTTTATCGCCCGAGGTAAAAATAGTCACTCAGGCTCCTAGAAACTATCCGAAGAGCTTTGTTGTTCTGGAGTTAACGGTCATCTTCACCTGTCAATTGTGTAAAAAAAAAGTGCCTGGAAATGCAACGGCATTAAATTGTTGCGTGCAAATTGAAAGACGTAAAAGAGGCGTGCTGTCTCCTGCGGATCCCCCGAAACAACGGTCAAACGCCGACCTAGTTCTGATAAGAACTCCCTGCCCTGAACATTATAGGGCCCCAGGGTTTCCAGAGCCACTGGAATAAAATTGTGGGTAGTGGGGATTTCTGCCTATTATTATTATAATTATCATTATTATTATTATTATTATTATTATTATTATTATTATTATTATTATTATTATTATTATTATTATTATTATTATTATTATTATTATTATTATTATTATTATTATTATTATTATTATTATTATTATTATTATTATTATTATTATTATTACAGCAGTTTTATATAGCGACTCTTCAAGGCTCCCTTCACAGGAACGCTCGCAGCCCAACCATGGTCGAGCAAAAAGGTTTGAGAGTGGTTAGAAATGTGGTACAAAGACCGGTCGGTGTTTGGCGGAACGTGATAGGGAGGCCATTCCAAAAGGCACGGCGCTGTCCAATAGCTGTACGCGCACGGGGAAACAATAAGCTCAGCCTGCGCAGCTGAGCGGAGAGAACTGCGGCGAGGAGAACGCGTGGTGGAGCAGCAAAGCTCCAGGGGGTTTGTGGGGGCAGGCCCGGGCAGCCCTCCATACACCGTCGGACCAAAGCAGAAATTCGCTATATGATGCGCTGCGGGTGGGAGAGCCATTGCAGAACATCCCGTATGTGCTCAGAGACTCGGCCAAACCTGGGAATGCAGCCTACAAGGTGGGCAGCAAAACGCAGAGTTTTTAGGGACCCTATCCGACAGACCTGAGTCCTTAAATATATAGAGCTACAGTGGTCCAGCCGAAAGACTACAAATGCTTGAACAAGCGTAGAGGTTGCACTTCGAGACAGCGAGCGGGAATAACCTTGATCTGTCGGAGCCGATAATAGCAGCTGCGGGAGAGAAGATTTATGTTCCGCTTGAAAGTAAGGTTCTGGTCCAGGATGAATTCCAAGTCCCGGACCGAGGTCGAGAAAGTAAGGTGCGTGTATTGCAAGGGAGGACAGATCTCTCTTAGAGAGCTGCTGGGACGTGCCCAGTCAGACGAGCTGAGTCTTAGCCGGGTTGAGCCGCACGCGTTTTGCAGACATCCAGGCCTGCCCAGTTTCCATAGCTGGGGTCATTGTGTCAACCGCTGCAACTGCCCGGACAGCCGGACATTGCACATAGGCTTGCATATCATCAGCGTAGGACTGCCTAAGAACTGCCCAGCTGCGAGCAAGGACCCCAGGACAGCAATATAGATCATGCAAAGGATGGGCCAAGAAAAGAGCCCTGGGGTAGCCCAAATGGAACAGGAACCCATGGGGACCTAGTGGATCCAATGGCCACCATAAAAGAGCGGTCTTGCGGAAAATAAGTAAGCCAATCCTGTGCGTAACCAGAGAGGCCAAAGGAATTGGATAGGCGTTACAAGAGGATGTCGCGATCGGAAGCATCAAACGCAGCACTCACGTCAAACATCGCGAGGAGAGTGACTGGGTCTATCGATGGCTCCATATGTATCAGGAAGAAGGCGAACCAACAAGGTTTCTGTGGTATGGCCCTTGCGGAAACCTGATTGGAAATAGGGGAGAAGGCTATTTCTCTAGTCTAGGTAGAACATGAGCTGTGCAGCAACAATTTTCTCAATTATCTTAGACAATAATGTGAGATTCGCTATGAGCCTAAATTAACGTCATCGGAACAAGGGCGGAACTCTTTTGGGTTGCAGGGAGAACTCCCTCATGGAGGGAGCGCATGCAGAGAACCGGATGAAACGGCAGGAAGTCGTCAAGCCTCTCCTAAAGAATGAACGATGGATGCGGATCAAGTTTACAGGTCTTCGACGATGACGTGAGTATAATTCGACGAAACTCCTCGTTGGTGACCGGATTTAGAGATGGAAAATCTCAGCTCTTAGGTGGGAAGACTGGTAAAGAATCGGCCGTGGCCTCACGGACCGAGCACACATTAATCGTGTGGGCCTCCAGGAAGGCGTCAGCCGAGAAGTGCGATGCTGTCGGACAGGACCCAGAGCGCAAACGAGCCATGGTGTCGTTGAATGTCGACCAAATGCTTCCTGGGCTCGCCGGAGTGCTGGGCGATCTTACACTCCCAGTAGGTCTGTAACTTATTCTTGTACCGACTGTACATTTCTCGGACATGTCCTATACAAGCAGCGATCAGCGGGAGTCTTGTTACATCTCTTCAGGCGACTGGCATGTCGTCGATAGGTGCGGTACTCGGCTTTAAACCACGCCCTTGCAGTGCGAGTTGGAAGCATGGTTTTGACGATGTCAGTTACAGTTGTCCCTTAGAAGTCCAAGAGGTCAGAGGTCAAAGCGTCTGATGGAGGAACGGTCTGATGGAGGAACGGTCTGATGGAGGAACGGTCTGATGGAGGAATGGTCTCATGGAGGAACACTCTCATGGAGGAATGGTCTCATGGAGGAACACTCTCATGGAGGAATGGTCTCATGGAGGAACACTCTCATGGAGGAACACTCTCATGGAGGAATGGTCTCATGGAGGAACACTCTCATGGAGGGAGGGTCTCATGGAGGAACGGTCTCATGGAGGAACACTCTCATGGCGGAACGGTTTCATGGAGGAACACTCTCATGGAGGAACGGTCTCATGGAGGAACACTCTCATGGAGGAACGGTCTCATGGAGGAACACTCATGGCGGAACGGTCTCATGGAGGAACACTCTCATGGAGGAACGATCTCATGGAGGAACGGTCTCATGGAGGAACGGTCTCATGGAGGAACGGTCTCATTGAGGAACGGTCTGAAGGAGGAACGGTCTGATGGAGGAACGGTCTGATGGAGGAACGGTCTGGTGGAGGAACGGTCTCGTGGAGGAACGGTCTCATGGATGTACACTCTCATGGAGGAACGGTCTCGTGGAGGTACACTCTCATGGAGGAACGGTCTGATGGAGGAACGGTTTCATGGAGGAACGGTCTCATGTAGGTGCACTCTCATGGAGGAACGGTCTCATGGAGGAACGGTCTCATGGAGGAACGGTCTCATGGAGGAACGGTCTCATGGAGGAACGGGTCGTCTAGCAGGCGGACGCCATATGTTCTAAGCTCTATCTAGAAGAGGGCGTTGCCACCAGTGTGATTCTCGTTAACGTTAACGATAAAGAAAATGCTCGTTAACGAACAAAAAATGATTTCGTTAACGATAACTATAACTATGACTAAAAATATCATTTACCTATAACTATAACAATAACGAAAATAACACTAACGAAAATACATCGCTATTTTCGTTAATGAAATAAAAAAAAGTGCAATATCGATAAGCATAAGAACGTGAAAAGAGCAGACTTTAAATTACCCATGGGGTCGTTTATTAATTATATCAACAAAATGGGCCAGGAAAAAGTTTGACAATTCTTGACAAGGGGGGAGTGTTCAAGACAAATTGACGTTAGCAATACTTTAATCAAAGAGCTACCATAGATTCGGAAAGTCTTTACGAGTGATCTATTTCATTTCTATTTGTAACTTAATCAAACGCGACATGTTCTTCGGTTTAAATTATCCTGGTCAGTGGTCATTGTTCCCAGGTAAAATGAGAAAATGTGCTCCATATTCTCTTTGCGAATATCCTGGGTTCTTTTCGAAATTCTAATATTTCGAGTTTCTTTTTGATGGAAAAATAATTTTTTCTTTCGATTGTTAATACTAAAGAGTGAGAAACTTGTTTTGATTTTAATTTTCTATGTAAAAAGGAACAGGCCTATTATAAAAAGTTATCATGTTCATGATCAAATTAGAAATGTTCATAATAACAATCTAATTGAATACACATTTAAAAGGAAACGAGATTGTATTTTTGAATGGAAAAAATCCATTAAATACCTTTGACAGACAGTGATTCCATATGTACTGTAGCCATTAAGTATAAAATCCAAATCTGAATAACATTTTGTTTTTTGTGGCAATTTTCAGTTTCTTGCATTTGTGAGAGTCATAGAAATTTTCTGGGGTTGGCATAATTTTCTTTGACATAATTTTGTTAGGGGGTCCTTAAATCCTTGACAGTAACAAGGGGAGGAGATCAAAAACTGTCTTAAATTTGACACAATTAATCGATAGCCTCATAGAGACCAGAAGGAGCGCCATTGGGGCCAGTTGTAACTATGTACTAACTAAAATTAACTAAAATAAAAGTCCATTAACTATAACTGTAACTATAACTAAAAAAAATACTAACTATAACTGTAACCAATGTTCCCTCTAAGCTGCGCGCGTGCGCGCGCGCGCACGGCATTTCAAACTAGCGCGCACAACATTTCCTCCTGGCGCACAAACTTCGTGAGCTCTAATTTTTATTTCCGATGTTAAATTTTGCCCATTGTTCCAGCTGACGACATATTTAGCCTACGATGCTCAAAAGGCCAAACAAGGCTTGTGTTAAGAAATGTCTCCCCGTGTAGATCTCTGCACTATTATAGCCTGTATAGGTCGCACGCTTCATGATAGGAGTCAGGACCTAATTGATACAGACAGCCACAGGTGTTCGTATGTGTGGGGTCTGTCTAAGTCACCCGATGTGTCAGAGTAGTGGACCCACAGAAGAAGCGACACTCAGTTGTACACACCAATATGCAGCCAGGCATGATTCGGAAGCTTACAACAGCTGCATACCCTTCTACGGCAGATCACTCACCTCTGACCCATGACCGAGGGTGTTCGAAATAATACCAACCTCGATCGTTCGTCTCTCTTTCGCTGTCTCATTCGCTCTCTCTGGTTTCTCTCACTCTGTCTCTGTAGCAGTCTGTCTCTGTCTCCCTCTACAAAGCCATGTGACCTGTACACACTACACATGACTGCAGATTTCCAGAATATGAAATACTCAAATGGAAAGTGAGCTATGCCTGTTGGCAGACACACAAAGTTATGATTATGGGCAAACCGAGATTGCTAGATTAGCAGTGAAATACTGTAAACTGCTTGACAAATCTGGCGACGAATACGAGAAGCAGGCTTGCAAGCAGTATCGTGACTTTAAATATATTGCAATTGAAAACTTTAAGGTAGGAATTTTCAAGATATTTGCCGATCCATCTAGCATGCAGTGTGAACGTGGCTTCAGTCTTATGAATGCAACGAAGACAAAATGCGTAATCGACTTCAGGTTGACCGCCTAGACTGTGTAGGCCTAATCAGAATTAAGATTTTTGTTCTGGTGAAACAAATTGACCTGGATCATGTGTAGGCCATGCTTTTTAGCAATCTCACAAAGACAGACGCGAGAAAATCGAAGCTTAATTTTTGGCCTTTTTATAGCCTACCCTCAAGGATTTTATAGCCTTTTACAGAAGTGAAGTAATTGTTTAGGAAACAATTTGAACCATGTATACGCTGGTAATGCAATCGTAGCAAGTAGCATTGTGAATCGATTAATCTTATAATTTTAGTTGCTATGTTGAATGCGTCATTGGATGATTGACCGGGCATATAAGCACACAACTTGAAGACGTTGTGTTTGTCAGTTACATTTGTTCATGTAATCATCAATTTGAAATGTGTCTACAGGCTATATGTAGGCCTAATTCCGTAATAATTATAAACCAATCTATTACAATGTTGTCACATTCACATAAATGCTACTTATAATTACTTACTTCAACTTGACTTAAGCCTTTTTCGTTTTATATGATGCGATTTTCTAGGCTTTTAATGTAAGTCTTCTGGTGAAAATGGAGGAACAATCCTGTCTAAACGCCTTTGCTACCCCCAAATGCCCACCACGCCCACGCCACCTTCACGAGGTAACCCCACTAGGAGCAAAGAGCGCAGTGGACGACCGAGTCCTCGCCGATATAATCGAGTCCCGCGAGATAAGCAGTCTGAAAGAAGGACGATGGAGGACATCAACGCAGAAGATGGTGTCTCAGTAAAAACACCGATGGAAAGGCAACGAGAAACCACCTCCCTAAACTTCTCGAGTTGCATTTAGCCATTCGAAGTTAGAGCCTGCCCAGGGGCAGAGAACTTGAACACATGTACAACCTTGCACGTACAATATAGGGCCTATTTAGTAGGCCTTAAGGATCACAAAATGTTACTGCTCACGCGGCAGGCCAATGCGCGCACGGCGGAAAAAAATTAGAGGGAACATTGACTGTAACTATTACTAAAATAAAAAACCATTAACTATAACTGTAACTATAACTAAAAATGATACTAACTATAACTGTAACTATAACTAAAATCAAAAACCATTAACTGTAACTATAACTAAAATAAAAATCTGTAAGGAGAATCACACTGGTTGCCATGTCTTGGAAGCCGCCTGCGGCTGAATAAGTATCCAGTTATAGGCGAAGCGCAGACGCAACAATGACAATCCGAGTAACAAAATAGTAACGGATCCATAGAGATTATCCACCGACAGTTTACAAAACGAAAAATTATAATTAACGACTTTAAATGACAAAATCCACGATCGAGTTGAACTGGCATAAACACACCGAAGCGCCTCCTAGCGAATGGTGTGGTATCATATGACATTGCATGGGATTGTATCGCATGCAAATTACATTCTATGGTGTGGTATCGATTGAGTGTATGGTATGGTATCGAGTGACATTGTATGGTATTGTATCCCATGGCATGGTATGGTAGGGTAGAGTGTTTTGTGGCATAATATGCGTAGTGCGGTATTGCAAAGTGCATAGTGCAATATTTTCTCTACTAACATCCTTCCATATGCATTATACATGTAGCTCGTAATAATACTGAACAGTCTTATCAATTAGATACCTAACTGGGAACCAAAGCCTGGCTGTAAGGCCACATTGATTGTTAAAAACTATTGCTTGTGAGATGCATTAATGTCTTCTATCTCCAGCCATTAACCTATGTTTGAAAGCCTGTTACATCCGTGTGGTACTTTTGAAGATTGCATTTATTAACCTAGCCATAATGCCATAATGCTCATGTTGCTTAATCGTAGATTATAGGTGTTGGATCTGTCACTGCGCTACATCCAAACCAAATGTGAACCAAAGCCACAGTGATTGTTAATGCGTGTTTGCTTATTAGCTGAATTTGCGTTTTCTGCCACAGCCACTATAGACTGTGTTTAGAAAGCATACATGCTAGCCTATAGCCTAGCATCAGTGTGATACTTCCGAAGATTGTCTTTCATATTACCCTGATAACATGCCCACACGAAATCAGATAGGAACCGTATTCCCATATGGGACCCGTGTAGAGCCATACGGATCCCATTTAATGTCCGTAAAGATTCTGGCAGGGATGTTCTCACTAAAAAGTAAAGTTCACTTCATCTTGCTATGTCGTAGATCTGGGCTTTGCAACTGAAACTGCGCTTCTACACCACGTGATGAAGTACGAACACATTGGTGCAATCGTCTTCGTCGTTACGGACAATCCGGGAATTCTACCGGAGAAGATCACATACAAAATCCGTCTGCGAACAGACACTGGTAGGTTCGAGTGGAAAACAGACGGTTTATGGATCTAGTTCATGTAGTTTCATCTGGAGATGATAACCAGAGGCGCCTTTACGCATATGCGTACTAGGCGCGCGCCTAGAACCTCCAAATTCATTCATTCATTCATTCATTCTGAGAATTTGATATATGGGTAATTCCGTGGATTTTTGGATTTTGAGTCCCTCAGCAGTTGCATCCATATTTTTAGAGGTAAAGAGGCACGGAATGTATCAAAATGTTCGTAGAGAGCTGCAGAACAAAATCCGCTATCTTCGACAGATTGTATTGTTCGCTTTTAATTTCGTTTAACGCCCCAAACGCGTCAATTCTCATTACAGTCCCGCGTCCCTTTCCGTATTTTTCGTTTTTGGAGGTGCACAGAAATTGTAATCTCTTGAGCAGCTACACAAGTGATACAATTTATTAAATCTCTGAGTGTCCTCTTTCATCTGCTTGCGAATCGTCTAATTAAGCATAGCACGTCAAACAATCTTGTCCCTCAGGTTGCACCTCATCACAGTCACACTTTAATCAGATTATGAATCTCGATCAACTTTTAGACGCACCCTACCGGAAATGGTTCGCAAAACTGCCGAGAGGAATTATAAATAGAACTAAACAATAACATTTTTAAATATGTGCCATTAATTAAATAAACAATGAAAATTTCCTCATTACAGTCACGTCTCATTACAGTCACACTTTAAATATCAACCTTATACGGTATCTCATTTATGTCTCATTTTTATCATTACAGTCACACAATCTCATTGCTGTCACATAATTCTCATTACTGTCACAATCGTTAAAAACTACATTGTAGGCCTAAACTAATCCATAGGCTAAATACGTAAACTAGCTGTAAACTTACAGATTACTCAGTAAGAAAACTATCATATGGTCAGAATTCAACTATTCTATGATGTAATATTTAGTAAAATCGTGAGATCAAAGCAGTCCTAACAGGTGTGACAGTAATGATAAAATTTTCATAAAATTAATTTAATGTTGTATAAATCACGCTGTAAAAAACTTTTCGCAAGACGTCGTGCAGGGAAACTCATAAATTGATATTCTAAATGCATCATAGATCAAGAAAATATTTGGTTTTATGCAGTTATTTACATTTCATTTTTGCACATTTTTTACATCCAAAATAAAAAAAATCCACGGAATTACCCATATCGCCTCTTCAAGATACCAACTATCCGCTACCTATCTCTTTGTTCCTTTGGCATTTGAACCCTGGGCCCAATTAATAACGCGGGCTTGAACTTCATTTCTGCTCTAGGGCAGAACCAACTCAGAACTGCTAAGGGAACGTTCGTGAAACGACCTTTTTGTTCCAACGCCTTGCGCTTACGATTGAATGTTTCAACGCGGTGGCCTTTAGGGGTATCTTCACCAACTTAGACCTAGACGAATAGGTCCCATTTCAGACAATTCTACGCGTTAAGCAGTGGCGTGCTGAGGGGGTGCGGACGGTGCGACGGCCCCGGGCATCCAGCCGGGGGAGGGCATCCAACGGTTGGCGTTGGCCCAGTCACATATCTTGCGCTTGTATTGACGGACTAATTTCGTACCATACGAATCGTATGCCGTAGTTTAAGTACCAATAATAGTATCTAATGCATTGCGAACCCTTTTAGCGTGTTATGAAATCAGCGGTTGACAACGGCAGTGTTATGATTGTATTATCGTTCATAGGTTTAATTAGGTTAGCGTTGTCTGTTAGAATTTTTTCGGCAAGACGCAACAGTAAGTAATTTTATTGTCTATTTTGTAAGGATTTAATCAAACATTTGCAGACAACCATTAATATCAGCCGACTTTGGCTTGGCGGGCATACGCGTACCATTCGTCTTTACTTTAGATAAATCTTGTGTTCTTGCAACTATTTCGTTGCAAGTTACTAATAACCGGCCGCCAATAAATCGCCATTCAAATATTTATGTTTACAATACATCGCGAAGTAAGACATAAGTGCGCAAGTTTTTATGTCATGTTTTCCATACAGGCTATACCAGCGTTTCCCAAAGTGGGTTCCGCGGAACCCAAGGGTTCCACGGGGTGAACACAAGGGTTCCGCGAAAAGTTGTAATTTAAAAGAATTTTCAATGAGAAATTTCATTGGAATAAAACATTCCAAGCAGTTTTAAAAAAATACACAAAAAGTTTTATAAAAGTTCAAAACTGCCGTCAGTTGTCTCTTTTGTATTTTGCCCCCATTGAGCGATAACCCAAACTTTCAATGCCCATTAGCTATCCAGTAATTATATAGAATTATAGATTGTAGAGTTCACTGCAGGGACTTATGTACAATTGTACATAGGTGAGAGCTGTAAACTTGTCTGAATAGGGACGTAGCCATCTTTGTTATCGTTACCTCGACGAAACGAATCCGAAAATGATTTTAAAAAGTACAGCGGAGTCTGATAATCGTACAACAGTATTAGCAATTATTTTTTTTAAATTTGCTGGTATAAAAATCTGACATTGAGTGTTAGCTCACGGAGGGAAATTTAAGGGTTCTGAACTTATGTTAAAACTAGTAATGTGGACTGTTTTCCAACCTTGTACGAGGTTTTAGTTGAAATGGATTGTGTTCTCGACCGAAATATTAGTTGAAAAATTGCAGATCATATTCACGACCTGGAAGCCAACTTGGTTAAATACTTTCCTCCCATGAAGGGTGATATTAATTGGATTCGAAACCAATTCAAAGTAGCCGAAAACCAGCAAACTTTTGTAATAAAGGTTATGAACTTCTTATTGAGATAACGTCGGACTCGCAAGAACTCTCATGAGTCAATTTCTAGAATGGGCCAATTAAAGAATGCTCCACTGTCACGAAATGTGCAGTTAGTTTGCTTCTGCCATTTGCCACAACGCATTTGTTCGAAACTGGATTCTCATAGTAGGCAATACTGCAACAAAAACCAATTATAGAAATTGGCTAAATGCTGCACCTGACGGTAGAATCCAGCTTTTTAGCATTAAGCCAGATATAAAAAATTGGCACGAGAAAAAACAAAATCACTGTACAGTGTACACCTATTAAAACTTCGTGTACTCCCAATATTGTGCTCCAAAAGTCTTGGTCTTAAAAACTGTAAGCTTACACTTTAACATTTGACGTGAGAAAATAAATTGTTCTTATAAACTCCTTATATGGGTGTGTGTTTAGTTAGGCCTATATTTGTATGCTTCTCAGGCGCCTCGTATGCCTCAATACGTTTAGTTCAGGTTGGGATTCCGCCATGATTTGAAAAGATGACAAGGGTTCCGTGGCCAAAAAAGTTTGGGAAACGCTGGGCTATAGGCTATGATTAGTAATAGTAGCCTAACTTCCTAAGCATAAAATACAAAGTCTACAATTCGGTTTCCGATCGTCAAAATAGGCTAAAAGTACCATATGGCAATGTGCAATTCTCTAAAATTTCCTGGGGGAGAGGGGTCAGCACACTGAGCACAGCGTAGTGGGAGGGGAGGGGGAATGAATTAGGGAAAGAACAATTTAGGGGCATCCAATGAAGAGGTTGGCCCCGGGCATCAAAGAACCTCTGCACGCCACTGGCTTTAAGTAATGTCGAAGGGATCCTCTTTACCTCGGGCAAGGAAAATAATAATGAAAACAAAACTTGACGAGTTATAGCCTAAGCCGCTTCAGACGTTCATTTTATTGTCTCCGGACAGTTTTGACAGCCTGAGCGATTAGTAGGGCCTACTACCTGGGGCAATAAATAATAATAATAATAATAATAATAATAATAATAATAATAATAATAATAATAACACGATATCTCCATAACATAATTGACACCATATCTCCGGAATAGTTTTGAGCACCTGAGGGATCATAAATACCTCGTGTATAAATAATAATAATAATAATAATAATAATAATAATAATAATAATAATAATAATAATAATAATAATAATAATAATAATAATAATAATCATTATAATAACAATAATAACAACAACAACAACAACGATAAGACAATAATATGGTCTACTAATATAGCCGCAGCAGCAGTAATGGTAGTAGAATAAATATTGGTGGCGCTTCTACAGCTAGTAATACCTGTAGTAGATGTGGTAGTGGTGGTAATAGTAGTAGCCTAATAGCAATAGCAGTATATTCACAGTAAAAAATTCCAATTTGCATAGGTGATGGCAACTGAAGGCGTAACATATATACGTTGTAGGGTATGAGGATAAGGGTTTTCTGGCGATTCAGAAGGCCGTTGATCTGAGTCTAATTGCCGAAGAGAACTCGACTTTCGATCCAACGACGACCAAAGTATCGACTCAGCTGAAGCAATATCCGTCTCCTCCATACAACGAAGATTACCTGAATAGTTTCGTGGTGCAATTCTTACCTTTGTTCATTGTGATCGGCTTCATCATTATTGCACCGACAATCTGCCAGGAGATTGTGCTCGAGAAAGAAAACAAGTTCAAGGTACTAGCACTTGGGTACCGGTACCTGGACAATTAGGGTCACATTTGTGTAACAATTAGAGCTACTGACACGCGCACACACTCACATACACACACACACACACACACTCACACACACACTCACTCACACACACACGCACACACACATATATATATATACTCTGGCGTAGATTTGAGAGAAAAGGAAAGGTGATGTTTTAAAAGGCTGCTGCTGCTGATGATGATGATGATGATGATGGTGGTGGTGGTGGTGGTGATGATGGTGATGATGATGATGATGATGATGATGATGATGATGATGATGATGATGATGATGATGATGATGATGACGATGATGATGATATTAATAATAATAATATTCGTCGGTGACAAACCGCTTTGGGGTTGGGGTTACCCCCTCCCCCATCCCGGTTGCGGCTTGAGGATTTTAAAGACAAAATAATATTAATATAATTTATATAATTATTATTGTTATTAGATTATTCTTATTATTAGGAGTTTATTAAACGCCAGTGTCTAATGACCAAGCATCAATAGGTTGCTCTGAGCAATTGCGAATGAAGGACTTACTTAAAGTCCTTACACAACAGCCGCCCCGCAAGAGCCTTGAACCCATAAGCTTACTCTCCGCGTTATAAGGCGAGCGTTCTAAGCAATCGGCTGCCGTGTTCCTATTATATCGTTTAGATACTGACGATATTTACGCAGCTGGATGGCTTGCATTGTTCATACTGTCCTGATCCTAGGTTCAAGTTACACGCAAGTAACAGAAGCTCACAGACGTTGAAGAGGGCGACATGGACTTAGCACAGTGTTTAGATATGTTATGTATTCAACTGTAGTCTATGTGTTCTAATATTCGTAGATTAATAGTTAATAATAGCTAATATGCGTAATACCTTAATACATAGTAATGAATTAAGATATGATCTGTAGTACTCAATATTCAAGGACTAATTAAAGTCCGAGATTATTATATTGATATGCCATCATGTGCTTCGTCGGGTCGTTCGCTTACATCACAGTTTGGCGATGTATACCTGTTTAAAATTTAGTTAGCGAATAAGTGTTCATCTCAAGCAAGCCAGTTACTAGTCTCCTCTCAAGCAACTCTTCTTTGAGGTAACAATTTGTTCTATAGTCACAACGTTGTCTGCAGTCAGTCACAATCAGAAAGCAACGTCGTGACTTGTATCGATTTCCACGTCCCTTCTTTCCGTTTTCCGACTTTACCTCATTGAAATTTCCAGGAATTAATCTCGACTGGATTTTAATAGCAGTCATTGACTGTTCTGTAGGTGAAGAGAGCAACTAGGTGTCTATAGATACAGTTAGCCTCTGTTAAGATCTTGCAACCAACCTGGGTTGGTTGTGACGCGACTCCTACAAAAATAATCCTCTCACCACGACGTACTCCCAAGTGAGCATAAGAGATTGTGCTTTAATCAATTCAATTAACCGGGCAGAAATATCGGGACGATAACCCATGGGAAATAACCCCTACGATAAACATCCGGGTAAAAAAGCTCGTGGAGAGTAGTAACTCAGCAGGAAAAATAACCTCCGATATATAACCTTTCGCCGACGTCTCGGACACATCTAAAAGCGCACCATCGGTCCCATAGCAAAATCACAAGCCCTTACTACTGTCAAAATTGTCACCAATAATACCACCAACTTATTGCTGCCCCTAAGAAAAATTAATAGTCACTTATTCACTCCAGCACTTCCAATACAAGACGTCTCTGGAAATCCGTTAACTCTTCGGCCCCATCGTTAATCTCCCTCCCCACTACCAAGATCCGTACCATCCTCCTCTGTCACCGATTCCCTTTACTCATTTTTCTGTGATAAAATCTCACCCATTCGCCTCACCGTGCAATTTCTACTCGATTCGCACTCCCTGTGCGTCTTCTAACAAGAAACCTCTAACACACACCAGTGCCTCGTATCAGTTCCACTCCCAGCCTCTCAGTCTTCTACATTTCTTCAAACCTCTGAATCAGATATGTCATACCTTGTAAATTCTCTCCTCAACAAACAATGTGTACTAGATCCCATTTCCACGTCCTCTCTCAAACACTATGCTTCAGCCCTCGTTCCTGTTATCACCAAAATAATCAACTTATCTCTCTCAACCTGTCTTTCTCCACCGCCTTTAAGCACTCTCTTGTGACTTCCCTCCTCAAAAAAGCTGAATTAACAAGGAAACCTCTCCCACTTTCGTTCCATCTTCAATCCTTTTTAATCTAAACTAACAGAACGCATTGTCCATGCTCGGCGAAACGACTACTTCCTCAACCTCCAACAATCTGGCTTCACTAAACACCACTACACATTAGCTCTATTTGTCTCGCTGTATAATAAACTGGTCTATGCTGTAAGACTTGTAAGTCATCAACAAGTCTCCTGTATTTGTCTCCTCCACAATCATTTCTGCCGCTTTTGATAGTATGTATCACGACCTACTTCTTCTGTCAAATCTGCTAACAACTGTTCACAACCTCTTCCACTCTCCTGTCGCGATCCTCGAGGCTAAGTCGTAGGGCCACTACTCTTCATCCTTTACGCTACACCTCTGATCCAACTCATAAAATCCTTTTCTGTTGATCATAAAATTTACTGAGACGGCACCCAACTCTTATGTCCTTCTTCATGTCACCTGCCTCCAGCTCTTTCTTCACTATACCCCTAAGCCGTAATTTTTGCTGGTTACCGGCTGGCTTGAGCAAATTTACGGCTGGTTTTTCGGCTAGCCGTAAAAGAGCGTAAACTACCTTTTCGGCTAGCCGTAAATGTTTACGGCTAGCCGAAAGAGGTAGTTTACGCTTTTTAAGCGCGTAAACTACCTTGCTCGACTATAAGTGCATAAATCATTAACACAGTAATACAATATACACTAGGGACTACTTTTAAATCGAAAGGTGGGCAATATTCACTCAGTCTGAAAATAATTTTAGAAATAAATTCAAATAATTATGCTAAGAAATAAACGGACATTTCATGTTTTCAGTTCACATACGTACATTGCATCGAGTTCACATTCAATTACGATTTATGAGTATGTAAAACTGATTGGAAGTTAGAACCACAAAATAATAGGGTTACCAGACATGCAATAATAGGTGTAGCCTAGCCGCATAGCGAGAGAAAAAAGAAACAGATACACAGAAACAAAAAAAGTGAAAATTCTGGCAATAGACTGCAGCCGCTTTTGAAGCAGAGTAGTAAGAGTGTGCACTCTGCACTAACCTGCATGAGAGATAATTACAAATATTTAACTTTGAATATAAAACCGGAAGTAGAACTCGGAATATATGCAACTATATTACAGCCTGGACAGGGCCCTTACAATAGACGATGAGACGGCCATGTGACTGACGTCAGCACTTACCGCTCATTGAACACTAAGTACAAATTAGCAAGCCAGCGTGGAAACTTTATAATCACAACTGTGTGTATGTTCTAGCCGAACTTTTTTCCGGCGGCTAGCCGTGAAATAACTCTCGGCGGTTTTTCGGCTAAGCCGTAAAATTTCCGGCGGTTTATCGGCTTGCAGAAATTTTTTCGGCTCGGCGGCTAACGGCGGCGGCTTAGGGGTATGTTCTTCACCTCTATCGCTCAGTTACTCCAGGTGGTCAAACTGGTCTCTAAATGGATGTCCTCCAACCTCCCCTACCTCATCTCTGTCAAAACAGAATTTATTATTTTTGACCTACCAGATTTGATCAAGAAAATCCACGACCATTCCATATATCCCTACCCATCAACTTTTCATCTCTCACTTTCGCCTTCGACTCACCTGTGCGCAATCTTGGCATTACGTTTGATACATATCTCTTCTTCTCTAATCGCATCTCCAAACTCTCCCGCACCCGCTTCGTGCATACGCGTGACCTCCGCCGCATTCGACCCTTGCTTGGCTTTAAAACTGCATCCACCATCGCTACTTCCGTTTGTCCACTCCAAGCTCGATTACTGCTGTTATCTTTCCTCAACGTCACATCCACCCAAATTAAACGTACTATAACTTATCCAAAATTCACTCTACCACGCTGTCATCAGCGTGGTAGAGTGAATTGTTAAAAACATACTTGTTAAAAACGTTAGAAACTAAATGAAAAACGAAAAACAACGTCGTTTTTTTTAAATATAAAAACGGAGAAAAACTAAAAAAGGGAAATAATTTGACTTTCTCGCATATTGTAGGCCCTACTGCAATTTAAAATTAAAACCTTATTTACAGAATTTAATCAGCAAATAACACAACTTATTAGTAAACACTAACATCTATCTACAACAATTATTTTATTTCTTATAAGTTTGGTTTCATAAGAAATTGAGAAATAAAAAATATTGAAATCTTTTAAATTTAAATTGTAGACACAAGTCCACATAAGTCCATGCTGACTTAATTAACACAATTAAAAACTAAACTTTGTAGGTAGGGGCCTATAGACTATAGGCTATGGTGTAAACTTTCTCACAGCAAATGCATTTCAAGTTTACCAATGCTGGGTTTTGTCTTTCTCGTTTATCCAATTAAAGTGAATCCATTCCGAGCCCTTTTCTTTTGGTATTTTAGATAAATTAGATACAACTTTTTAAAATTTTATTTCTTGTACTGTGCTATTTCATAAAGTATTTATTTCTCAAATGATGACGTTAATAGTGACGTAAATAAGGTGATTTCTTGAAAGTACTGAGACAACGTAAAGGACATCAGACAAAAAAAAATAACAGACAGTAAATAAATAAATAAAGTTACATACAAAAATAAAAGACGGAAAAAACTATAGGAAAAATAAAAACGAAAGAAACGAGGTTTTTTGGAGAACAAAATTTAAAAAACGAAAAAAACGGTTTTAACAACTATGACCCAAGCATAACCATATCACTATCGTCCTCAAACCACTCCAGTGACTCCACTGGCTGAAAATCTTTGAGCGCATCCACTTAAAAGTCCTTTCGCTAACATGCAACCGCCTACTATACTCTAAGTCAGCGTACCTTCGCAAAGTCTTCATCATTCAGCCGCCCCGCTCAACAAGATCATTCTTCCTATCTCACTCACTCGCGTCCCCAAGTCACTGCTCGACTCAAGTTCTCCAACCAATTCATTTCCCACACTGCACTTCGACTCTGGAATTAACTACTATCTGAATTCCGCATATTCTCAGTTCCTCCACCAATACTGCCACTCATTCACAGACAGCTGCCTAAGGCATCTCTACTTATTACATTACAGGCTTTTCACTTACAATTGAAGTCTCGTCTCTTCAAGAATTCGAACCCTAATCCATGTGGAGTTTACGGATACCATGCGATTACGATTACGTGATTTCATCATTTTTATGCATTTCTTATTGTTTTATTGTTCTAAGTAAGTAAGTAAGTAAGTATATTCTTTATTATACCACCTGCAAACGCACTGTGGTTAACAATACAGGTTATGCAAATAGATGCATAAGAAACTGATAAAAATAATAGCATACAGAAAGATAGACTTAATTTCGGTCAAGTGTTCAAATAAGTGATCGAGTGAGTATTATTTACCTAATGTTAGTGTTAAAGCAGACCGTCTTGGTCCGTCTGTATATCTCTATCCACGTGGCATCTGGTCAGTTGGTAAGTAAGCTCGTAATTCAGACTAACTGGCGCCTTTGTCGTCTTTTGGCGTCTAGAATTTATGCATCGGTTTTTCAGTCTGCTTGGTCAATAGTGCATGCCTCCACCAATTACTCGTGTCATTGAGTGCATACGATCCAATGATTATCTGGCGCTACAGAAGTCAACCACTACAAATTTATACTCAATACTTTTGTGCCTGTTTATAATCTCCCCAAACAGTCATAGTAGTTCTTTAGAATGATGACTGTCAAATGAACTCGCTTCATAGATTCACCATGGAATTGCGACGGCATCCATCTTGTTGATCAACGATGCAAATGTAGCTGACTTGTTCGCTTGATCTTTTAAGTTAACTTTTTCTCGATTCAACCGAAAGTTCTTCCAAGCAGAAATATCCACTCGACTACTTACTAGTCCAACAATCGGATCAAGTTCGCTATATCTTTTTACAAACTTCGCAAACTTAGAGCTCAACGTTCGAAACTCCTACTGCAATTCAGGTGAAGCCAGTGACACCGCAACCGTTCCCGTTCGATGTGTAAGTTCGAAGTTAGCGTCTCTGTTAACTCTTATTCGATGGACCAATGTGACTACTGATCGCTTACTCTGATCGTCTCATCGAACCTATACTCAGTTAAATCCAAGGTTAACGAACCCACTCATTCACGAAAGACATTTAGAATGCTTCCAAAGTTCGTCGTTCAACTGATTCTTCTTGCTCTCTCTTAAATTACTGCGCAGACTCCGCAGACGACATATTCGACTTACAATTAAGTTTTAATCCAACCAATAATAGTTTTACACCTCAGTTCTCATAGTCTCGAATAAAAGATTTATCCCCCGAACCTACTCCGATAGACCTTAGATGCTGGTTACAGATGCTGGTAACTTAATTATACTCAATAATTTAAATTATTCTACAATATCTAGCATTTAATTATATACAATCAAGCATTAAATATGACCAATAACATAAGATGCAAATATATATATATATATATATAGGCCTAACTATACCTAGATATATTTAAACGCATGATCGTTTGTAAACACCGTGTAGGAATCGATGAAGCTGATGGGGATGCGTACGTGGCTGTACTGGTGTTCGTGGTTCGTCAAGTACCTCCTGTTCATGCTCACCTCTGTGATCTTTATTACGATTATCTTACACACTCCGTTCTCGTCGAAGGGACCAGTGCTTGTATACGTCTCAGCCGCCGTCACATTTGTCTTCCTCCTACTCTACTCTTTGTCCCTCATCACGTTCTGCTTCTTGATTTCTGCTCTTCTATCCAAAGGTAAGGATAAATACCCAGAAAGCCTCAAGTGCATGTTACGATAAATAGAGGCGAGGTAAAGGTATATCACATGAGATTTGATATTAGGTGTTATAAGATGCAATCTTCATGCTGTTGGCCTATTCTTGGGTAGATAGCTCGAGATCCTAGCAAAACTGGCTCTTAAGAGGGAAACAGGATGAGTTTCGAAGAGCTCATTTGAGTCATTTTATTAAAGGCCAATTGCTCTTAAATAGGGCCTTTTTCTACACATATTATTTTCATTAAAACTTATTCCATCTATTTTCTGAGACAGCTTTTCATATTACCTTTTCCACGCAATAGGCTCTACGTACTTAATTAAACTTATTCCATCTATTTTCTTTTCATATAACAGCTATAATGACTCTCATCACACTCATTCATTTTCCGTTGTTTGTCTATACTCATTTACAGCCAGCTATGCCGTGGCTACTGGTGTTCTTCTTTTCATCCTGTCGTGTGTGCCTTATTTCTACCTTGATATGATCTTTGACGATATGACTCTTGGACAGAAGCTAGGAGCATCGCTTGACTTCAACTTGGCCATGTCATTTGGATTCATCAAGTTAGCTGAGTACGAAACATACGGTAAGTCAATGATAAGGATTGATTGTTGTGAACATAGCATGCTGAGTCAGCAAGCGTGTGTCACTCGAATTTACGTTGTTTTGTAGGATTCAATAATCCAGAAAGTGTTTTGACTGGACATAGCATGTTACCAAGGTCGGAACACGGGATTCTAAATGTGTGGCAATTCATCAAAAACGGGCAGCAGTGGTGAAGGATCTATTTACCCGATTAATTCATTGAGAAGTGAACGGGGGGTCGAGACCGTAGGTCGCTATAGTAAAAAGTCTACATTTACTTTTTGAATTTCACATGATATGCGGATGAGATGCTGATTTCACGCTTTGCTATTCGGTTTGAAAGCAGAAGACAAATGTGTTTATGCGCTCAGTTTCAGATACGGACAACGACAGCAGTATGCAGATATCTAGGCATAGAACTGTAATGTATGTAAAGCAAATGACAGTTGACTTGATTCATGACAACAGGCTTCCTTTTCTGCCCATGCAAAACTTCCATCTACGCTAAGCGTTCTCGTCTTTATTCTGCTGATATTTATGCAATTCACAGGGCTTTACGTAGTGCGAGTAAATTATGGGTAGATGATCATACGAGACTCATTCAGCATTTCCTTAATAATGACTCGCCAAACCTTAATCATTTCCTAATACACTCACTTCTTCACACGCTGCTCTCCTCTCTCTCTCTCTCTCTCTCTCTCTCTCTCTCTCTCTCTCTCTCTCTCTCTCTCTCTCTCTCTCTCTCTCTCTCTCTCTCTCCCTCTCTTTCCCCCTCTCTTTCTCTCTGCCTGCTTCATTCTATCACTTTCTCTGTCTAGTTGTTTAACTCTCTCATTATTTATCGTATATAATCTTATCTTATCTGAACATTTATAAAGCGCTTCTCTCACAGGTCTATAGCGAACCGCTCTCAACGTGACAGCCATTTTTAAGGCAGCGAAGAGATGCAGGTGTGATCACCTCTAGAATCAAACTACGGATTGCAGGGGGAAGGTCATTCAGTAATGAGGGACCCACTACAGGGAAAGCCCGATGCTGGGCCAGGGAAATTCGTTATGGAGGCACAAAGAGATCATATCGGTCGGAGGAAGAGAGTGGTTTACAAAATTACACATCAAATCACAGAGATATTTAGGCGGTAGTCCCAGCTGGGACTTACTTACTAAGAGCAAGACCTTAAATCTGATTCTAGACGGCACAGGAAGCCAACGAAGATCATTGGTCATATATGTGGAGATATGCCAGTAACGTGAGAGACGTGCAATAAGTCTGGCTGCAGCATTCAAGACCGACTGCATTGAGGACAAAGACGCGTCGTCTTTGGAAGCACGATTAGCATCGAGTTACAATAGTCGATGCGTGTACAGACAAAGGCATGCACCATGGTCATGAAGACTGACTTCCTAATGGCTCTAAAACGCCTCAGTAGTAGTAACAGGAGCTTGTAGGCTATATGGGCAGCACACTGGCAGTATTAGAGAATTGTAAATGTCGGAGATAGTACTATCGTTACTCAATTGCAGTAAATCACTGTGTACAATAAATTCGAAACGACTGTCTTTTCTGGAGCGATCTCTAAACTGTTTGGTTAGTTACTGTTTAGCGATGCTGTCAAAATAAAATGAATGGCGTCGACGTCCTTCTTGTACAGGCTTAGGACTTCCACCAAAATAGCACGAGCAATGGTTTAGATTTTAAACTAGTAGTCAGGTGAATCTATGACTAAAAACTTAACATATAACTTCGAGGATTCGCAGATGTCCAAGATGAATGACGATTATGATAAGGCTGGTGGTGACTGTGGTAGAGGTGACAAAACTAGTTCAGCGACATGACTTCTTGAAGATATAAAGTTACCGAATAATGAAACAGAATTAACAAGCAGAATTTAAATCGCGTAGAGTAAGGCCAAGCCGAGGCTTTCAGGTGCAAAAAAGATAATCGTGAAGCGTGCTTGATCACTAGAACACGTAGATCTGGACATAGATAATTTAAGCCATACATCGAAATGGTGTTGCTGTTTAAATTTGACCAGGTACTGACGCACATTGGAACAACATTTTGTCTTCAGAGAAGGCAGGAGACGATGTTACGATGGCTTACATTCTGATTATGCTATTCGTCGATGCAATCATCTACTCGATGCTAACCTGGTATTTTGATGCTGTTATACCAGGCGACATCGGAACTCCTCAACCGTTCTATTTTCCCTTCTCGGTCAGTATATTAGTGCTTTCTTAGAGATAGTTTTGTAGGCCGATTTGTCGATCGACGCGGACACCAGAGACTGGTGTTCAAATTTACGTTGAATGTGGTGTTATTTTCGTCAGTTTGCGTAGGTCTTCTTCGTTCAAGACGCAGAAAGTAATAAGCAAGAGCACAAGAGATTTAATGAAGAAAGAGTAAGAGATAATAATGTGAAGATGCAGACAAATGAGCCTTAATGGTAGTACTAGAGCTGAAAGAGTTAGAGGTGAGGAAAGAGATGAAGCGATAGGACGAGAACAGGAGAGACAGAGAGGGAGAGAGAAAAAGAGGACGGAGATGAACGGGGAAGAGAAGTTGGGGGAAGGCAAGGGAGAGAGAAAAAGGCATACATGATCTTTCTAAGAAGTGAAACCGCGCCAAAGTAATGTCACATATCTCTAGCTTTCATTTGATTTACCAAAAGCGGATATTAAGCTAGTATTCGCTAAATCTTGATCATAGGTGTAGGCCTATGTTTTGTGCAAGTGACTATTTCTTTTATATGACATACGTATCGCAAAATCCTTAACATGTGATTTTTAAATCTAGGTATTAGTTGTTCGAATAAGTAATGTTAAGAACCAAGAGTATCGAGTCTTACATGCGTGATTTGTTCGTCTGCAGAAGGAGTACTGGATGGGTAGGAAAAAAGATACGATAAAGTTATCGAACATGGATTTCATCACGCTGGTTCCGAAAGATAAAAGACCGTACTTTGAAACTCCATTGCAAAATGCTAAAGCTGGGATTGAAATCAGAGGACTGACTAAGGTTTGACCGCCAATCAAACAATAGTTGTCTGTTTAAGTATCAGTTATCTTGTCCACGCATGTGTTGCAATACAAATCAGATTAGTTGCAATACAAATCTATACGAGACCTCTGTCTTAATAATAATAATAATAATAATAATAATAATAATAATAATAATAATAATAATAATAATAATAATAATAATAATAATAATAATAATATGTTACATTAATTAATATTGAAGTCCCTGAGGGATCCTGTATACCTCGGGGCAATAAAAATAAAAATAAAATAAATAAAAAATAATAATAATAATAATATTAATAATAATAATAATAATAATAATAATAATGCGGCACTTTCCCTCTCTCGAATCCTGAGGAGTAGAGGCCGTTCCAGATGATTTACTTATTTTAATTAATATTTAAGTCCCCAAGGGATCATATGTACCCACTACCTTGGAGCAAAAAATAAATAAATAATAATAATAATAATAATAATAGTAAAAATAATAATAATAATAATAATAATAATAATAATAATAATAATAATAATAATAATAATAATAACGAGGCCTGATTTTTCAGACATTCAACAACAGCTCCTAGCATAAGTTTTTAGACTCCTGAGGGATTACATGTACCTCGGAATAATAATATTGTGTCAGCGTCATTAGTGTCACTGCGGGGACACAGTGGATCAAGGCGGCCTTCATGGCATGGCATTTAGAAAATCGGAAGGGAGAGCGAGCCGACACTTCCATATCAACGACATACTATGAAGGGCGCTCAAGAGAGCAGATGTACCTAGTTCAAAGGAACCCCAAGGGCTGGTAAGATCTGACTGCAAGAGGCCTGACGGGGCTACTCTCGTCCCTTGGGCAGGCGGCAAATACGCGGCCTGGGACGCGACGTGCATACAAACCTGTGCCCGATCATACCTTCAGGTGGCATCGACGTCGCCGGGAGGCGTAACTGAATTAGCAGCAGCCAGGATAACAACCAAGTACGAAGGACTTCCTTGATCGCACATCTTCATCCCCATTGCACTGGAAACTATGGGTCCTTTCAGCGAACAAGCTCTGGTGGTCCTCAAAGAACTATGGCGCCGCCTCTCGTTAATAACCGGCGACCCGGCAGAGACCGCATAGGCTTACATGTTCCAACGCCTGTCAATTTGGCATTTGCAATCAGAGATTAAACGCAATTGCGTTCACCGGCACTTTTGCACAATCGGGAGAGGACGTGGCTCAGTGAACCAATTTAACCCTGCACCTTCTTAATCTCTTAGAGCCTGAGGGCAACTCCTCGAGCGGCAAAAATAATAATAATAATAATAATAATAATAATAATAATAATAATAATAATAATAATAATACTAATAATAATAATAATAATAATAATAATAATAGTAATAATAAATCAAGTGTGTTAGGCCAAAATGCTGCAAGTACCATTGAAAATTTAGACTGGTTACAAAAGGTCTATGAATGTAATTCTAATCATAAATTTGTAAAGCGACACTCAGAGGCGACACTCAGGGGCGCAACCAGAAAATTTTGCTGGGGTGCTCATATTGCAAGCGTCAAAGGCGCGTAGCCGCTTGTGCTGAAGGAAAGAAGCTTATAACAATTAGGGGGTCTCTGGGGCGCATCGTAAGCTCCCCAGTGGGGTCTGGGACGGAGGCTCAAAAGCCAACGCATTTTGTAGCAGTTGATATGAAATGGAGCACATTTTAAGACCTTGTTTGCAAGCCGTTTCTGAACGATAATTTCATGAAGATTTCAATTAATTTATATTTTCCAGAATCCCAGTCTTACAGCATAACAAATTCAAAGTTCTGTTTAAAAAACAGGTTAACTATTTATCTTTCGGCTCTTTCAGAAGTGTATAGTTAATTTTCAGTCAAAATCCACTTCAAAAATAACTTTGCGGCCATCCATATATAACGTACGCAAAAATCCGGGAAAATTGGACCCCTCGCCCCTCCCTATTCGAAAGCGTACTTTTTAAAACCCCCACCTGCGTACGTACGCTTGACGCATCCCCCAAGACCAGCTGCAGAATGTGTCAGTTCGGCAGCGGCTGTCTGCACTTTAGGCTAGATTGAAGGATGAGTAATCTACGGACTCACAGCTCAGCTGTGTGATACTGTAGTTTAATAATAGCGTTCAGAGGTAAGAACTTAAGATCTTATAAGTGACACCTCTCCCACAGTCCTATTTCCTCTGACAGTACCTGATAGCTGAAAGACTGAACTCTGGCTCACTTGAAGGCCAATAAATTTGAGTGCCAATATAGACAAATTATAGATTTTACCGCCCCCCGCCCGCTTCCGTTCACAAGAATACGCCAACACATGCATTTGTGTTACCCCTCCCCTCCATGCGTACGTAATATATGGATGGCCCCTTTTCTTTCTGTTTTTGTAAATTGGCTAAACGTTTGACCAGCGCATTAGCCGATGCTGCTACCTTGTTAGTAAATTCTAAACTGGCTTTTCAATCGTGTGGCAGACATAGTTGTTCTTAGGTGACTTTTATTATAGACGAAGGCTAGAAAATGGGCACTCGATGGTGTAATGGTGTAGGTTGGTGCCTTGTAACCGGAGGGTCGCAGGTTCGAATCCAACCCAAGCCACTGCGTAGCGACCCAAGTGCTTCTGAATCGTTGCTTCCATTTCATCGACTGTTTAAGAAATACGGCACTCTAATCTCCACTATTTTAAATGCTCCTTCTGCAGAACAAGATGTCACTGGTAGCGCAAGGGCAGCGCCCAGCATACAAAGCAGCGCTGGCTGAATTTTTTTTATGACGAAACAATTCACCCAGTTCCAATAATTGACAGTCTTCAGAGGAACGATTAGAACGCAATGCTGTAACTGTGAGGTTTAGTTGACTCTCTACAGTTTCTGGGTCTTGCTGGTAAAGTTCGCAAAACTGACGAAGTTCCATCGTCATTTCTCCATTTTGAATAGCCAAAAGAGCGCCTAAAGGCTGGGTTGTTGAAACAGCTTATTCCAAGTCAAGAAGTTCAAAGTAATCGGAAGCCACCGGAAAAAGAAAACGTTATTTTTATACCTTTTCTAGTCCGTTCTTTTTCTGCATCACTGCATTTCACTAGTTTTTCTTTCACTGTGTCTTCACATTTTTCACTAGCAGCAATTATGTTATTGGCATCATTGTAGCAGCGTATGTGGTCTGCTGACACATCGTGTTTCTTTGCTTTTTCTGAGAACTTATTCCAGCTATTAACTTTTCCAAGTTTGAATTCATCGTTCTTGCCAACAGACGATTTTAGCAGCCTGCTGCAAAAATACTGAGCCCCATCATTTTCTTCGTTACAATGCAGCCACTTAAATCTGACATACCAAGAATTCTGAAACGATCGATTTCAATATTTTGGGGAAATGGTCCTTGAAATTTTCTTTGTCCACTGCCTAACATTTCCGCTTTACTAGCGAGCGAACAAGGCGAAATATTTGCCATGAAAACGAAATCTTATCTTATCTTATCTGAACATTCATAAAGCGCTTCTCTCAGCAGGGCTATACAGAAGCGCTCTCAACATGACAGGCCCGTAAACAAGTAAGTCTTTAGGCAGCGAATAGAAGCAGGTGTAATCCCCTCTAGAATCCTACTACGGACTCCAGGGTGAAGGTCATTCAAAATGTGAAAATTAAATGAACTGATATCAACATTAAGAAAGTTGCTGCTCCCTCTGTCTTCATATCTGTCTGTCTGATTCCGCCAAGTTTACAATCAGTTCGTACGCAGTCTACTTCTGTGTCAGGTGGTGTCACGTCTGCATTTGTGTATCTGCATCTCGCATTCTGTGTCTTACGGCGTAGCCTACCCCTCTCAGCTTACCCCTCACTTACCTCCTCCTTCCCAACAGCAAGTGTCTCACGCTCTTTCTCAATACTGAAAGTCTGTCTGTATGTCTGCGAAACCCACATACCTCTCATTCTATCTCAAGACCCTCTCCTCTAGATACGTTCACCCATGCCTGGCCGTACGCCTACTTCGTTACGCCCCTTCCAAACATGTCTGTTTGCCCCTTCCGCGAGCTAAATGCGCAACAGATGACCTTCTGATTGAAATCTAGATAAACGCCGCCTTAAAGATCTAGCATCGACCGACGGCAAGCTGGCCCAATGCGCAACTGCCCACGCATTACTCACAACCAGACCGGCTACATGCTACAACGGATCATGCTACAACGAACTGCCCGCCAGCTTGACCGTCCTGCCAAACGCACCATAAATCAAACAGCTGCGCTGGGGTATCGAGGGCTGGTTATAGCGGCAATTGTAGTCTCATCTTTTGCGAAATCTGGCTAAAGTAGGGCTTGGCATGGAGACCTAAACAGGCTTGGCCGCTGTATGCGCTTTACCAAGATCTTTCCACTCAGTGAAGAAACCTTGACGGCTTTCAGTAATTCTTGCATCCCCTACCCCCCTCATTTGGAAACTTAAAAACTCATTTGGAAATATTGTGTAGGTCACCTTTTTACACCAGTATTCCATTGGCGACACTTCTGGAAAAACTAATGAGAGGTTCTGTATTCTACGCTAAAGTAAATGATGCTATATGTCGTCAAGAACATAAATTACATCAGTAAGCACAACAATGAGAAGGAGTCTGTAGCAGTGTCCCACACAGTTTGGAGCTCAACTAACGGATTCCAATTCCAAGCGCTGATAGATGACATCATGTTAAGAGTTTTGGAAATAATTTGTTCGATAGCGTTGAGCGATAGCAAGTGGTAAAGTCCTTGTACTCGGTTACATAGTAATCCCTCACCTGTGGCAGATGATGCAAATCCGGCTATCTCTTTAGCCGCCAGGTTCTCGCGTCATAGATATTCGTCGCTTCCGGTCGGTAATTGAAGAACCACGATTGCTTAACGGTCGCTGCAAACACCTGTATTGTTCTTCTCTATAAATAAACCGGTTTACATAGGACCGTTGATCCGAGACTCGGCTGCAAATAAAGAAGTCGTCCCTTTCGGGTATCCGTTTGTCTCCCTTAGCAGTTTACATGTTTACAATAATCTGGCTTGTATTATTATTATTTAACTATTTGCAATATATTCTGTTTCGCCATTGTTAACTTTGTCATGCGAACAATAAAAGACTTGATTGATTGATTGACCGATTGATGGATTGATATGATTATACGACTTGATCCTACAATCGATTGATGCCATGAAATCAGCGCTATAAAAGTAATCAATTAGATTTAAACATTAATACTTTTTACATTATATGCATTCAGCAATCTAAATACACTTTTTCTGTGAGCTTTGATTTAAATACTGCACCGTAGACAATATTGATTTTGATTTGATTTGAGGCAATGCAAGTCATGAACTAGAGCGAATTGATAGCCGTCTATTAGTACAGAAATCTTTCCTGTAGATTTTCGATTCCAAGATGAATCCAGTAGTTAATAACCTTAACATCGACATCTATGAAGGCAGCATAACTGCTCTTGTGGGTCACAACGGAGCCGGAAAAACAACGACCATGTTCATGCTAACAGGTAAATATTATAATTCTCTGTGTGACAAATTTTAATTCTGTTTTGTTCCTGGGTAGTAAATTTTATTTCATAATTACTTACATCTCAAAGTATTGACATCGTATTATTGTTTTTGTGACCAGAGCTGTGATATTCTGAAATTTACCTTTTTTTACAGAACATTCAAGATGAATTCGTGTTGAGTAAACTTGGAGAAACTACTAGAACTTTCTAGAAATTTCGAGAATATTCTAGAACGTCCGAGGACCTACTAGAACTTTCCAGAAAAATAAATAGCAATATAAATACAGTGGTTTTTAAGTCCGCCAGTTCAGTTTACTTCTAGCCAGTGGTGGACTGGAGTGTCAAAGCGGCCCGGGAAAAAATCAAAAGCGGCCCTATCCGACATTTATTTTTCTTGGGGATTTGTTTTCAGCCAAGGTAACAGGTAACTTTACAACGGGATAGTCATAACACAACGATGAATCGAAAACCTAATTTACATCAGACATAAAATTAAGAATGCATTTAATGTTATAAATCGATTTATCACGACCCACCAAAATGATGGTTTTTGTATAAGCAACTTCTTTAAGCTGGGTGCCATGTCAGGCACATGATCTATAATTGTGTCATTATATAGTTCACTTAAGACATCGGTTTCTACCGACATGAGCAAAAATGCTTCAAAAGATTTGTAGAAGACAACGAACTTAGCAAGCGATTTTTAATGTACTTCAGTTTTGAGAAAGATCTCTCACACGCTACTTGGGTAGAGGACAGAGTCAGTAAGAGGCGATTCATATAGTACGCAAGCAAAAATCTGGAAAAATTGGACCCTTCTCTTCCCTGTACGCACACGTACTTTTTCCCACCCCACCTGCTTACGTAAGCTTGACGCACCTCGCCCTCTAAGACCAGCTGCAGAATGTGTCGGTACGACAGGTGCAGGCAGCGGCTGTCTGCACTTTAGGCCAGATTGAAGGACGAGTGATCCATGAACTCACTGCTGAGCTGTGTGATAGTTTAATAATAGCGTTCAGAGGTAAGGACCGTAAGGTGGCATACAAGTAACACCTCTATACTTCCCTGGTAGTACCTGATAGCTGAGAAGACTGAACTCTGGTTCACTTGAAGGCCAATCAATTTGAAGGCCAATATAGACAAATTACAGGTCCCTCGCTCCGTTTCCTATGCGTACGTACATTATTAGTAGACCCAAGCACATGCATTTGGGTTAACCCCCTCCATCCTCCATGCGTACGTACTATATGGATGGCCCCTAAGAGTTATATGCACAAAACAGGTGCCTGCAAGTGTGACCAAAGAAATTGTATTTATGTAACACAGAAAAGCAGCAAACAGCGCTTTTGCAAGATTTGCATTTCGTAAGTTCGTCAGTTCGTCACTCTTATGCCCAACTTGGTCGTCCCAGAGTTCATGTGCAGAATCTTCATTGACGCTGTCCTCGTCGAACATTTAGTGACAGTCTCTTTGCCTTGAGTAACTTTAAATAAATCGACTAGGTTTTGGCATTTGGATCCATCTTTAGCAAGAATTTTTAGTTTCTCACCTCTTACCTTTTCCGCACCATCTTTACATTTAGGCCTACGTTTCAAATTTAAATCACTCATGACCGTAAATTTTTTCATTAATTTATTAACCAATAATAATAAAAGAATCTTCGTCAAAGAGAAACTTAGCGGAAGAAGAACCTCGTTTTAAGATTCAACTGTTAATTATATAAGTCTACCTTCTCAGGCCCGCTGAGAGGGGGCAGGGGACAAATGCCCAGGGGTTCCGAGAGTTGTAGGGCCCGGCCGTCCGGGCCCGCAATCAACTTCTAGATGCATACATACAAACATAGTATCGTACGGTCGTACCCGCACTTTTTATTTCAATTTTTTTTCTCAATTTACTCATAAGGCCTAAAGATAGTTTAGGCTCTGCCTATGGGCCCGGAATTTCTGTCGTCAGCCTTAGGCCTTCTAGCGAATAAAAACACCCCGTCATAAATACCATAAAAATTATAATAAATTACATAGCCGATTTTTATACATTGTGGCTTAAATATCACCGACCCTGGCGGCCCACCGGGATTTTTCCCGGTGTCCCGGTGGGCCAGTCCACCCCTGCTTCTAGCTGCATATTAGGGTGGTAGTGAAAAAATTTTTTTTTAAATAATGCCTGGGACACCCACTAGTTCTGTTCGTATTGGTAGTAGAAACTCATGTGCAAAATCTTTTTAAAATATTCCATTATTTTGGCGTGCCACATGACAACTTAAGTTTTGCATATGACATAATGCATCATTGAAGCCGTAAAAATCAACGTTCTTATTTCTCAGGAGCTGGATGACAGTTCAGCACTTCTAGAACCTGTTATTTGATTACTGTAATTATGTGATGAATGTGATGCACCATAAATAGTTGGATACCTTATTCTCTGATGATTTGTTTTATAAAGAAATGATTAAATAATAAATATATAAATTAAAACCAACTGGAGCTGAGGAGTAAATAAATAATTGCAATTTTTTAAGCAATTTTCTGGACTTTTGTAGTCTGTACATTTAAGCCTTTTCTAAAGCTTAATTATTTATTTACTTACTTACTCACACTATCCCACATAATTTATAATCCATTTCAAATTAATCACATTTTAAAAGTTGTCTTTGGAGATGTTTTCAACGCTCTGGCTGGACCATTTGCTGGACCTGAAATGCCTATGTTTAAACGATTTCAGAATGCATGACCTTCGATTGTCCATGACATGATTGCTTATGTTTGTCAGATGATGAAATCATAGCAATGTTTATATATATATGCAATAGGGTGAATTCTTTATTTTTTTTGGCCATCCACCTGGCCCTATGCATGACACTAGAGGCTGTAAAATGCAACCCTCGAGGTGGGATATGACCCATGTAGATCAGTGCAAGTTCCAAGAGCTCTAGATAATCATCACGAGGCTGATTGTCTTTCTGCAAACATTCCACTTCAAATTCAACAGCGTCTTGCATCATTTCTTGGTTATTGTTAAACTGCAATTTATATATCGTACATTTCGATATATCTGCGTATGAATTGGTAGCCAGAGTCTGTTGGATTTTCAGGGTTTCTACCTCCATCGAAAGGCACAGCCTTCATAAACGGCTTCGATATAACGCGAGAAATGGATAAGATCCGAGAAAACCTCGGCCTCTGTCCACAGCACAACATACTATTTGATGCCCTAACTGTCAGAGAACACCTTCTCTTCTTTGCCGTTGTTAGTAACCAACGTTACCAAGTTTATCATTCAAGATACCTGTGTGTAAATTAGAGAGTGACACGGTAGATTTCTAAGCGTTAAAACCGCGATAATCGCGGTAAATATCGCGGTAATGGGGACAGAAATGTCGGTTTACCGCGGTAATGTGGTTTACTGCCGAGGTAATACCGCGGTAATGGAGAATGAGCCGGCGGAAAAACCGCGGTAATGGTAACATGATTTATAGTATAAAGTAATTTAAAATTCCAGTTTCAGTTCCCGTTCACTTTTCGACGCAACAGGCTTACGTGATCATATCTATGTTTAGGTCTAAATATACATATCGATAGCTTACACTATCTCTATTTTCTACTTCCTGTTTCGGGTTTGTGTTGAACAAATTCTTTTTCAGTAAAACATTTTGGTAATACTGCAAACGGCGGTCCCAAATGATAAAATCGCTATGTATTCACATATGTACGTATGTACATGTGTATGTATGTATGTATGTATGTATGTATGTATGTATGTATGTATGTATGTATGTATGTATGTACATGTGTATGTATGTATGTATGTATGTATGTATGTATGTATGTATGTGTGGCGGTCAAGGCCACAGTGCGTAAGTGGGAAGATTTATTTTATGCGAATAGCATCGTTTTCTTTCAGTTTACATGCGAAGGGAACAGCATCGTTTCTCTTGATTTTACATGCGAAGACCCGGCATCGATCATTTAATTTTTATTTAATTTCAATAGGCAACTGGCCGGCAACGACCGTGGCAGGGAAGCCCGATCGACGGTGTAAAGCCAGCGCATAGCGAGCAGACGCGTTAATTCGGGATGCATAGAGCCTGCCTCACGGTGTGCTGCTTTATACGTGAAGAGTTGGTTCGACTCTTCATACATAGCAATACTGTGAAACAGCGTTGTTGGTTAGCGATTCAGTTACCGATTCAAATATACTGCACTCAGTGTGGTAGGCGAGTGATTTTGGTTACGACAGAGTCAGAGTTCGAGTTTCCGGTTAGTACAAATATATTTACGGACGAAAGGGGCGTTCGAATAATATAATCAGGCGATCCCGAGTACAGCTAAAGAAGTTCACTGTTGGGAGACAGGCCGACAGCGCCGATCCGGCGGGTTGGATCCCTCAGTTGATCGCGAAGCGGTCTAGATCCCGATCGTGGGAAATCTACGGCTGAGTAATACTCGGGGAAGGATACCGTTGATACACAGGAAAACCAATTCAGTGTGAGATCGAAAACCAGGGTGAATTTGGCGACGGGCAGGAAAGTCCCTCTTGGGTTTTGAAGAACTCCGCGATCGGAGCTTGTCCGGTAACCCATGGGAGTAGAGGTGACCTTCTTAAGGTAGCCATTTTCTGGAATTCTGAAATCCTTGAAACCAAGAGTAAATTTGGCGTCGGGCAAGGAAATCCCTCTTGGAGTTCGAAGAACTCCAAGATCCGACAGTGTTTGGTTTTATACACTGAGAAGAGTTTTACGCGATTTCGGCGTACTCGACACAAGGGAAGTTCTACGCACTTTCGGCGTACTCGGCCGGGAGGATTTTACGCGACTTCGGCGTCTTCGGCTGGGAGAGTTTTACGCGACTTCGGCACTCGGTGAAGTGACCGTCGGGATACCTGAAAAAACCAATTTAGTACAAAAACGATAATAAGGGTAAATTTGGCGACAGGCAGGATCGGAGCTTGTCCGGTTACCTGTGGGAGTAAGCGTGACCCTCGTTAGGGAACCAAAATTCGGAAATTCTTGGGAACAAAATTCAGGACATTCTGGTAACCTTACGGGGTCGGCGTTACATTTGGATTGTGACACTTGGATGGCTGACACGCCGGTGGAGCGTTGGAGGGGCTCCATCGCCCGGTAACTAAAAATAGTTACTGGGAAAGACCACTGTTACCGAAAGACCGCAGTACGGGAAAAGACCGCCCGACAACTGATTACAGTGCGGTAAGACCAGGAAAAACGATAGAGTCAGGAAAATCTTGTATTCAAACCAATCGTTATTCAGAGCAAATAACTTGGTGATCGAAACACGTAGTTCCGAGAACTGATCGAAGTGCGAAGTAGGGCCCACCTCGTGCGCCGGTCGGAACACAGTTCTGCGTGCGGTTAGGGAGGTTTTAGACCTAGAACCTGTCCTATCAGAAGAGAGTGTCGTGAGACCAGTATACCGCGTTAATATTACACGTGTATATATTATCGCAAGATGTTCGCGTGTTTGAGACGGCACGACGTGACGACTCGTCAGATGTACACCTTGTCCTCTCGGACAAGAGAACGTTCAGAGTTTTCCCCGATTGACGATAACTCGAGAGTCATGAGATGCAGAATGGTACGTGAGGGTTCGGTTAAGGCGGAGAAAAAGAGGAAGTCGTTGACTAAGAGATCTCACAGGAAGCTGAGGACTCCTGCCGGCAAGAGAGCGAACCCTGTTCTAAAGGACGGCCATCCTGAGGACGAGGACGTTGCCCACCCGGCGACCGCGGCAGTGGCAGAGTCCGAAAGTGAGATGGAGCTTGACAGCGACACTGTTCGCAAACAAGCGATACCCTCGGGACCTCCTCTTGGAGAAATGGGCACTGAGAGCGGAGACAGGGAACCGCTCGTCTACAGCAGAAGTAGACAGGATAGTGACCCGGGCGACTCCAGAAGGTCAGTTGGCTGGAGCCGAACCCAGCCCGACGACGAAGCAGCGTCTCGGGTAAGACCGACACAAATTGGTACCACGTCTGATGAAGGGTTAGTTGATCTCGAGCGACGAACGTCACAAACTGGTACCAGAAGTGGGGTTCTAGCGTTTTCTTGTCACAGAACCAGGCAAGGTCAGGAAGATACCGAGGACGAGTCGGATGAAGTGCCCCATAGTGAGCACGGAGGCGCGCGTCCAAAGTTACGTAAACGGAAAAGCAAACGGAGGTTGCTTGATGAAACGGGTGCACCTGACGAAACCAGTGCATTTGAAACGGAAGCTGGAACCCGCAGTGGGCGTGAAAGAGGTTTCCATGAGGATAACGGATGGTTGATAACCGTTCCAAAGACTACTGAGGTAGTACAGAACGATGTGAATAACGAGACATTCACACACTGGCGAGAGACCGTTGGTGAGAGTAGGTTTGACAGGTCCAAACCACTCGTCGACAATAGATCGGAGAACCTTGTGCAGGTTCAAGTACCTAGTATCGTACGGGGCAGGCAACCTGTACAGTTGAGACAGGCTTGTGATAGGCCAAGAGACATTGAGACAGGCCTGAAACCGCGGGGTGACGCCGTAGTGCAGAAAACGAGTGGTGACATCGTGGCGCATCAGCGAAACGAAGGTAATCGAGTACCGTTTACCAACATGGAAGAAGGTCGCCCAAGACCTGTGACCGATGATGTAGATTGGCAAGCGGAGATGTCTTACCTGCGACAGAGTGTGGCAATGATGAGTTCGAAACTTGAAGAACTGTCTGTTCCTGCTGCTCAGCATGCGAAGTCTTACCGACGCGAGACATCGGGGAAACCTACGGGCCCAGGTTACCAGATGGATCGCCGAGGGAAGCTGCAGATTGAAGAGCCAGCACGGAGCCGAGGTAACACAGAGACACGTGAGGAAGTTTCGCTTTCGGAAACTTCGGAAAAGTTACGTAGCCGCTATCTTCCCGAGGACAGCGGGAGAGAGTCACACGGAAAAACGGCAAGGCAATCGAGTCGACAACGCCTGTTGACAAGAGGAAGAGTTGAGGCGAAATTACGTTCGTCAGTGAGTTCTTCGGATTCAGACACCGATAGTGTTGGTCCAGAAGAGGCCATGAGAACCGGAGTTTTTGACAGGAAAAACCTCCGCCAACGAGGAAGACATGAGAGTTATGAGAAAACTGAAAGGGAGACGTATGGTAAGGAACGTCTACCAGAGTACGAGAGACGCGGTTTAAAACAGGCACTTGATAGAGAAACCGAGAGAGAATCGAACATGGGAAGAGACAGAGATCATTTGGCCTGGGATGAGACCCACGAGCGGTACTCTAAAGGGCACAAACCAGATTCGAGAAGTCGTAATTGTCTTAGGTACGACGAATCTGACAGACCGCCAGAGTCAGGAAAAAGAGATATTCGCGAAGAAGACAGAAGAGTTACGTTCGTCAACGGAAACTCTCAGAGTTCTCGCAATAAATATAAACGATTGGAGTCCAAAGACTACGCAGGTGGTGAACCTCGTAGAAAAGGTCAGAGACAGGCTGAGTACATCTCTGATGAAGACAGTGCAACGTCAGGCGACCGAGAGATGACTACGATGTATTCTAAGTGGCGTACAGGGAAGACGTTGGGTACTCTGAGGGGACAGAGTCGGCACCGGTCAGTGGTGAGGACAGACGAGGAAAACGATTCCAGGAGTAACGATGGGGACAACCGGAGAGGAAATCCCAAGAAGAGTGTCGGAAGATCACTTGTTACACGGACAAGAGGCGAAGACCGATCGGATCGCGGTATACGAATCAAGCTAGAGAAGTACGACGGCAAGTCAGCGATCGCAGCCTTTCTAGCAAAGTTCGAAGTTTGTGCACGGTGCAACCGGTGGAGTGATCAGGAAAAAGCAGACCAGTTAATGTGTGCCCTAACGGGTCCCGCTTCGCAGCTGTTGTGGGACATGGGTGCACAGAGGGACGTGTCTTGGCGAGAACTTGTTGAGCGGCTTAAGGCCCGGTACGGGTCTGATGACCAAACTAGCCTATATCGGATGAAACTTCGCACTTACCGGCAGGCTCACGGAGAAACGCTGAGTAGTGTAGTGCAGGAAGTAAGGAGGCTAATGGCTTTGGCATACCCAGGACCAACAAGTGATATCGTCGAGACGGTCGCTTGTGACGCTTTCATTGATGCACTGGCAAACCAGGATTTGGGGCAGAAGGTGCGCGAGCGAGAACCAGTTAACCTCGAAGCGGCGTATAAACATGCGGTGAGGTTGGATGCCTATGGTCGATCTTCGACACAAGGTGGTGATTTAGACCGGAGACACGCGAGAGTTAAAGTTACCATGGAAGACCGAAAAGACTCGAGCACTGAGGGGCAACAGTCTCGTCGTCTAGAAGATCTCGAGCGAAAGATTAAAAATCTTTCAAGAGAACTTGATCGAGTGACAATAAATCAGAATTTGGGCATCGTTCCGAGAAATCCTCATGAAAGGGAGAACAGTTCTGATCTAGCTGTGGGAGATCAGAGGACAACCGAACCGAATGTGGGATGGCGACGGAATTATCCGCCCACAGGGTTGCGTAACCCGGATATCGAATGCTACTTGTGCAAACGAAAAGGACATGTGAAGCGATTTTGTCCTCAGAGAAACGCTGAGACGAATGGTGCAACCGGTACCAGTGAACCTACAAAGGCTGAACCGATACAAGAGGAAACCCAAAACCGACTGGTCAAAGGCAGTAGGGTGGCCTACGTGGTTGCGAGACTGGCAGGAAAACGTATACACTGTCTACTTGATTCTGGAAGTGAAATGTCACTTGTGCCACGACGTTTCGTGCTAGACGCTGTGCTAGTACCGTCAGAACAGCGACTCCTAGCTGCTAATGGAAGTCAGATTAAGGTGGATGGTGAAACTAACCTTAAGATTCGGATCGGAAAGCAGGTGTACCCTGTACCCTGTCTAGTTACAGACCAAGTGACAGAAGTGATCTTGGGGTTATCTTGGCTGGAAGCCAATCAGGCAAGATGGGACTTCGCAAGTCGATGCGTTTTCCTTGGGAGCGAGAAGATCCCCCTGAAAGAGGTCGTTACCGAGTCCATGTGCCGGAGGGTTATTGTGCAAGAGGACATAATAGTTCCTCCAAGGAGCGAAGTTGACGTTCCAGCTTGGGTAGTATACCCGCATTTCCAAAAGGATAACGAAGATTGGACGACCATTCCAATGGAATTATCAAAAGATTTGATAATCGGACGTACGTTGGTGACAGGAAGAGACACGGAAGTGTGGATCAGGATGTTGAATGTTGGAGACAGAGATTCGCTAGTCAAGAAACGGACTGAATGTCCGCTGGAGCGAGTGAACGTAGTCGATGTGACAGTTAATCGAGCCAGAACGGAATCGTATGATGAGCCTTACCGAAGCGAAAATCCGGAGAAGCCTATGGGCCCAGGTTATCCGGAGGAACGCCGAGGAAAGCAGCAAAGTACGATTGACCGGTTTGGATCGAAGATCAGTACAACGGCCAGTGTAGCGGAGCAGACGCTCAACCCACTTGCCGAACAGACCCTAAAACGACTATGGGAAGAAGTGCCAGCAGACATTTCGGAAGAAGAGCGAATCAGGTTACGAAAACTTGTGCTAACGTACAGCGCAACGTTTTCCCTTAACGAAAGTGATAACGGATTCACTTCGGTGATCCAACACGAGATCGATACGGGACAGGAGAAACCAGTTCGGCAACCTTTGAGACGTCAACCGCTTTCCATGTTACCGGAAGTTGATCGTCAGGTAGAAGACATGTTGAGACAAGGAATCATTGAACCTTCGATATCGGAATGGGCATCCAATGTCGTAATGGTTAAGAAAAAGGATGGCAGTATGCGTTTCTGTATCGATTACAGGCAACTGAACCTGAAGACACGGAAAGATGCTCATCCGTTACCCCTTATCCGCGAAAGTTTAGATACCCTGGGTGGCGCCAGATGGTACAGTACGTTCGATTTGAGAGCAGGTTATCACCAGATGGCCTTGCACCCAAGAGACAAACACAAGACCGGGTTCGTTACGAGAAGGGGCAGCTTCCAATTCAAAGTGTTACCTTTCGGATTGTGCAATAGTCCGGCCTCGTTTTGTCGACTAATGAACTTAGTCTTGACAGGGCTAAACTATGACATCTGTCTGGTTTACTTGGATGACATAATTGTGTTCTCGAGGGACGTAGAGACGCACATGCAACGTCTAGAGATGATTTTCAGGAGATTACAAGAGTATAATCTCAAGCTGAAACCATCCAAATGTTACCTGTTACAACAGAGAGTATTGTTTCTTGGTCACGTTTTGAGTGAAGAAGGGGTCGCGACGGATCCGAGCAAGATCAAGGCCGTAGAAGAATGGTCTGCTCCTCGGAACTTGAGGCAAGTCAGATCCTTCGTTGGTCTTTGCTCCTATTACCGACGTTTCATACATGATTTCGCGGTGGTAGCTCAACCACTTCATTTTCTGACCAGGAAAAATGTACCGTTCCATTGGACTGACGAATGTCAGGGAGCTTTCGAAGAACTTAAACGAAAGTTGGTTTCCGCACCTATACTTGGGTTACCGAACGACGAGGGCCAGTACATCCTAGATACGGATGCCTCGGCATACGCCATTGGAGCGGTGTTATCGCAAGTACAAGAAGGAGAAGAGACAGTGATTTGTTACGCGAGTCGGCTCTTGTCGACGGCGGAACGGAACTATAACGTTACCAGGCGAGAGTTGTTAGCTGTGGTGTATTTCTTGAAAGAGTTTCGTCAGTACTTACTGGGTAGTAAATTCCTACTCAGAACAGACCACTCCGCACTTCAGTGGTTACGCAGAACACCAGAACCGATTGGCCAACAGGCTCGTTGGTTAGAGATGATAGAGGAGTTTGACATGGAGATATGTCACAGACCGGGAGCAAAACACGGTAACGCAGACGCGATGTCTAGAGGCCCGGGTGAGGAACAACCTAAAGTGGTTACCATGAGAGTTACGAATGAAGACGTGATGTGGGCACGTCCGATCGGAGAAGTAACGCGCTCCGAGGTTACCAGTGAAGATACAGGCCAGGAAATCCGTTGGACAAAGGAGTTTCTTCGAAGAGAACAGCAGAGCGATTGCAATATTGGTACGGTCCTTGATTGGAAGGAGTCGAAGCATCATCCAACACAGGCAGAACTATCACCTGCTAACGGAGAGGTGAAAGTGTTGGTGAGCAACTGGAATCAGCTGGAAGTCCTGCAAGGAGTGTTACACAGGGGCTGGATTCAGGGTAACACAGGAAAAGCTGAGCGATCTCAGTTAGTTGTGCCCTTATCTCTACGGCAAGAGATGCTTCAGTTAACACACGCAAGCTTTGCCGGAGGACATTTCGGGATTCGGAAGAGTTTAACTCAGTTGCAACGCCGGGCGTATTGGCCGAGTTGGAAGGACGATGTTAGACGGTTCTGCCAAAGGTGCGATCGCTGTGCTCGTTATCGAAGGGAGAAACCTCCAAGACAGGGTTACATGCAGACTCCTGTGGTCGGTGAACCAATGGAGAGATTCGGAATTGATATAACTGGTCCGCATCCTGTATCAAGTAAAGGCAACAAATACATACTGACAGCGATAGATTACTTCTCGAGATGGGCTGAAGCTCTGCCTATCAGAAACCAAGAGGCCGTTACTGTGGCAGAATCGCTTATGGTACACGTGTTCTCGAGGTTTGGTATGCCACGCCAGATCCTGACGGATCAGGGACCGTGTTTTGAGTCGAAGTTATTCAAAGAGCTGTGTAAACGCATGGAGATTGACAAAGTACGTACAACTCCATATCGACCCTCTGGTAACGGAATGATCGAAAGGTTCCACAGAACACTGAACATGTTGATCGGAAAGGTAGTGTCGGAACGACAAAAGGATTGGGATGTTCACGTACCATATGTAATGGCGGCATATCGAGGTACTGAACATGAAGCGACCCAACGGACACCTAATTTCCTGTTCCTGGGAAGAGAGAACCATACGCCATTAGACTTGATTCTAGCCCAAGTTACAGAGTTCGAGAGACCGTCTTACAGTGACATGGAAGAGTACGTGGAGAAACAGAAAGAGAAAATGGAACGATCGTATCGGCTTGTACGAGAACAGTTAAAGAGAGTAGCAGAAAGAAGGAAAAAAGCCTACGATTTGAGAGTGAGACCTAGCAAGTTCGCTCAAGGAGATTGGGTTTACTATTACTACCCTCGGCTAAGGAGCGAAAGGAAGACAAAATGGGCTCGCTATTACACCGGCCCATTCTTGGTTATTCAAGTGCTCAGTCCGTATCTGTACCGGATTCAGAAGAATCCGAAATCCACGCTAATGGTTGTGCACGTGGATAAATTGAAGCCGTTTTACGGTAAACCTCCGAGTACCTGGTTACCGGAGAGGGACAGAAATCTTGAGTTACCTACAGTCCTGGCTCAAGATTCTAATGCAGAACATGAACCAGAGGAACCTTCAGAAGATCCAGACGAGACCGCTGATCCAGAATTGCCACCTGGACGACGGACGAGACGAAGACCTCGCTTGGATGGATGACTACGACTGTAGAAGTCCTTGTTAGTGACCTTCTGAAGCAGACGTGTATCTAGGACCAACTAGATGAACGCTTAATTGCGTTGGTTTCATTGTCTATTCGAGACCCAGGTTTCAGTTGCCCTTTTGATGAGAGTATTTCTTTTGAGCGGTATCTGGGAGCATACAGTACCTGTGCTACCAGCAACGCTTGATTGCGTTGGGTTTACAGATTGTCAGTGAATGACTGTTTAAGTTTCCTTTTGATGATATGTTTTCGGTTAAACATTGGATTAGTGGTTAGTACTGAAACGAGTAAAGATTCCAGTATTAGGACGCTTCATTGCGTTGGTTCTACAATATGATAACTTGTACTATTATTTTGCTTTCACGATTTGGAAGTGGTACCGGGTGTGACTGATCGACAATGGTTACCAGATCGGGAGACAGTGGGCGACTTTTCTCTCCTTTAGTTCTCCTGGCCCTTGGGGTCCGGTAGAGCCCAGGTTCATGATAGAGGGCCTGTTAAGGTTGGCGATTTGTCAGGTACGACAGGTTGCCAGTAGGGTGGTGGTTCGGATCGAAAGCATCATTAAAAAGGCTGTCGCTATCACGGTTCTCATCGTGTTTGGCGTACGTGCAGGGTGCCGAGAGATCGAAAGCATCATTAAAAAGGCTGTCGCTATCACGGTTCTCATCGTGTTTGGCGTACGTGCAGGGTGCCGAGATTGTCGATAGACCGCCCTATAACCAAAGGTGCATTTGGTTCCTTGCTCTCTAAGTGGATCTGGGTTGGGGATGTTCCTGTCACGTTTGATTAAGGTCCCCGATTTTGGCAGAGATGCTCCGCATCTAAGTAAGGTGGGGAGAGTGTGGCGGTCAAGGCCACAGTGCGTAAGTGGGAAGATTTATTTTATGCGAATAGCATCGTTTTCTTTCAGTTTACATGCGAAGGGAACAGCATCGTTTCTCTTGATTTTACATGCGAAGACCCGGCATCGATCATTTAATTTTTATTTAATTTCAATAGGCAACTGGCCGGCAACGACCGTGGCAGGGAAGCCCGATCGACGGTGTAAAGCCAGCGCATAGCGAGCAGACGCGTTAATTCGGGATGCATAGAGCCTGCCTCACGGTGTGCTGCTTTATACGTGAAGAGTTGGTTCGACTCTTCATACATAGCAATACTGTGAAACAGCGTTGTTGGTTAGCGATTCAGTTACCGATTCAAATATACTGCACTCAGTGTGGTAGGCGAGTGATTTTGGTTACGACAGAGTCAGAGTTCGAGTTTCCGGTTAGTACAAATATATTTACGGACGAAAGGGGCGTTCGAATAATATAATCAGGCGATCCCGAGTACAGCTAAAGAAGTTCACTGTTGGGAGACAGGCCGACAGCGCCGATCCGGCGGGTTGGATCCCTCAGTTGATCGCGAAGCGGTCTAGATCCCGATCGTGGGAAATCTACGGCTGAGTAATACTCGGGGAAGGATACCGTTGATACACAGGAAAACCAATTCAGTGTGAGATCGAAAACCAGGGTGAATTTGGCGACGGGCAGGAAAGTCCCTCTTGGGTTTTGAAGAACTCCGCGATCGGAGCTTGTCCGGTAACCCATGGGAGTAGAGGTGACCTTCTTAAGGTAGCCATTTTCTGGAATTCTGAAATCCTTGAAACCAAGAGTAAATTTGGCGTCGGGCAAGGAAATCCCTCTTGGAGTTCGAAGAACTCCAAGATCCGACAGTGTTTGGTTTTATACACTGAGAAGAGTTTTACGCGATTTCGGCGTACTCGACACAAGGGAAGTTCTACGCACTTTCGGCGTACTCGGCCGGGAGGATTTTACGCGACTTCGGCGTCTTCGGCTGGGAGAGTTTTACGCGACTTCGGCACTCGGTGAAGTGACCGTCGGGATACCTGAAAAAACCAATTTAGTACAAAAACGATAATAAGGGTAAATTTGGCGACAGGCAGGATCGGAGCTTGTCCGGTTACCTGTGGGAGTAAGCGTGACCCTCGTTAGGGAACCAAAATTCGGAAATTCTTGGGAACAAAATTCAGGACATTCTGGTAACCTTACGGGGTCGGCGTTACATTTGGATTGTGACACTTGGATGGCTGACACGCCGGTGGAGCGTTGGAGGGGCTCCATCGCCCGGTAACTAAAAATAGTTACTGGGAAAGACCACTGTTACCGAAAGACCGCAGTACGGGAAAAGACCGCCCGACAACTGATTACAGTGCGGTAAGACCAGGAAAAACGATAGAGTCAGGAAAATCTTGTATTCAAACCAATCGTTATTCAGAGCAAATAACTTGGTGATCGAAACACGTAGTTCCGAGAACTGATCGAAGTGCGAAGTAGGGCCCACCTCGTGCGCCGGTCGGAACACAGTTCTGCGTGCGGTTAGGGAGGTTTTAGACCTAGAACCTGTCCTATCAGAAGAGAGTGTCGTGAGACCAGTATACCGCGTTAATATTACACGTGTATATATTATCGCAAGATGTTCGCGTGTTTGAGACGGCACGACGTGACGACTCGTCAGATGTACACCTTGTCCTCTCGGACAAGAGAACGTTCAGAGTTTTCCCCGATTGACGATAACTCGAGAGTCATGAGATGCAGAATGGTACGTGAGGGTTCGGTTAAGGCGGAGAAAAAGAGGAAGTCGTTGACTAAGAGATCTCACAGGAAGCTGAGGACTCCTGCCGGCAAGAGAGCGAACCCTGTTCTAAAGGACGGCCATCCTGAGGACGAGGACGTTGCCCACCCGGCGACCGCGGCAGTGGCAGAGTCCGAAAGTGAGATGGAGCTTGACAGCGACACTGTTCGCAAACAAGCGATACCCTCGGGACCTCCTCTTGGAGAAATGGGCACTGAGAGCGGAGACAGGGAACCGCTCGTCTACAGCAGAAGTAGACAGGATAGTGACCCGGGCGACTCCAGAAGGTCAGTTGGCTGGAGCCGAACCCAGCCCGACGACGAAGCAGCGTCTCGGGTAAGACCGACACAAATTGGTACCACGTCTGATGAAGGGTTAGTTGATCTCGAGCGACGAACGTCACATATGTACATGTGTATCTATGTATGTATGTATGTATGTATGTATGTATGTATGTATGTATGTATTTATGTATGTATGTATGTATGTATGTATGTATGTATATATGTATGCATGTACGTGTGTATCTATGTATGTATGTATGTATGTATGTATGTATTTATGTATATATGTATGTATGTACGTGTGTATGTATGTATGTATGTATGTACGTGTGTATGTATGTATGTATGTATGTATGTACGTACGTACGTACGTACATGTATCTTTGCATGTATGTATGTATGTACGTGTGTGTGTATGTATGTGTGTATGCATGTATGTGTGTGTATATATGTATGTGCATACATACCTACATAGATACACATGTACATACATACATACATACATACATACATTTATCAATCAATCAACAAATCAATCAATATATCTTTATTGGCATCAATGACAGCAATTAACCAATAACATACAACGTTCAGCATAATTACACGCAGGCAGATCACAATTGAAAGGAGTTAAACAACTTGCATCATTTGAGATAATGGCAATAAGCTTTCTGGATACATAGTACTGCCATCAACGGCAATGGGTACTCCCCAAAGGATGAGAGTCCCACTAAGATGGGGATACCGCATGCACATGTATCTAGTCAGTTTGATGCAATAGGGCTAGAGATCATCCTCCCATTCGTTAAAGTAGCAAAGAATTTACCAACGTAAATAGAGGAGATTGTTTAGCTAGTTTTAAAACTTAATTATCCTTAACTACAGCTCCCGTCTCCAGTGTGACGTCCGCTAACAAGAGTTACTTCAAGGCAATCACGATAGATAAAGCATCCTATGATGCTGTATCGGTGGATACAAGAAAATTACGTAACCTTTTTTTGAACTCGTATTTATTATTTGATGATTTGATTTCCATTGGCAATGCGTTCCATACTGATGGACCGGTAACTTTTAGTGAAAACAGTCTTGTATTGGTGCGCGCTTTGATTGGCCGATATAAAGAAGCGCTTCTAGTTAAATGATCGTGTATCGTGGAGGTAAGCGTGAAGTACCCAGCAAATGTAATCAGTAAAAGGTTTTGTACATACATATAAAATAATACACCAATTTGGAGGATCCGAATCTGCTTTAGTTCAAGTATCTTGAGTTCCTTAAATATTGGCAGTGAGTGACATGTTGATGGTGCCCCCATAATCATTCTTATCGCTTTCTTTTGAAGTACACATAACTTATGGAGGCGGGAGTCATAATTTGAAGCCCACACGAGATTGCAATAACTTAGGTATGGAAAAATCAAGGAGTAGTACAAGTTCAATCTGATATCCCTAGGTAGTACTCGTGCCACTCTCGAGATGATTCCGATGATCTTGGCCACTTTTGAGGCAATGTAATTGATGTGTGCTTTCCAAGTGAGATGATTGTCAATGTAAACACCCAAGAATTTTATAGAGTCAACTTCAGCAATTGGGACTCCGTCCAACGACATACATACATACATACATACATACATACATACATACATACATTCAATTCAATTCAATTCAATTCAATTCAATATCCTTTTATTGCCATCCATGACAGAGAGACAGTCAATAACAACAGCTGAAGTCTTTTTCTTATAGCTAAGATGAAGTAATACAAAATCAGCCTACTTTAGACAACTAAACTATATTAATAAGATAGCATGCATAAGTTCATGATAATCTAAAGAGACAAAAGAGAGGAAACCGAAATGCAAAAAGCCCAAACTGTCATAGACAACAATGGGTGACCCCTAAGGGATGTTAGTCCCGCTAAATAGGGCACCCTAAAAATCTTTTACTTAGTCTGTAGATGGCAGTAAACAGTTAACACCCCGCACTACTCAGAATCGTGAGAAGAAATTACAGGGGTGCACATTTTTTTACTGTAAAAGCTTAACTATACTTAACTACAGGTTTAGGCTCCAGTGCGACACTCTGACAACGCCCAGCGACTATCTCACTTGATGGAATCAATACGGGACCAATTCAGAGGCAGCTAGAAATAAGCGTAATTTTTTTTTAAACTCGTATTTATTCTTAGCGGAGCGAATTTCACTAGGGAATGAATTCCAAGTAGTTGGACCAATGGACTTTATGCTGAATAACCTGAGGTTTGTACGCGCTTGTATTGGTCGATACAATACAGCACCTCTCGTATGATGGTCATGTAAAGAGGAGGCAAGCGTAAAGTACCCGGCAAATACAGAAGGAAGCATGTGATGTTCGTACATATAGAAAAGGATTCCAATTTGGAAAGTTCCAATTTGTTTTAATTCCAATAGGTTTAGGTCTTTGAAAATATGTAAGGAGTGGTGATACCTTGGGACCCCAGCAATCATTCTTACCGCCTGTTTTTGCAGTATGTGTAACTTATGAAGACGTGAGTCATAATTTGAGGTCCAGATAAGATTACAATAATTCAGGTAAGGGAAGATTAAAGAATAATAGAGACTCAACCTAACTTCCTTGGGTAGAACCCTAGCAATTCTATAAATTATTCCAAGGTTTTTTGCCACTTTTAATGCAATATAATTGATATGAGTTTTCCAAGTGAGATGTTGGTCAACAAATACTCCAAGGAACTTAGTGGACTCAACTTTAGTTATAGGACTTCCATCTAATGATATAGACCAGTTAATCGGTTTAATTTTCCTGTGTGACTTAAAGATTATAAAGTTTGTTTTATCCACATTAAGTGTTAATTTATTTACTACAAACCATTTATTAACTTTATAAAGCTCTTTGTTAACTGTTTCAATAAGAGATTTCCATGAGTTATTAGAGTAAAATATATTAGTGTCGTCTGCGAACAAAATAAAATAGAGTGCTGACGAGACGTTCGCTAGGTCGTTTATATATAGCAAGAAAAGAAGTGGCCCTAAGTTGGATCCCTGAGGGACTCCTGAGGTGATGTAACCTGGAACTGAGAGGGAACCATTACAGCTGACCCGCTGCGTACGGGCTTCTAGGTAACTTTTAAACCACTGGATTTTTTTTTTTTTTTTTTTCCGGATATTTCTATAGCGCCTCTCGAAGTCAACTACTACTCAGAGGCGCCTAGGTAACTTTTAAACCACTGGATTTGAGTTCCTCTAACGCCATAATTGCTCAATTTGTTAATTAGTATCTTATGATCGACAGTGTCGAAAGCCTTAGCTAAGTCCACAAAAATCCCCACGGAGTACTCATTGCTATCAATTGCCTTTGTAATTTTATCTTCCATATTGAGCAAGGCCATAAGTGTAGAATGACCTGCTTGAAATCCATGCTGGGTGGGATGAATTATATTAGCGTTAGTTATAAAGGAATTAAGCCTAATATACATAACTTTCTCTAAGAATTTTGCAAAAAATGGTAGAACAGAGATAGGTCTATAGTTTTCAAGCTTTTGTGTATTTCCTTTTTTAAATACAGGTATGACTTTGGCAGACTTCAATTGGTCCGGCACAATCCCAATCATCAAAGAGCAGTTAATGATTTCCGTGAGGGGAAGAGCAATTAGGTGTAGGTAGGGTCCGCAAAGGTTCACCAGTCACTCTGGTACAGAGTAAAGCAGGGAGGCGACCTGACCGACGACTCTGATGAGCGTAGACTCGGATCCGACCTGGGCTGGTGAACCAAAGTCCTCCGTGCCCACCTTCTCGTGGTGCGGACCGTTAGTACCCTTCCTAGGAAGTACTCTTCCTAGGAGGGGGAACGAACGGGCACGGCAGGCAAAACCAGGGGAAGGCAATGGCAAACCACCCCTGTTAATCATGCCAAGAAAATCGTCATGCCACACACCAAACCACGCCGATGGTCGCGGATGGAGGGACTCCCAGGCCGGAGCGCTGAGGTGGGACTCCCAGGCCAAAGCGCGACTCAAGGGCTACTGGGAGAAGTAGCAAGACGGCAACGGAGACTGTGTGGCATGACGATCGCTAGGGCTCCTAGAGCCGACGGCACAAAGAGACAAAGAGAGGGTAACGCTAAATAAGGATCAATATCATCTAATCCTCTTGTATGGGTTTTCTTAAAGCTTGTGCCAATGCTAATTATCTCCTCAGGGGAGGTCAAAGTCAGTCCCATAGATGACAATTTAGGAGAGGGTAAGTAATCTTCATGGGACCCTGTAATGGTGGGTATATTTTTAGCTAAACTCCTAGGAAGATTAATAAAATAGTCATTAAACTTATTTGCCATTTCCTGTGGGTCGGTTATGTCAATGCCATTAATCAATAGTGAGTCTATTTTTTTCTGACCATCTTCTATTTGTAACGCAGATCTAATCAATTTCCAAGTAGATTTTAAATCATTATGGTGTTTGAGAAACTCAGTCGCATAGTAGTGGCGCTCTGCGTAAGTTCTTATGGATTTAAATTTATTCCTATAATTAACAAACTTTTCCTTATTTACCGGATTAGGATTTTTTAGATACTTTGTATATAATTGATTTTTCTTTCTGCATGCTTTTAGTAGACCCTGAGTCATCCATGGGTTTTTATATCTTGCCTTTTTTCCCTTAGTCACCTCTTGCAGAGGAAAAGCATTTTTATATAATTTCATGTATTTGTCAATAAAACATTCATAGGCTTCATTAACCATCTCCCGTTGACAATAATGGGAGGTAAGGTCCCAGTTTTCTTCTCTTAGAGTCTCAGAAAATTTGTCTAGGCCCTTAGAGGTAACAGATCTTCTCTCCAAATAATTACTTTCAACACTGTAGATTTTTTCGAACGAGAATTTAGCAAGGATGGGTAAATGGTCTGAAAGGTCAGATATGATAATAGAGGCAGATAGAAGTTTAGACCAGGAAGTAGTAAATATGTTATCAATTAAAGTTTTTGAACTGGGGGTGATTCTGGTAGGTCTGGTTATAACCGGGAGATAATGGTGTGAGATTAAGCTATTATAAAAAAGGTTTGTTTCTTTATGCTCGTTAACTTTTAACAAGTCAATGTTATAATCTCCAAGCAGAAAGATATCTTTGGATTTTGTCTTAAGATTCGCCATTAACTGCTCAATTTCCACTAAAAATTCTTTTAAGTTCTGTCCGGGAGATCTATACAGAACCCCCAAAAATGGGGAACAATTTTTTAGTTTTAATCTAAGAAGTAAAAATTCAAAAGTAGAGAAGTCTTCTCCTCCTGTTTCAGTAGAACATATCTCATAACTGAGTTTCTCATTGACAAAAAATCCGACACCCCCTCCCCTTTCCCCATTTCTAGATTTACCTATGAATTTGTACTTTGGTATGCGGACAGTGTCTATGAAATTTTCATCCAACCAAGTTTCAGTGACTGCAATTATTGCTGCTTGGGTTTTTTCAGCAATCTCTCTAATTTCATCCAATTTGTAAATAATGCTTCTACAGTTAATGTGCACCATAGTAAGACTCTTATCATACTGACTGTCTTAAGAGAGGTTGCTATGTAGGTTTTCGAGAGAAATATAATTACTAGTCCAGGTGCTCTTTTTAAAGAAATTTTGGTCAGGATCAATATTATTGCCTTCCGTGGTGTTATTAGTATCTGCTTCCGGTGAAAATACCTCAAGTTCTAAGTCTTCGTTATATCTAATATTAAGCAAATTTACATCCTCCTCACCTTCCTCATTAGAACTATTTATGCCATCAAGATGGTCTATTGGATCATTTAAATCATCATCGCCCATTTCCAAGTCGCTATAATCAGGTCCTGCATTAAATTTGCTCCAATTAACCTCAAGGTTATCCCTTATTCCAGTGCTGCAAGGTGAAGTGCCATCCCCTGCTGTTGTCGTGAGATAGCAGAGGTCGCATCTGGAGCCCAACGGGTGAGTACAAGTCGACAGGTAGGTTGCACATGTAGGCGCTCCTATTTATTACCACTGGCCGTGATCAACCGCCCACACAACAGGGTAACAAGTAAGTAAACTCGACAAATCACAGCTCTAATTTAGACTAATCCTGATAACCAATCAACACTTCAAAATTAGGTACCAAGGAACTAGGAGACTAATAATGTTTCAAGAGTATGCTAATTAGATATACGTTCGTTTAATTAAATATACGTTCGTTAAAGTATAAGTTTCTTTAACCACATTCAAATTCAGGTAACTTTGAAAGAAGAATAACCATAGTTTACAAGCTTAGAAAACAAATATATATATATACATATATACATATATACATATATACATACATACATACATACATACATACATACATACATACATACATACATACATACATACATACATACATACATATATACACACATACATTTCTTGTCTTTATATTTAAATTCCTATGTGAACCCATTACTACATACCCATTTATTTAATTTGATAATTTGGGACTGCCGTTTGCAGTATAACCAACATTTTAAACGACATGGAAAAAGTGCGATATAAATAAACTGTTGAAACAAAAAAGCGACAGAATTTGTTTTGAAAGTAATTGCAGTTCAACTAAAAGTGATATTTAGCCGTTTCGTAATTATTTGCTGAAATCACACGGCAATTTATGCGGCACTCAGGCTTCGAGGCTCGAACCCAAAGGTCGACCAGATGACTTCTCTTCAAAAGACGGTGTCTTCTGTTGACAAGTATGCTTTAGCCAATACTATAGTGGATATGACATTGTGCCCCAAAGATTATAGGCCTAAGTTAAGAATAATAATTTCACGGACTAGTACTTTGCAATATTATTAGTATATTTCTAAAGTAGCATTGCGTGTTACTAATATAACCTTAGCTCCAAAGAGTGAAGACTGCAAAGACTCCAAAGCCTAACATGAATCCAGTTTAATCTAATGGTATGATACCCCCTAAAATTCAGGACTAAAATCTTGCTCGAAATGAATATGACACAGCACTAAATAGGATAAATAGTGCTGATTAAATTAAACCCATTTCCCAATCAACAACTGAAAAAAGCGAAAACATGCAAATAGGGCCTACAAATATTTAATTTTATTGTTTCTAACCATGAGATTTTTGTATTTCCTGAAGCTGTTAACTAGTCAGAAATTGTAGGGCTTGGTTAATGCAAACTTTCGATAAGATAATCTGCTTTTATGTGTGTGTGTTTTATTAATTCAATCAGCCATACATAGCCTACAGCTATGTATGGCTGTAAGCTAATAATTATTTTTCAAAATTTTAATTAGTGAAAACTTTTTGCGGGGAATGTCATGTAATTACTGCAGGGATGGGGAGGGGATGCGGACGTGATGGGGAAACCTGTGGGGATGGGGCGGGATGGGGACAAACATGTTGGATGGGGAGAACTTACTTGTTGCGGGGCGGGATGAGTACGAGATTCTCTCCCCGCGTCACTCTCTAGTGTAAATTTTAAAAAAAATGTGAACGAGAGAACCACACAGCAGCAAATGTGCGAATGCCCACCGCCTCTCTGACCGCCTCATCGGCGAGTCTCATCCGCATTATTATCATTATTATTATTATTATTATTATTATTATTATTATTATTATTATTATTATTATTATTATTATTATTATTATTATTATTATTATTATTATTATAAACACGAATATTATTATTATTATTATTATTATTATTATTATTATTATTTTATTTTATTTTTTCAATCATTACGTTATCATTATCCGGTTACATTAATTATTATTATTATTATTATTATTATTATTATTATTATTTTTTTTTTTTATCGCCCGAGGTAAAAAGAATCTCTCAGGCTCTTAGAAACTATCCCTTAATACGTCCCCACACTGGAGTTAGCTGTCCTCGTCCTCGGTGACTTGCGTAAACGTGCCTCTGAAGGCTGCTGCGTTGAATCGCTGCGTGATTATTATTATTATTATTATTATTATTATTATTATTATTATTATTATTATTATCTGAAGCGCCATCTCAGCGTCACTCAGTGAACAGTTTATCATGAAAAGTTAGGTCCAGCTTGGATGGGCTCGCCGGTCCTCGATCCCGGGCAGTCCTGACATAGTGCCCTGGTATGCGACTGCATTGAATCGTTGAATTGTTATTGATATGTTCTGGAAGAGGAAGGCTGTCTCGCGGGCGTCGCCAGTGATTGCCGTCATTATTATTATTATTATTATTATTATTATTATTATTATTATTATTATTATTATTATTATTATTATTATTATTATTATTATTATTATTATTATTATTATTATGATTATTATTATTATGATTATTATTATTATTATTATTATTATTATTATTATTATTTTTTTTTTTTTTTTTTTGCCCCGAGGTATACAGGATCCCTCAGGGACTTCAATATTAACTAATGTTAAAAAAAGGTGTCCGGAATGGCCCTATTCAGCCCTATTATTATTATTATTATTATTATTATTATTATTATTATCACTATTTTCATTATTTTTATTATCATCATCAGCAACAGCAGTAGTAATGGAGTAGTAGTAGTAGTAGTAGTAGTAATAGTAGTACTATACTATCATAATAGTTATTATTGTTACCGTTGTTTTATTTCTGTTAATATTATTGTCGTTGTTGCTACTATTATAAATCTTGTTGTTATTATTATTATGGTGTTCCCTGTAAAATGTGATTGCTGTAAACAGGTTTCATACCTCAAGATCTCTTATCAACGATTTGCAGAGAATAAAGGAATGGCCAATTGGTTTCAGACGATTTCATACTATAGACACTTTCCACTTTCCACTTTCCCCATTGGTTCAGACTTCGCTAGGGCCTACATTCCGCAGCTAATCATAATACTTATGTGCTTTTTTCTTTTACTCCTGACCACACATACAAAAATGGCTCCAAGTCTGATGTTATATAATGAAAATCACCAGTAGTATCTTCATTGCTGCCACCGCCATCTTAAAAGCACATGTATGGAAAAATGGTTGAAATGCAGTTATTTTTACAGTTACGTCCACAGACAAATGCTGTGATTAACATTGTTAGTGAATGGAGCAGTGATTTATCAGATCTGGTTTTTGATTTTAGCTAAAGGGAAGTCCATTTAATAGAGCTTCGTTGGAGGTGAACGAAATGATCAAGGTCTTGCACATGGAAGAGATAATCAACGCACCAGCTAAACAGCTCTCGGGGGGACAGAAAAGAAAGCTCAGTGTCGGAATTGCGCTCATTTCCGGTTCCAAGGTACACATTCACAAACACATAACCATAACCATAACCATAAATTTTATTCTCATAATATGCAGTTACAAGAATTCAGATCATTTGATACCAAAATTTACAGAAAATAAAATCCTTTAGTGACAGAATTAACAGAGAGTAAAAGGAAACAACCCCTAAGGGACCTAGATCCCGCTAGCGGGGTTACCCATAGGCATAAATATACTGGCAACTGGCTAAATAGTTTAAGGTAGGTGAAATATAAAAGCTTAACTAGTTAACTAAGATTCAGAGTTAAATCACATTGGATTTCAACCTCATAACCTAGTGCGCACACAATGCAGTGATTAATTAGTATAGTAATCGTGGGGAGGTTAGGGTGCATATGTGGTTAGATAATTGCGGAGTTTTTTTTAAGATGAAAATATTGGGCAGGTTTCTTATGATAATTGGAATATTGTTCCAGGTCCGCGGACCAGCACTCTTAACTGAGAATTTCCGGGTGTTTGTTCTCGTGGATATTCCTCTATAATTGGTAGATGTTCTAATGTTACAGGGGTTTGTTTGGGATATCAAACTAAAGAAGTCATTAAAAGCTGGGGGCAGAAGATTATGCATATATTTGAACACTAGCTGGTTCATCCGGCGTTGCCCGGGGTTATAAGTTTCAATCCCTGTAGCAAATAAGCAACAAATTTAGGTATAAGTTTAAATCCGTGTAGCGAATAAGGAAGAAATTTAGGCGACCTGTGGAGGAGACTGCATCGCAGTCTTGCGACCTCTGCCGTGGACTGACTGCTTCGCAGTCGCCCTCTGGCGACGACTGCTTCGCAGTCTCCCGTGGACTGACTGCTGGTTTACCCAGCGTTGCCCGGGGTTATAAGTGTCAATCCCTGTAGCGAATTCGCAGTGTTGTATACGCCTTGTCGCGTCTTGCGACCTCTGCCGTGGACTGACTGCTTCGCAGTTGCCCTCTGGCGACGACTGCTTCGCAGTCTCCCGTGGACTAACTGCTTCGCAGTCGAAGACGGTGAACCCGGCGTTGGCGGATTAAAGAAAACGCCAGAAATCTAGCCCTCACTGCCCTTAGTAAAGCAGAGTCTTTGAACATACAATTTTGCTGTAAAACGATGAATAGAGTTCGAATCGATCGTAATTAAATTTTGTGCGAAAGTAAACAACGTCGTTACGCGCATTATTAATGACGTTGGGGAATACCCGCGCCATAAATAGAACCGCTTTGCAGTGGGAGCGTGATCGACGATCGGTTGGGTAGAGTTTTGGGGGATTTTCACCATGTTAGCGGTGAAAAGGGGGTAAGCGAACCCCTCCACTGGGTGTCCGATGCCGAGGCCGACACAGTAGTAGTGAAGGTTTCGAGTGAAAAGGTGCAAAATTGTAGAAGTTGAGCCCGGTCAAACAGACAGAGAGACAGACAGACAGACAGAATTCTCGCTTTATTTATATAGATGAATTCGGAGGTCTGCTGGATTCTAATCTGTTCAATTGACAAAAAATTTTATTTTTATAAAGCGGGTTGAAAAGACTTTTGACCTGATATGCCAGCAATAATTTTGGTGGCTCTCTTTTGAAATAGGGTTAACCTAAGTATCCGAGAGGAATGATTTGAGGCCCAGACTATATTACAGTATGAAAGATACGGGTGAATTAGAGAATAGTATAAGTTCAATCTGATGTGTGGTGGTAGTAAGAAAGCAATACGGGCCAGGATGCCTACGCTTTTTTCAAATTTTTGTTAATATTCTCAATATGCACCTTCCATGTTAGAAATTGGTCCACATGGACGCCCAGGTATTTGAATATTGTCCATAAGAAGTGTTGCCTTGGTCTCTGGAGTATGCTTGCGGTGTGAACAAAATAGGACATAGTTGCTTTTTTTAGGTGCAGTGATAATTTATTGACTCGAAACCAATCAACGACGTTTTTTAGTTCTTGAGTCATAAGCTGAAAAAGTTTATCATATGAATTGTGGGAAGTAAAAATGTTCGTGTCGTCAGCGAAGAGTACGAAGCGCAGGATTGGTGAGGCATTCGGGAGGTCGTTAATAAAAATTAAGAAAAGAAGAGGACCAAGAATTGATCCTTGTGGTACACCAAATTTAATTAATTTTAGGTTAGATAAAGAACCATTACATAAAACCTGTTGTTTCCTATTTGTGAGGTAGTTCTTAAGCAATTCCTGCGCACTAACCCGCACTCCAATGTTATGAAGTTTGCTAAGGAGGAGTCCATTATTCACGGCATCAAATGCTTTTGCAATGTCGATAATAATGCCTAGTGCATATTCACCACGATCAATTACAGATGAGATATTATCCTGGATATTCAGGAGTGACATTGCCGTTGAGTGCTCGGGTTGAAAACCATGTTGGTCCTTATGTAAGATATTCTTTTTGATAATATAATCAAATAAACGAATGTACATGACTTTTTCTAGAAATTTGGAAAAAAAACGGTAAGATTGAGATTGGCCTGTAGTTGGTTAGCTCATCTTCAGGGCCTTGTTTATGGATCGGTGTGACTTTGGCTATTTTCAGACTGGAAGGAACTATTCCTGTAGATAGGGAGCAGTTAATAATGGCCGATAGAGGAACAGCGATATACTCAAAAACAGGTTTCACAACAATCGGGTCAATCTCATCGAACCCTGCACTGTGATAAATTTTTATGGTGTGAGGACAGTGAGGTCACATATATAAACATTTCGTGTAGCAATCTTGTTGTTTTCTGCATTTTAAATTGACAAAGGAAACTAAATACATCACAGAATTTAAAATATCTTTCCTTTTCTCTTAATTATTTTCATGTGCAGTCGCATGCCAGGCTGAACGGTTTGTATTCTGGTCCGTCTACGTGATATCCTCTGTTAAAATTTATTGCAGTTCGTGATTTTGGATGAGCCGACGTCTGGCATGGACCCAGAGGCACGTAGACAGACATGGGACATTCTACAGAGTCAGAGAAAGGACCGGACAATGATTCTATCGACGCACTACATGGACGAAGCCGATCTACTGGGAGACCGAATAGCCATCATGTCCAACGGAGAGATAGAATGCTACGGGTCGCCCATGTTCCTCAAAAACAAATACGGTAAGAGATTCTCAGCAGCCGTTAGTCATATGTCAATTGATGCTATGTATCTACCTACACACCACTTCCATCATCATCAGCACTATCAGTACACCATCACCATATTGCTAAATTATTCTGATAAATTTGTTGGTCAAATGCCGATTTTGCTCGTCGATTGCTGCTAAGTATCTTCGTCGTCGGTGTTGTAGATCGCGTCGTCCACTACCACTGCCTACACACTACCACCATCATCATCAATACATCACCATCACCACATTGCTGGCTTATTCTGATATATTTGTTTGGTCAAATGCCCATTTTGCTCGTGATTTTTGTGTGGTTTTGAACTAATACGATCTAGTATGAGTTACTGAGTTATTTCTCTTTGTCACCGCTGTTTGTGATTGTTTTGGACGGTGTTTGGACGCTCAGTACGGAGGTCTCTGTTAGAGTCCTGCGCCGACCGCCGATTTTTTAATGACGGTGCGCCTCCGGTACCAGGCTGATATGTTTAATTGTTATTGTTGCATTTTTCAAAAAAATCGGCGGCGGCGCCCACAAAATGTCGGCGTATGTTTTGCATTATTTCGCGATATATTGCTTTAGTGCAAAATAAAAGTAGACAGCTTGTACTTACTTACTTGTTTTATTTTTCTGGGTCTCTGCGACTCTTGATTGGCAACACGAATTGGTGACGGCAATGCTATGAGCGTATGACGTCACCAATTCGTGTTGACTTTTGCAGGAGCTAACGTTTGATGCAAAACTTATTCGCGAATGTTATAATTCGATTTGAAGTATGGCTACAAATGGTCTAAAGAACTCTAGGTGCGTTAATGGTTGTGCGATGTGCACCTTATTGCTTGGTAGACCGAACGTAAGCTAGGATGGAAGAGAACTGTCCGCCGTCTAGTTGCAATGTTGCAAAGGGGAAGAAGTAGGGGAAGGGAAGTAGGACCTAAGCACCCAGAGACAAAATCAAAATCTGCGCCTATGGTCATCTTCATCGTTTTGTCATCGTTATCAATGTCCTCATTGTCATGAATTACAGCAGCAATAACAACATAGTAATATAATAATCCAATTTAAATGATACAAAGGATAAGAGATAAGAATATAATTAATGTCGACACTAAAAATATATATAATATCTTAAATTGCATTGTTACATAAAATAAACGGCACATACGCCTCTATGATAAAAAGGTTTAAAATTATTTAACAACAATGTTATTTTCAAAATTATCAGCAATATTATTGTCAATCTATTCTTACTATTAAGGCTAAATACTAGTAATATAATAACGAACGATTTTTGAAGGCGTTGGATATCACCTTCCGATATTGAAGATGCCCACGTGTGATGTGAATCAACTGCGTGATGTTATAAAGTCTCAAATTCCCAAGGCCCACATGGTGAGCGATGAGGCTGATGAGGTTACGTTCCTTCTGCCGAGTAATCAGGCCACAAAATTTGAGGGACTCTTCGAGACGTTGGAGACAGATAGCAAAACTCTCGGCATCAAAAGTTTCGGAGTTTCGGTCACAACAATGGAAGACGTCTTTCTCAAGTCAGTCTTTGCATACTATCTATTTGTCTATATAAAGGAGCTTTCCTCATCTGACGCAAGTTTTAGGCAAACTGGTCAAACTATACGACTCTCTTGTCAATTTTCATTAGAAACTGAAAAGTGTCATGAACTAACAGATAAATACAGCATGATAGTCACAACTTTATATGACAGGATAAGACATCCAATCCTGTCAAATGACTTCCATAGCACCGTTATCATAATGTTCAATACAGCAGTCGATGGTCGCTTTGAGTGAAATTGTAAAAGAGAAGTTTATATCCATTGAAAACTGACAGGCCAGAGAAACGATTAACCAGGCAACGCTGGGTATGCCAGCTGAAAGAGATGAGGAACACTTAGCACAGAAGAGTATTCAGTTGAACTATATATTTGCATTACATGGGTTTGAGAAGTGACTTGTATTCAGTAGGGTGGAGTGAAAAAGATTTTTTTACAAATGAATTCTAATACTGGGCAAACGATGCAACTTTGGTAGAGAAAGAAAAACACACCAAATATTTTAAATTTAAAATCATATCTTCTGCCCTCCACCGTCGATGCAATATTTCAACGTGATTAACCTAATATCATAGTGGATGTCATCCAATCTCCTCTGCCTAAACCCTTTCGAAACAGAATTCATCATCATAGGCCTTCCTGATCATATCAAGAAAAGCCCTAACCCTTCCATATACCTATCGACTTACTCATCGTCTCTTACCTTCACCTAGGACCCCTCCGTCCGCAATCTTGGTATTAATGTTGATCCACACCTTCTGTTACCACATCTCCAACCTCTTGTGTTCCTGCTTCATGCACATTCGTGACCTTCGTCGCATCCGGCCCGTGAGAGATCTTAAAACTGTCGCTACCATTGCAACCTCCAATGTTCATTCAAAGCTTGATTACAGCAATTACCTCTTCCTCAACCTTGCATCCACCCAAATCAAGCGTCTGCAACTTATCCAAACCTCGCTGGTCAGAGCTGTCACTTGAACACCCAAAATAACGACCAGAATAGTATTGAATGTCTTTAGGGGCCATCCATATATTACATACGTAAAACCGGGAAATTGGACCCCTCCCTGTTCGCAAGCGTACTTACTTCCATCCACACCTACGTACGTACGCTTGACGCACACCCCCACCCCCCACAACCAACTGCAGACTGTGTCAGTTCGACAGCTCCAGGCAGTGGCTGTCTGCACTTTAGGCCAGATTGAAGGATGAGTAATCCATGGACTCACTGCTGACTTGTGTGATAGTTTAATAATAGCGTTCAGAGGTAAGGACGTAAGGTGGCATGCAAGTGACACCTCCCACAGTCCTACTTCCCTGGTAGTACCTGATAGCTGAAAAGACTTCACTTTGGGTCACTTGAAGGGCAATCAATTTGAGGGCCAATATAGACAACCTATAGGTTTTAACCCCCCCCAGTTTCCGTACGCAAACACATGCATTATATGGATGGCTTCTTAACTGATTCTCCTTTATGCTTGCTAAATATTTTCTGTATTCATTATTACGACACATATTCAACTGACCCAGTTATCACTTTGTCAGTGGTCGAAGGTTCCGATGCTATTAGCGATGTGAATTGTGTTGGTTATTTGAACACAGAGTAAATGATTCCTCTACTCTGGAAGGCGGACCAAGGATGAGCGTTGCGGCAGATGCAGGAATACAAGGAAATAGTGCAAGTAAGTTTTTGTCGCTTTATATTTCATTTTGATGTCCAGTCAGACCCAGCAGGTGTCAAAAGGCATTAGCTATATGTTAGCTAGTCAACCACTAACTAACAAAGATGGGTCCGGTGTGGGAGCCCCAGGGATAGCTACCAATGAAACATACAGCTCTTTTCTGCAAAATAAAAAAATTTTGGAGTCTAGAGTTGTAAGTAGATGCCCATACGATGCTGCAGTAAGATAAGTAGGGGTAGATTAGGGAGTAATATATATATATATATATATATATATACCCTACTGTAACGTTTCTACCGCTAATAACTTTATTAGCTAATAGGCCTCTTGTTTGGTTATCTCTTAGGGACTGGTATGGATCTAATACCTCGTTGCTTTTATATTTTCACTTGCTCAGAGTCCCCATCAACAAATTCACAACATACATCATTCAGTTGTAGAGTCAATTACAAGACCTGTGCTTGTCATTATATGTATTATAACGATATAATCAGTTCAAGTTATTCACAGTTCAACAATTGATCACGTCTAAACAATCCTCTAGTCTAGGCAACCTATCTTACCTAAGACCAGCACGTATGCATCTTAAATATTCTATATATCTACGCTACATATAAGCATATTAAATTACCCTCCCGTGATGGTGCACCATTGAAGTTCCTTCTTGGCATTCGTATGACGAGTTCACCAACAATGTCCTTCGCCCGATTGTCAAGTTTTATTTGAAGAGTTCTCTCCCGATTTCCTCGTCCGTAATCAGAACAACACAGGTAAGTGCCGGTCTGATCTTTCCACGTAGAATTCTTTCTGAATGTTTCCAGAAAGCAAACGTTCGGTCAAGTATTTTTAGTCTCTTTATTTCGAAACTACTTGTCGATCCCAAGTTCAATCGTTCGTATCACTAGCTCGTAGTTATACACGTATCGAACTGCAGCTTGAAGACGCTATGTTCGCATCTTTGCTTGCAAACTTCAATTTTTAAACGTTCGAAATTAACTTTGTTAAATGTCGACTGATTTCGATTCCAAGTTCACCGTATCGTAGTATGTACTCTGTTCTACACGACTAACGTGAACATTTGACGATTTCTATCACCAATGTTTGCCTCTTCCTGAGTCAAACGTCGTAGCTTCACCACGACCAACTATCGCCATCAGCGGCGATTAACCGACTCCCCTCTGCCACGTCACCAGCAGACGGTCGACGTTGAGTTAACCAGTAATTTCGTATTGGCCAATGAAATCTTGACAATTTGCGGTTGACAACTCTCAAACCCTCTAACTTGTCCCCTAACTCTATATTATTAATTATCCTTATTGTGCTGGTCTTACGTGCTGGTTAATTAATTAAACAATTAATACCAATCAATAACTATGGTAAATCATTTGTATCATACACACAAATCATATAGCGCTATTCTATTCATTCGGTGTATTTGGGTGAAGAAAGGGACATACGCTACATGTACGTACAGAGGGTGGGAGGCAAGATAAATTACACCTATATTTTTCGCAATTTTCTTGGAAATACATTTAATGTGTTGGTCCCAGGTTAGGTGTTGATCGACGATCACCCATTTCATTTCTATTTTCATTCTATCTTCATTTCTATTGCCTTTTTTGTAGATTGGAATAACTTTAGCGGTTTTAATTGCCTGTGGAACCACACCCGTGTTTAAGGAGCAGTTAATAATCTCTGCGCAAGGGGAGGCTATTAAGGGAAAACTGATGGCAGCTACAGTAGGATCAATGTCATCAGTTCCACTGCTATGAATTGTGCGAATTGAGGAGCAACACTAAGAGTTTATCTGAGGAGCTGGGAATTAAGCCGATGGAACACGGCATAGGGGGCAAGGTAATCGGAAAAGAAAGTCTGGGATGCGGTATCTGATCAGCTAGTGTCTGGGCAATGTTAGAAAAGTAGTTATTGAGCAGCTATTAGTAAGGGATCTTTACTTTCTATGTTGCCAACCTTAAAAAATTCAACTGGTGGATCCCGGTCGCCCAATTGTATTATTGTACGAATAAGGCTCCAAGTTTTTTTTTAAGTCCAAGTAAAACAATTGTGAGAAAGCAAGATACGATATAATGTAATATAATATGATATGATTTGTAATATAATTATGATTTTTAATATAATTATACATATATGTGTACATACCTGCGTACCTTATACTTTCCTACCTTGTGTTTTTCACTTACTTATCCTTTGCAATAGGCGATTTTTCCCTCAAATTATTTATATGCCACACGCTAACCTTTCTCGTGCCGGGATGATCTTCTTGTTCATGACTTATGCGTCAGACAATGGCCCAATAGACGTGCAAATTAATACTAATGATAATAACTAATAATAATACCTACTTACATGCAATCATTCTTACATATGTATACATAAATATATACAGACATACATACATGATGCATACATACATAAAACTGCAAACACGCATAATAAGATATAGAATGGCACTTGAAATTTGTAAACAAAATTATTCCAGCATTGATCAAGTGCAACTCATAGTTTGCATTGTAATAATTGGCCCGCATTTCTGCAATATAGACGTGCTAATTAATACTAATAATAATTACTAATAATAATACCTACTTACATGAAATCATTCTTCCATATGTATACATAAATATATACAGACATACATGCATGGAGTGGCGCCAAATTAGTAATAACGCGCAATAATTGGTCAAGGCATCTGCTGGTCGGTGAGCACGAAAAGTATGAAACTAAGAGGATAATCGTTGTTTTTTGGTGACATTGGGAGCAGCAACGTTAACATAATCGCTTTCAAACTCTTTCAATGTGTAGGTCATTGCCACAGAATAAGTCATGAAAAATTGCAAGTGAATTAGTTTAGTGGTTTGAGTTTTAAAGAGTGTCAAAAACACCTTTCCTGTAATAACACCGTCAAGCCAGAACCTCCAACGCCATCTGGACTGATGCTCGGGCTGTGATGAGTTACACAGTCAACTATCAGCCTGCATAACATAGCACCATATAGCACTACAGGAATTTTTGGCAGTACTGTTAACACGCTTGCAATGAACTTGATAATAAATTTCAGATGCTGACATGGTATATCGGAAGGAAACTGGTTGGAAAAGCCAGAACCTCCAGCTACGTGCCATGTTGTACAAGCGATTAATACATTCCCTCCGAAACTATGTGCTTACATTTTGCCAGATTCTGATTCCAGTCCTGTTCATCATAATCGCCTGCATGATCCTTGTGGATCCACTGAAAAACACTCTTTTGCCATCACTAACCCTTGACCTAACCCACTTCGAAGGCTCAATCACTCCATACAACGTTCGAACATCAACCGCGGAAGCCATGAGACTGGCATCTTGCTATAACACTAGTGTTTCATGGCATAGTAAACCTGACCCCATCAAGTCAAAAACACATCACCGCACAATGGATGGCTACCTCTTAGGAATCGGAAAATATCACAGAAATCAGTACAACTGGGTCTACCAGATCGGCGCTAGCATAGAAGAAGACCCAGGCGGAAACTTGAACATTATCGGATTTTTCAACAGCAAAGTCCACCACACGATCGCCATCTCCTTATCGTACTTGGATAACACTCTGATGCAATGCTACGGCAACCAATCGAAACAGATCGTAACCATCAATCACCCACTTCCCAGGAAACCCTTGAAACATGAGATAGATATCTCAGAACCGCCGGAAATGATGGGATTCTTATTCGCCTTTTGCGTGTCTATCGGATTGGCCTTCCTCTTCGCCACTTTCCTGGTCTTTCCGATCAGAGAACGGAAGTCGGGGGCTACGCATAGTCAACTCGTGAGCGGAATTAAACTACATAATTTCTGGCTGGCAACATTTACTTGGGATTACATCAATTACCTCGTTCCGTGTATCTTGATCATCATCATCATCCTGGGCTTTCACACCAAGGGTTACGGGCAGCATGCTTGGTGGGTATACCGTACTTAGACGTAACCCTGCAAATCTTCTTCATTCTGACTGCATTGAGAGTATAATAGGAAAGAGAAGAAATCTAGAAAAAAAGTAGGAAGTGGAAGATGAGGAGGAAGAGGAAAGGACCAGAAGGAAGAAAAATGGAGATTATAAGGAGAATGAAAAGAAGTTGAAGTTGGTGAAGGACCAGAAGGCACTAAATGGAAGATTGAGAAGAATGTGGAGCTGAAAAAGAAGAACGAAGAAAAGGCTAATGGAAACAAAAGGAGGAGAAGTCACAAAGATGAAGCAGTTGGAGAAAATGCGTAGCTGATAGGGTTCGATGCTATCGCTCTCCACACCCGCCAGACAACTTGACGGAGGATAATGTCAAGAAGTATGAGGGTGATAAAATGATTTTAAAAAATACTAGAAGTAAAATAAGTAGGAGACGGAGAAGGAAAAAGGAATGTTATGGGAGCGAGATGGATGAAGACAATCTCAGAAATGAGATAAAGGAACATAAAAATTGAAAATGCGGACAGAAAGACAGGGCGATGGAGGGGAAATTAGTTAATATGACATTAATTATATTGTATTGTATTGTATTGAAACATTTATAAAGCGCCTCTAGTAGGGTGAACCGTTCAGAAGCGCTCCCAGTGCGCAAGGCCACAAGAAAAGAAATAGGTTTTGAGAAAAGCAAAAGAAGACGACATGCTACCAATTAAAATTTGAGAGCGAGTAGAAGGAGACAGTGTATTCCAGAGAGAGGGACTAATAATTTTCATTCTTCAATTACGTTTCTCCTCCGGTAGGTATTTAAGCCTCCTTCTAACTTACGGTTCAGACAGTGAATTGTTTTCGTTAAATCTACGATTACCGATAATGCTTTTTATGCATGTGTGTATTTTTCAGGATAATCTTTATTGGTTTAATGCTATACGGGTTTTCCATGTTGCCGTTTACCTACGCAATGTCGTTCCTTTTCAAAGAAGCCTCAGTCGGATTCGCCTGTGTTTCCGCAATCTGCATTATAACTGGTAGGGAGTCACAGTAAATCCTTTCAATGCTTTTGCCAATCTTTCCGAGATGAATCGTACAGGTATCGCTGAGTTTAAACATCGCTGAAATTTCGCTTCGATATCATTTAGGGCCTACTTTAAATGAAATATTATGCAATGGATACGCAGTAAGCAATAGAATAATTCAAGGCATTAGCGATGGACATGTTTCGTAAATAATTATTTCGTGAAGAAATCACAGTATTTTAAAATCAACTAAGTAGGTTGAGGAGTTGACGGGTTCATAATTAATTTTAGCATTATATTATATTGTCCTAGACTGGCCGCAACATGGCCACTCCAACAAGGGATGCGCATTGCGCAGCCTACATGGCGGCCTCATAATTATTTTAGCTCTGCAACAATATCACAAAATATTGTGTTCTCACAAAACATGTGTAAAGACTACAGTATTCTTCTTGTCGTTTTGAAGGAACGTTTACGAGCCTCGCTATGTTCATTCTGAACGACAATGCCCTAAGAACTTCGCAAAGGATATGCTACACATTCTTTCCCACTTACTGTTTTAACACTGTTCTTCAGAACATCTACGTCAACTACTACAATCATAAAGATTGCCTCCGAAAAATGGACCATGGAAAGAAACTTTCCGATCTCTGCGCATATTCAAAACTACATAATGAGCCCGAACCTTGTTGTCCAGGTATGAGATATCAGTGTGGAGTATTTAAAAGCCGCTATGTCCTATATGTATTTCGGATGCACTTGGTGTTTATATGCAACGGTCTATATCTTCTATGGTACGTCTATAATATTCTATATACGATGTATGAATGTGTGTATGTATGTTCGAGTCAACGTATTTGTCTGAACTTGGGCATTTAGAATTAAAATCTATGCAAAAACTTTAATTCAGCAATAATTTTTGGATGTAACAGGAAGGCTTCTGTCCCCGACATATTTTCAACAAGCGCACATACCACTGGTATACTGTTCAACAGCTTGAGAGTCTGATCAGACTTCTCATTTGCAAGCCTCGATTCAAACAAAAAATTTTGCCAAAATAGCTCACTTCACCCATTTCATCCACTTGCATACCGTTTACTACTTCCCTACTGACTAGGAATACCTGTTGCTGAATCAATATGAGCCTTTACTTTCCTTCTCTGATTCCTATTGCTACCTATTTCAATTTCTACAAAGGTGTACTGTAAAGTCGCCTTTTTCAACGTCACATTATGTGTGCAACAAATTATATTCTCTTCTTTTCTCACTTCGCTCGCTTCCTGTTTTCATTCTATTTCTCTTTCCCAATCACACATTCCATCATAATCTCTTCCTTTCTCACTTCACTCGCTTCCTGTTTAATCCTATATCTATTTCCCAATTACAAATTTCATCACAACCTTCGTTCCGTCTCCATCTCCCTTTCATCTTCGCCTTCCAGTCTTTTCCTTATCTGTGTCCTAGGTGTTTCCATTTCATCCAGTGCATAAGCTCTGGAAGACTTATTTCAGCCTCACTTAATGTGTGCAACAATTAATATTCTCTTCTTTTCTTACTTCAATCGCTTTCTGTTTAATCCTATTTTTCTTTCCAAATTACACATTTCCTCATATTCTGTTCCTTTCTCACTTCACTCGCCCTCTGTTTCGGATTTCCTTTTCGTAATAAGAGTCAAATTCATAGCATTTTCTCTCGCTTTTCTCTGCAAAGCCTTTCTTCGCTTCCGGTTTACATACTTACTTACGTGAGTATGTAATTCTTTATGTTCCTTGTCCAACGTCTTCTTTTAAAAGGCTCTTTCTTTCATATCCTTGTTATCTTGACCCTTACGCTGGTACACTGTACTTTGCGTTTTTGGTTTATCATACTGCTTCAAGTGGACACACATAACCGATAGTATTGTTTACCCGATAGCGCATTGGATAACATCTGGCGTAGAGTGCGAGAGGTACAGAGATCGAGTCCCATAGGCGGACCTGCTTTGTAGGCTGCAATTTGCGCCGTGTATTGCAGGCTGTCTGTTCTGTTAGTGGTTAAGGTTTATCGCATAACATGTACATATACAGCGCAGTGCGTTTGCAGGCGCCTAATTAAAGAATAAATATTATTATTATTATTATTATTACATGCAGGTCTGATAAACCGCTTTTCATGTCCGAGGTTAAACAATCAGTACCATCTCTCATCAAAACAAATTGTAGTGGGCCAGACGACAAAGCGGTGTTGAATAAAGTAAAAGTCATTCGGAATTTTTTTCCGTTTCTGAACTAAATTCTTTTACTTCTGTATTATCTAAGAGTCAGATTGAACTCCTTGAGAATATTGTCTTTTACTGGATCACAATCATCATGATCATGGTATGACAACCTATTCAACACCGCTCTACCTTCGTGTGTCGTTAAACGCAACAGTACTTACATCCAGTACGCTTTCTACATCATAAAACTGCTTAACCCATTTTCCACAGTTTCAACATATAACGAAATGTTCGCAAGGTCGGAACATTTGAAGTAATGTATGTTTCATACCATCACCTAACTTTTCATTTTGACCAAAGGCAGTGTTGGGTATGAGTTAACTCATATGAGTTTAAACTTACGAGTTAACTCACTTGCTGTGATTTATGAGTTTGAGTTAACTCACCTTAAAGGGTGTGAGTTATGAGTTTGAGTTAACTCATATTTTCTGTGAGTTTGAGTTGTAACTGTCAATTATTTTAAACTCAACTCACTCTTCGGCACTCGGCACATATTATGTCGAAACAAGCCTTTTTTATATCGTCGGCTTTCCATAATGGTGAGTGGTGACGGCAGGGAGGGTCGTAAACACTGCTAGCGGACAGTATTTAGCACTGCATATTTTGCATAATTGTGAACAGTTAAGAACAACATGGCTGAAGTATTATGTATTCTTGATCGAAAATTTTTTTCTGTTACAAGTAGGCGTGATGGAAAAATTGTTGCTCGATTAGAATGTGCTAGTATGAAACGTGTGAGTTTATGAGTTAACTCATTTAACAACTGAGTTTGAGTTAACTCATTTTACTTAGGATGAGTTGAGTTTGAGTTTAAACTCATTTTGAGGTGCATGAGTTGAGTTTTGATTTAACTCATTTCCTGTGTGAGTTTACCCAACTCTGACCAAAGGAGAATCCTCCTTCTTTTCTTTTCATTTCTTCCTTTCCTTTAGTTGTTCTCGCCATTCCAATCTTTCTGCCACCAATTGCTCTTCCTTTCTCCGCAGCATCTCTTCCAACTTATCCAACTGCATCAATGATAACCGTTCTAAAGTTCCATCTCCTCTTTTCTCAACGCCATTTCCTCTCTTCTCTCCATTTCTATCAACGCCATTTCCTCTTTTCTCAACGCCGGTTCCCTCTTCTCCACCTCTTCTCTCTGTCCTTAATCCAGAGGCGTAGCTAGGGGGAGCAGAGGGAGCGACCGCACCCCCTGAGACCATTTTCAAAAATGTGGGGCTTTTTCACAGTTTAATTTAGTTACTGTTTCACAGAAAAGGTTTACAATCGGAAGTGTATTTACTCTATTTATCTTAGAATCGTCTCAGCAGTCTCATTCGTCTGCTTTTATAACAAAATAAATCATTAAATTAATTCAAAATCAAGTTGGCCTATACTGTGATCTGGAAACTGCATTCTGGCAGTTTACCTCGTCTTTCAATATTAAAAGAAGAATAATGCTATCGTATGAAATCTTTCGCATTCACTCTAAAAAGACTGTGATACCAGTTGGGCATGATGGCCATCCAGGAGATCATAGAAGAAGCACGTACTCGTTCATAATTTACTTGCACTAGCTAATAATTCCCCTGCAAACCATCGTGGATTGTAACATTAAAAACTACGCCACGAAACAGTTGCTTGAGGCAAAGGGTATTCTTGTAACACTTGATACGTTCGAATTCTTAGTTTTTTAATATATTTTTTTAAGTGCCAGAGAAGGTTTTCAGTTTATCCATATAGGCCTATTTACAAAGCAGTAGCATTGGTCTCGTAACAGCTTCTCATTTGATTCAACTATTGGAAAACGATATGAAAAACATATGAAATGAATTTGAGTCTGAGTTTGAACGGATTGAGAATGAAGCAATCTGAGCTGGCTCAAAACTGTGACATTACTATACTGACTATAAGCAACATAGATTTCGGAAAAGAAAGAGATTCCATAGGGTGGATGATGGAATAATTATACAGTTTAGACTGATTCCAAGAAAAAATCATGGTTGAAACCTATATAGTGTCACTAGATTGTGTCCTAGGCCCTGAATAGCACAACTAAAAGATTTGAGCATTTTACATAGGTGGCATCCAAATTTAGTTGTTTAGATCCAAAGCATCTTAGCAATGTGAATGCCAATAATGTGACCAAATTAGAATCTTTGGCAGACATGTACTCGGATGTCATCGAAAGTCGGAGTGAAATCATGCAAGTTTTTTCCTTTAAAGACATGTACAAGGAAAATAATGATCAGTATTATTAATAAGGAAAATTCCAGTGTCGAAGAAGTGACCATGAATAATGTAGGCTACTAAAATTCATGATCGCCAATGACAAGTGTTCCATTTATCCTAGCCTGTCCACATTGTACCGCATTTTTCTGACCTTGCCAAAAAACACCGTTGGTGCGGAACGATCTTTCAGCCGACTCAGACTCATAAAATCATCGGCACGTTCTGCAATGGGCAACGACAGATTGTCTGGTTAAGCGTTGATTACGATCGAAAGACAATTCCATAATGATGTGGATTCTACCGAAGTAACCGATAACTTTGCTAAAAGGAAGCCTATAGACACAAAAGCTGTTTTTATTGGTTTGTGTTTTTACTGTATTCTGTTATGTTATGGTATACTATACAATAATTGCTCATTTACTATACATAGTAAATGAGCCACCTTTTGGATGATTCAGTGTTTCTATTTAAAATACAAAAATGAATACGTATAAACATAACGAATGTAATTAATTGAAATTATTCATTTTGGTAATTTGGGCCTTTCTGTGTGCTCGCTCCCCCTGGTGTTAAAACCTGGCTACGCCACTGCCTTAATCATCTGTTCACGCATTTTCTTCGTCCTATTTTTTTCTGACTTCTTGTGGCTGTGCTATCACACATTCAACCTCTTCCATCTCTTATCTAACCCATTCCATAGCCAACTTATTCAATATTGCCTCTCACTCGAGCGTTAAGAAGTCTTTCAAGGGCTTACGCAACGAGAGACAACTCTCCCACTGTTAAACGCACGACTAATGTTACTTTCCTCGACCAACCGTCATCAGCCTCTTTTTCGATAAAGCGTAAAAGTTCGTTACAGTTCGATTCTCCCATCAGGGTAAGTTCACGCTTTTTCAATACTCTCGAAGATGCAGTTTATCCCCAAGACATATTCTAATTTATTACCTCGGTATTTCAGATGCTGGTTCATTTTTTTTACATAATTTATTAACAATAAACAGCTCCATTTAACATATTAAATTGCAGCCCATCTAGACTTAGATGCATAGATAAAGAAAGGGTTGTGTGGGTTTAGGACATCGGTAGAGGCAGGAACTGTTAACCGTAACACCAGACTTCGCTTGTGGCCGTTTCTCCTTCACCTCCGAGACTTGATTTGACCACCGGCTGAACGACTTGTACCTTGTATTCGTATTCGGCACCAGAATTGGACTGCTGCATATAGAAACCTTCCGTGAACTTGGCACTCCGTGCACTCTATTCTTAGATCCTATACAGCTTGGCTTCGACTGAATCCTCTCGTGAATCAGATTGGCCTTAAAAACGGCATCCACGTGAAACAGAAGTCTGAACGAATGCGAATCAGACCTAAATTTGATCAGCCCTCGTCACATCCTCCAAACAACTGGTGACCGCCCGTCTAAGTTCGACTTGTAGTTCGGCCCACTAGATATCTATAGACTACACAAATATTTACCGTAAGTTGCCTATCTCTTTCTTAGGCCGGATAATGATCAATCCTTGTACCCGTTCTATTTCGCTGAAACCATAAGTTTCTTCTGAATTCTTGCGTGGCCAGGGATAATATCGTATCCCACCGCTGTCACCAACTGTAAGCCGTACCTTCCTCACAGGCATACACGAACAGAGCAGGACTGACTTTCTTAAAAAAGTAATAAGATATATAATATATATATATATATATATATATATATATATTCTAGACATGTGAATTAACAATTAGTTGTACACAAACTCACCTAAATTTAACCGCCCTATCACTGTAGCGTCTTGCTCCATTGCTGCTCCCGTGATAGAGTTTTATTGACATAATGCATTGAAAACAGTAAACCACTCCCACTTTACCTAAAACGCAGTAAATGCCCGGGGAAAATTAATGTACACCCCACAATATCTATGTATCCGTGTATGTGTTTGTATGTATGTCAGTTATATATATTTACTTACTTACTTACTTACTTACTTACTTACTTACTTACTTACTTACTTACTTACTTACATATTCAAGTATGTATGTATGCATGTATGTATATGTGTATGTATATATTCCTGTCATTGAATGTTAACTGGCTGTCATGTATTACTACGACTTTTTATTTAGTACAATAGGTGACCCTAAGTAGCGGGATCATTGTTCGTCTTTGATTCTTCCTTCTGGTAGCCCTATACTGTAGATTAGGCTACATTGTACTGCCATGATTGTCAGATCGACGTGGTGTTGGTTATAGGAAAATAAACTTGATTGATTGATTGATGTAAGGTATATTACTGTATGAATGTAGGTTTGTTTGTATTTTTGTTTGTTTTATGTATGCATGTATGTATTTATGAATGTATTTGTATAGGTTGTATATATGTATGCAAACCTGAAGGAAGAGTTTCTGAACAGAAATCTTGAAGTAGCGTTTAACATCATTTCCGTAATAAATCAACGAACGAATGATTTATTTATATATATATATATGTGCAGCTAACGTTTATGTGTGTATGCATGAAGCTGAATATTTCCAAAACAGCTTTTCATTCATTCATTCATTCATTCATTCATTCATTCGAGGATTGATATAGCGCCCCTTCAAGGGAACTACTCAGAGGCGCATCCGACACCAGCACGTTCAAATAAGACAGTTTTGAGATTTGCTAGAAACAAGCTAGGGATCTCAGGGCACATGCGGAGCTCTAAGGGAAGTCTATTCCACACTGAAACAGCTCGACTTTGCATAGTCGTGGAACGAGCGAAATGGACTAAAGGTACTCCTTTTCCCGCTGAGCGGATGGACGTCGGCCTTGGGCACCTGAAACGGAGCGGCAAAGCTCACGAAGGTATGCTGAGGCAAGGCCCTGATGACCAAATTTGGATCTGGGTTAGATTCAATTTCGAGATTGAACAGTTTGGATGTGCAAGGATTTTAATGGTCTATTATAGACAGATAAAAATTATATATAACACTATACTGCACGTGTTAATACAAAACATGTTAAAAGCGATCTTCTCTGACCTACAATTTCTTTTCCTAAAAGACAGTGATTGTTAGAGTTCTGTGTTTGTTGATTACAACTGTTTACATTACCAATCGCAAACAACTGTTGCACTTTTACATGGGCACTGTTGTTGCATTTTAAGACACTTGCGACCCACTCTGCAAAATAGCTAACAGCTACCTGTCGTGGGCGGAGCCTGGGGTTGGGAAGCCATTGTTCTTCATGGTCCTTCAAGGCTTCGTTTTCTTCTTCATTCTGTACATCATCGAAACCGACATCGTCGGACGTCTAAAGGCGATGAATCCGAACCGAGTGAGTCAAGCCGCGCTCATCGAGATGCATGCTGATGAAGATGGAAAGACCAGTGAAGATTCAGATGTGGTTACTGAGCGAGAGCGCATCCGGTCGAATCCGATACAAGAACTCGTCAAGACGGATTCAGTCGTCATCCAGGATCTGACAAAGCTCTTTGGAAACTTTGTAGCCGTTAACCAGTTGAATATCGGAGTCTCTCAGAAGGAATGCTTTGGTCTCCTCGGAGTCAACGGAGCCGGAAAGACGACAATCTTCAAGATGCTTACTGGAGAAATGCGGCCATCCTTAGGAAGCGCCTATATTGCCGGAATTAGCATCCAAGACGACCTTCCACAGGTGCGTCAGAAGATCGGTTACTGTGCTCAGTTTGACTCCATCATTGACCAGATGACTGTTCACGAGACGCTCTGGATGTACGCATGCGTACACGGAATTCCTGCTCAGGTCCGAAAAGAGGTAATCGACCGACTCATTGAACGTCTGACGCTTAAGCCATACACAAACAAAAGAGCCGGAAAACTCAGGTGATTCCGAATTAACTGTGTTCAAATTCAAATACCTGATGAGAAGTGAACAGATCGACTTTATACACTGTATATACAGCAATACTTAGAGACTGAATCTGATAATAAAACCTGCGTCCAGAGGAAGTGTGGTTTCAAATTTACATGTGTGATGAGATGTGAAGAAATCGATGTAGAAATATTTTGTCTCTTGCTGTGCATATATACACCGTTTGTTAAAGCTGATACGCTCCCGATCTTTAACCTTTACCTCTTTTTCATGTTGTTGCCTTTAACCTTACCCTGCCCGTAGTTGCCTTACCTTATCTTATGTTTTAACAGTTTAAAATGGCGTAACATACCTAAATAATTTATCCCGTGTATTGTGTTACGTTGTTGGTAGCGGTGGAAACAAGCGTAAGTTATGCGTGGCCGTTGCGTTGATTGGAAATCCGACGGTCGTCTTCCTCGATGAACCGACAACGGGCGTTGATCCAGAAGCCAGAAGACACGTCTGGAATACTCTGGCCGCCGCACGAAACGTCGGCACCACCATCATACTCACGTCGCACAGGTACATCCTCCTCCTCTGGTTCTGCTTATGCTGAAGACCCAGATAAATGGGGTCATGATGGAATCATGGGAATATCCTGATTTTTATTAATTCACTAATTAAAAAAACATCAGTCGATCAAAGTCATTTGGTTTTTAATCAGTTCAAGTGTATATTAGCTTCTTCAAGATATCTATTAAAGAAACGCTTCTCGAACAGTTGGTATTAAACCTACATACATACATGCATGCATGCATAGTTGCATACATGCACACACATGTACACACATATAGCCCAACAGAGACTAGGCGGACGAAGACAGACAACTTGCTCACTAGTACTAGTAGCCGTAATGTAATGTAATGTAATCACAGATTTATATAGCGCCTCTTCAGGAAACTCATCACAGGTTATCTCGACCTAACGCTTATGCAATAGAGATAAAGAAAGACCGAAAAAAGCTCACGTCGTAAGATGCTAGGTAACGCATTCCAGAAGGTTGGACCAAACACAGCTAAGGTTCTATGCTCCACTGAGGATGTTCTTAGTTGAGGGAACAATCAGGTCACACTGACAATTCTTTCACCTTTACTGAACATATTTCCAAACACCCACGCACTTCTTACTTTCATCTAAGGCGCCTCAGGGCTATCCGTCGATCTGTCTCATCTTCAGTTTTCACCTCCAAAGTCCATTCATCTGTCTGCTCTAGACTTGACTACTGCAATTCCCTCCTCATTGGTCTTCCCAAGGTCCGTCTCACTCCTCTTCAGTCCGTTCTCAATGCCGTTGCTAGACTAATTGCCCGTTTTCATCGATTCTCTTACATCACAACCTCTATGGCAGAAGATGGCCCCCGCTTTCTGCCAGCATCCACTTCAAGGTCCTCATCCTTGTCTCTGAGGATGAACTTGGTTTCGCTCCGAACTATTTATGTGACTTAATTCTTCGCCGTCACTCTCTGCTTCTCTTCGTCCTCTTCGTTCCTCTGACCGTTTGGACCTCATCGTTTCCCGCGTCAGTATTTCACTGGCTCAATCTAGGTCTTTTACTGCCATTAGCCTTGCCCTTTGGAATGAGCTTTCTCCCTCCGTTCGTTCTTCTATTCTCTCAGGTAACGTCTCTTCCTCTTTTAACTTTGTTAAAGCTTGCTTTTTTTCTCGAGATCTAGAAGCTAGAAGCGCTTTATAAATGTCCGAATACAGTTAAGTACAGTACAATATCTGGCTGCTTGAGAAGAAAAGCGCCCTTAGAAAACCTATGGAGGGAGATAGCATAGTTACTAACTGTGATATCAATCAATCAATCAATCAAAATCTTTTATTGAATCCAAATAACGTATATGACAAAACAATCTTCAAAACAAGAACAAATATATGAAGCTCACGTTACTGGAAGCAAAAGGTGGCCCTAAAGGGAAGACTATTCCCGCTAGGAAGGGACACCTATTTGATCAAGTGCCACTGCCTATCAGACTGTCCTTAATGCGGGATACCCAATTTCATCTTATGGTAAGGGTTAGTGCCGAATGGCGCAAATTAAACCAGTAGGAGGCATACCCATCAATGAGCAACCAAGAAAAGAAAAGGAAAAAAATTTGAACAAGTTTACGTTCTTAACTAATCTTAACTAAGGTACTTAACTAGGGAAACGACCACAATAATGAAATTAAAAGGAGCATTTAATACGGTCACAATTGAGAATTGAGAATTAAAAACGAGAATTGAGCATGGTCCACACGCGGTTATGTGCAACCCAATACCGTGATGTAATCCTAGATGTATGTTGTTAATGCAGTAGCTCAGGAGGTGTTCAGAAGGAACGATTTAAATCTGGTTTTGAATAAGTAGCTATTTGGAGAACGACGAATTTCAAGAGGTATTGTTTTCCAGAGTTTGGGCCCATAGAACTTAATACTAAAAACTCGTATGTTAGTACGAGTTTTTAGCTTACATACAGTTTATATGCTTACATACTTATATGTAGTATTTCATAGATGTAGTTCGATACAAACACGTCGTTACAGCGACATCGCGTTTCTTTGTTTTTCAAGCATGGAAGAATGCGAAGCCATTTGCACTCGGATGGGAATCCTCGTCAACGGTCGCTTCCTTTGCCTTGGGAGCCTACAACACCTCAAGGATAAGTTCGGCGATGGACATACGCTCATCATCAAGCTACAGCGCGTAGAAGACACTGAAAAACCATCGGAACTACAGGAACGGATTGAGAAACTGAAGACTTTCATCAGCGAAACGTTCCCAGAGAGCGTCCTCAAGGACGAACACGAGAACCTTCTTAACTACCAGGTCAAGACACGGGCTTTTAAGTGGTCTAAAATGTTCGGCATCATGGAGAGAGCGAAAGTCACGTACAAGATCGAGGACTATTCTGTGGGACAGACGACTCTGGAGCATCTGTTCATTGGATTTGCCCGTCTGCAGCGAGGGTCACGAGAAATCTCCAAGAAGAAATGCTGTGGACTTTGCTAAGAAGAAGACATCTCGTCAAATTCTATCACGCCATCTATTGATCTCGTTTTTGCATTAAGTGACTACATAAACATAAGAAGATGAAACAACTATACCGTTGATAATCCATAATTTAACCCTTACAAAACTTTTCATTAAATTACTTTGTGAATGTCTCTGACGTGTTTTGAATGCACATCGTGTCGACGCGAAGTAGACCCTACGTCCTTAACTGAAGCCTGTAGGAGACGGATGGGATTTCATGTCACTCCGGTCATGTTGCGCAGAGAAAGCAACTGCATTCGCTGCTTCTGATTAGTATTAATTTGGAGGGAAATATTTAGGAGCAGAGTAAATGTCTGGAGGGTCAGTTGTCGTCTTCAGGGTTAGTAGGAAAAGTACCTTGAAAAGCGATGGCGCACTAAAATCAAACCGTAATGAGATCAATATCCAGAAGATCAGAAGATATATACCATGCAGCTCTCGTGAATAAGCTAGTGCCCTTCTGTCTATAACTGTTGGTTTCTTTATCTGTGTCATCTTCTGTATATCAAACTTATCGACTATTTTACATTTGCAGCTATTCACTTTCCATCGGCCCAGATCTACTCGTTCCTCATCACACCTTTCTCTATCTCGGCATCCAGTCTCCTCCTCTGAAATTCTGAAATCGCTCCTTAATCTACGATGCACCAGCTCCTTCGAACAAACTCCAACAGATCGCTCAACCCCTCCTCTCTCGTCTGTCAGCCAAACCTCCCCTCCGCTTACCCACTCCTGCCGCTTTCCACTGACGACTGGAAGTTGAACTCTGCAAACTATCCTATCTTGATTCTACTTCTGAGCCACACCATGACCGCCATCATCAACGGCTTCTACCGTAGCACCACGCTGTCTATTTGGATTGACCTCCCCGGATTCTGACCTGGCACCATAGGCGTAGACTCTGGGGGGTCAGCCGGGGCACGTGCCCCCCCCAATAATTGAGGAGCCGGGGCAATGCCCCCCCCAAAAATCGAGAGGAGAATTTCTTCAAATATTAAAATATTATGTTTCAATTCAAATTTCTTCAGAAACAGAAAAAAGAGAGACATAGAACTGAAATACTATCAGATATCCATAATGGAAACAAAGATTTATTTTTATCTTCAATATCTTCAATGTGAAACAAATTTACATGTAAACAAAACACCCATTTCATACGCATTAACGTAACACCGGAAGCCTTTGCTGACTGTCCAGACCAGAGTGAAAACAACTTTTTCGGATTTTGCTTTAAACAACAACAAAAAGAAAACCACAAAATTTGTTTTTGTTTTAAAAAAATTTCTGATTTTTGTAGAAGTTATTTTAATAGCATTGATTAAATGATTTTAAATTTTCGGAAATCGCAACTGAATTTACTGAGTTGGAGCTCTTGTTCATGCCATTTTTCATGATTTTTATGATCCAAAATCAGAAAAACTTAAAAAGAACAAACACCATGTCATGTCAAACACCGACGTCGCTGCGCGACGGTTGGTCACATGCATGGACTATCTGTGTCCATACATGTTCGTCGAGGAAAAGGAAATGAGTTCGATTAAGCTCCTCACTCTTTGATCGAACTCGCAGTAGGACTCGACATACGCCGGCCCATGAAATCGGAAATCGCCGTTGAACATCACTAGATGTCTCTTCCGCCGACCTTCGATAGGAATCTTGCTGCTGCCCAAAAATTCCGGATGCAGATTAATGTCTAGCCCAAGACAGTTGCCGTCCACGTTAGCCAGTTGTTCGGGGTTCCTGTTAGGCCTGTCCACCTCGCGTAGCGCCCAAGGTGGTATTTCGGCCGAAACCTTCACCACTGATGGCATAGCCCTAACAGGCATTCCCCTACTTGACTGTTTCACCCCCTCACCACGATGAGGTGTGGATCGGTCTTTGAGGGGGACAAACACCATACAAACCAAAAAACCGAAAAAACAAGAAACAACGTTTCCTCTTGAAAAATTTTGTTTGCACCTCTGGTCCAGATCCCATGTCCTACCAATATTTTTGCCCCACCAATATTTTGGACAAGTTTACGCCAGTGCCTGGCACCGAAACGGACTACACTACATGGCTGTTGGAAACTTGATTTGTTATAGCGTCGGTGTTTAAGCGGGTCTCTTTGACGTTACTTTTGTGTGGCGCTGAGGTGGTACTGTGTTCCAGTGTAAGGGTCAAGATAACAAGGATATGAAACAACGAACTTTTCTTAAAGGAGACGCTGGATATGATACTAAGTAGGTATGTAAAACCGGAAGCGAAGAAAGGCTTTACATGGAAGATCGAGAGAAGGTGCTATGCATTTGAATCTTATTCCCATTTATTTGAAGATTGCATGAATAGGCAATCAAAAGAAATATCTTTCATAGCTTGTACACTGGATGAAATGGAAACCCTTAGGATGCAGATAAAGAAGAGACTGGAAGGCGAAGATGAAAGGGAGATCGAGACGGAACGAAAGGTTGTGGTGCAATGTGTAATTGGGAAAGAGAAATAGGATAAAACAGGAAGGGAGTAAATTTAGAAAGAAAGAGAATATCGATTGTTCCGCCCATAATGAGTGGTTGAAAAGGAGAATTTACACCGTGTAGAAATTGAAATACATGTAGGTAGGAATGGTGACGTCATATTACAATCTCTACCCTTTAATTTCGTAACAATTACTAGCAACGCAAAGCATACTTTTCTTGTTGTTGAATATTTTGGAAACGTTTTAACTTCTTAAACATCATTGCTCCATTACTATCAGTAAGTTTCCTCCCGGTTTTGAGTCTCAAACTCTTGTGCGTACTTTCGTTGGATGATTATTCGATACTATGGCTTCTAAGAATGACAAGGAACCACTTCCAAACTTCCCCCTCACGTGGTCCGTGGGAGTCCTCTGGAATTGGAAGCAAAGGGAGAGGTTCCAGATGGGATATGGGAAATGAGGAGTTAGATTTTGAAGGTGAAAGGGCTGCGGACGGGAAGCCAATGCAGCTGTTGCAGGGATGGCGTGATGTGATCTCTAGGACCAAGACCTTTCATTAGGCAAGCGGCCGTGTTTTAGAACGGATGATAGGGGTTGCAGTGTCGATGAAGGAAGACCGGATAGGACAGAGTTGCAGTAGTCAAGACGAGAGATGACGGAGGCATGAATAAGAATACTGAGGCAAGTTTCATTTAGGCAACGTTTCTCAACCACGGAGTGCCAAAGCCTACTGCTAAGAGCACACGGTGAGACCTTATCGTATGACGGAGGTAAAATGAAAACATAAATATTTTTTTTACCCGTATAGCCTCATTTCCTTATAACTCTCATTTCCTCCATCGGCCGCTCTCACATCTTCTCTGACTTTCTTTTTCTTTTTCGAACGGACTCACTCCGGTATTTAGATTGCAGACAGATTTTGATTTTTGGTGACCAGCGACTTATGCGTGGGAATAATACATTGTTCATAAGAAATTTCGTAGATTAAACTAAGTGATGCCTTGTCTTTTGACAGAGGCGCGATGAAAACATCGGAAAGGATACCATAGAAACCTTATTGCTTTTACTATACAGCTGATCGAATACGTCATTGCATCTTCTGACTGTATTACCACGAACAGATCTGAAATAAAAAAATTACGTCATAAACAATACACAAACATTAATATTAATTTCGCACACAGTTTAAAATACGTTTCAGAAAAATTGAAAGGATTCATTTTGGCTACTCATATATCGGCGTCGACAATAGGCCTAGTGTTTAATTTCATGCTAAAATGTGTTAGAGCAATACTTTTAGGCTGTCAAGACATAATTCAACCAACGTTTTCTTGCGAAATCACACGAATGTCTATTAGCCCAGCAGACTATTAAACTCCTGATGGATTCTGGATTCTCTAAGAAAGTTATTTTACTGCAATGGCGAGCTGGAGGTGCTAAAAGTTCTTCTCCAGAAGAAAAACGAAAAGCACGCCGGTGTCACGAAATAAAGTCTCCCCCCGAAACAGAGTCTCCCTCTGGCTGAAATAATGTCTCCCCCCGGAGACTCTGTATCGGAACAAAGTCTCCCCTTTGAAATAGAATCTCCCCTTCTACGATACAGAGTCTCCCCCATTCTAAAATCGCCCCCTCTATTTAGGTTGCTGTTCTATATAATTTTAAATAGGATTTAATATGTGCATTTTCTTAAATAAATTACTTTTATGTTTATTAGTTGAATTGGACATGAAATAAATATAACATGAAATAAAAAAAATCATGAAATAAATGTTTTATAATGGTATCATGTAGCATGTAATAACACTTTTAGGATGTCGGGCGGACTTATGTAATTAAAAAAAAACAGTGGAGCGATTAGACACATTGTTATATAATTGAGGAAATGGCTCTGATTAGAAGTGGACATTTGCTGGTGCTAGTTAGCGCTTGTTTCTTAAACGATTCTGTGATCAGTAAGCCCTTCCTACGGTGGCCCGTTCCGGTCATCTGGTAATAAAAGAAATAAAGTCGTTATAACGACTTTAAAGTCGTAATAACGACTTTTTGGTGCTAAAAATAGACTACAAAAAATATTTTTTCAGAATTCAAATTATTCTATAAATAGGTCTAACACGGGCTTATTGCGACTTCTTTCATGTTTATCAGCTTCATTCGTATGCGTTTTACTAATAGGTGTATCTCTTCGATATAGGCCTAAATACGCATTCTGTGGTAAGTATTAATGATAGCATGAATAGTAACTATGTAATATATAATATAGGCCTACTGGAGTAGTGTTGAAAACAGTTTATAAAGTTACAAATGCTAATCTAACTTAACTCGAGGAATTGGCGTATTCAATTAACGTTTCATTTTGGCATTTGTATAATAATAATAACACAGCACTCACCTGTAAAGAACGTGTAGGCCTACCTATATCTGTTTTCGCTTAATCAGGTGGTCACAATTTGAATTTTTACAAGTGCATAGGCATCAGCCCGGTCGGTAGATATAGACCTGAAATGGGCCTATATATATCGAGGAAATAGTTAGGCCTATATTTTATCCCATTCAGATAGGTCTATATTTGCAGAGGGCCGACAACCCCAGATTCAGGTAGGCCTATAGGCTATATACCCCTAACCGACAGCAACATATTCAGATAGGCCTTTATATATACGCCTATACAGGGTCCGATTTGTCAAAAAAGAAGCAGGGGGGTCGGAAATCTATACAAATAATAAAAATTTATTAAGCCATAATTAATTTTTTTTACTCATTATTTTGTAAATGAGGTTAATGAACTTCCATAATATGTCAAGATTCTGCAATGACCAAGTCAACTACGATGCAAACATGACATCGAAAAAATTTTATATTAAAAATTAAAAGGAGTTTTCAGTCGCAGTTTTAGCTGAAATATACTAATAGGAACAACAAATTGTAGGCCTAAACAGAAGAGTTAGACGTGACTAAATTGCACTGAAAAATGAAATACAAGTACACAACCAAAGCTATCAAACCATTGCACCAAGTACTGTTATTGGAAAAAACCCAATGACCTAGTGCACGAAGTACACTAGTACAGCCACTATAAAAAAAGCTGTGCATATTTATTTTGTTTGTGCACAATAGTCGCCTTACCAATTGGCTTATCTAAGGCATCATGGCGCCCAGATTTCAGCCAGGAAATAACGTATATCCTGGCATTCCAAGATGTTGGAGATGGCCCGTTAATGCTGATCATCAGCAGGTAGTTGATGGGACCAACAGCCAGCAGGTTGCGCACTGTAGGCCTATGTTGCAAGTTCATCTGGCTAAAGCTACGCTCGCAAGCTGCAGACGAAATGAGCAGAATCTTCAAAGTCTGCTCAAGTGTTGCAAGATGAGACCCCATATGTTGGCCTTGTTTGTAGGCCTATGTATAGAGTACTCGATCACAACCTGGGAATTGTGACTTATTGTTAATTTTTTTAAATATGAAAATAAATTGGGAAGATCATTTTACTTATTATATAGTCTTCTATTAGGCCTATATTAAGAGGTTCAAGTACAAAACAAAAGGATAAGCTTTAAGATTCTTATCCAGTTTTTAATAGAAATTGTTGATACAGACAAAGAAAGACATTAAAAATAGTGATAGGCGGGACCTTAAAACTAAAAACAGATTTAGTCAGTTAATTAGCTCAGTTAAGCCTACAGTTGGATCTAAATTTGAATAGGCCCAATAGGACTTTGCACACTTTTCCATTGGCAAAGTCATCAATAAACTGATTAAAATTCAGTTGACGTAGAATATCACTCTCTATGCTCAACGCTGCAGGGAGGCTAGTTCTCTAATGTGTCATACATGCGCGAAGCATGTTCTTAATTATCTTCATCTTAGAAAATGAGCATTCAGCACTACAGTTTGTGACCACGAGAACCAAGTACATTCTTAACATAATTTCCACATTTGGAAATGAACTTTCAACACATTTGCCATGTAGGCCTATTGGTACATGAACTGCTCCTGACTTATGTTGAGGCCTGCCCTACCTGTCTCGTGTTTAAACATTTTGACAAAATAAGAACACTGCATATTATGAGCTCATTGCCAAGGCTTTCATCGAGGTCATCACTGTATATTGCTACAAGGTTTTCTCTGAGTTGTGTATTTCTTCATCACTACAAGATTCAAGCCTAGATAGAAAACCAAACCTTGAGCAGAGTAGTTCTTATGATGCAAGCCTTCTTGTCAACTCGGTTGTGAATTGATCAACGATGGGCAGAAAATTGTCTATCCGAAACTTCTCTGAAGCAGAGTGCACAGCTTCTGGGGTTCCACCATAATCCAGTGGTAGGAGACATACGTTTTGATGACGTGTTCTTGTTTGAACATATTCTGCCGTTCCACAACAGAGTCAGACTCGGCAGAGCGGGAAAGTTGTTAAACTGGCGGTTGTTCGACAACAACTGCAGCATCACCAGTGACTTTATATAGGCACAGATGAGCCTGCATTTTGACCATCACGGTGACAGCAGATGTACTAATAGCTTTTGCTTGAAGGAAAACAGGAAAACTACTTTGCAAGTACTTTCTGATTTTGAGATGTTTTTTCTTTACTTAACGCGTTTTTGAGAGCCACTATAGGCCGATTAGTGGCTCTTATGCCGATTTCCAATTCGGTTCATGTCACAAAAATGACAGCATATAGCTGCATGTGCTCTGCTATAGGCCTAGATGTGCACTCTAGTCTAGGTCAATCGAGGTCAAAAGCGCCAGCGAACGCTGGACAGAATGCCACTGTCTGCTTGACCTTTACCCCGCAACTGGATGCTCGTGGCGTTGGAGCCGATGTGCCCAAGGCGAGGACCCTGGGCATGAAGGGACCTGAGGGGCTGGCTTGTGCAGGAACTGCGGTCCGTTTGCTATCGGCTGTATGTTTGGTCATGCCCTGCGAAATATCTCTGACACTGCGTCTGCCTACACAGTAGACGACCTCAGCTTGAGTTAAAAGTAACTTAATCCGTCAACAGCTGAAGATGCCAAGCTTAAAGCGCTACTCGTGAACAATATTAACGCGATATTTCAAAATTAGGGTACCAACTGGATAATAAATAATTACCCAAAGGTGACAAGGCAGTACTGCTTGCGATTGGTCATAATGGAGTCGTTTGGTGTAGGACTCAGGGTAATGAATTTGAGGGGTCAAGCCGACCCCCTCGGGGGTCGGCCAAAGGCTTGAAGCAGGGGGTCAAAAAAAGAAGCAGGGGGGTCCAACCCCCCCGACCCCCCCGGCAAATCGGACCCTGCGCCTATATGGCCAGCCACAGATTCAGATAGACCTACATATTCGCCGGACCTGTTGCCACAGATTCAGGTAGGCGTATATTTGAGCCGGACCGATAGCCACAGATTCAGGTAAACCTATAGGCTATATGCCCCAAACCGACAGCCACATATTCAGATAGGCCTTTATACGTGTATACGCCTAATATGGCCAGCCACAGATTCAGTTAAGCCTATATATATATCTATGCCTCTGACCCACAGCCACAGATTCGGTAGGGCTAGGCCTATATATTGCCGGACCAACAGCCACACACTCAGGCAGACCTACATGTACATATTCGCCGGACCTATAGCCACAGATTCAGGTAGGTCTATTTTTGCGCCGGACCGACAGCCACATATTCATATAGGCCTCTGTATGCGCCTATATGGTCAGCCACAGATTCAATATACATGTACGCCTACCTGAATCTTTGGCTATAGGTCCGGCGAATATGCACGTCTACCTGAATGTGTGGCTGTCGGTCAGGTGAATATATAGGCCTATCTGAATTTGTGGCTGTGGGTCAGAGGCATATATACTATATAGGCTATGGGTCCGGCGCAAATATAGGCCTACCGACTCTGTGACTGGCCATATAGGCGCATATAGAAGCCTATCTGAATATGTGGCTGTCGGTTCGGAGCCATATAATAGGCTTACCTGAATCTGTGGCCGATTCCTCGAGTTAAATTAGGTTAGCATTTATAACTTTATAAACTGTTTTCAACACTACTACAGTATATTATATATTACATAGTTACTATTCATGCTATTATTAATACTTACCACAGAATATTATCTCGAATCAATGAGTACCACACCTTCAACTCACTCAACCCACACCATTCTGGTTTTACCAAACGGCACGTACTCTACCGAAACCCTACTCACTTCCCTCTATAATAAACAATTGTTTCTGCCATCTCTCATCAACAGGTCTTTGGCTTCTGTCTTCTTATTTCTGCAGCCTTTGATACCATTGACCACAATATCTTACTACAAAGACTGTCAACCTGGTTCGGTTTTACCGACACTGCTCTCCTCTGGATTCAGCCCTATCTCTCCCCGCTAGTTCTCCGTCAAAACATCGGACACTTCAACCCAATCATGCCCTCTCACCTGTGGTGTTCCACAAGGTTCTGTTCTTGGGCCCCTTCTGTTCATCCTTTACACTACCTGACTAAGCTCACTCATCAAAGCATCCTCAGTTGACCATCATCTTTATGCTGATGACAAACAGTTATTCATCTCTTTCTCTCCAAACAGCTTCTCACATTCCATAGATCATCTTCTCTATGTGGTTACCAAAATCTCTTCCTGGATGACGTCAAATCTCCTATGCTTAAACCCGGCTAAAACTGAATTCATACTTCTAGGCCTGCGCGATCAACTTAAAAGATCCAAGATCGGATGAGATCCATCTTCTTCCTTCAATCTTGACTCTGCATCCACCAACACATTCACTGTAAACGCCTCTGTCCGCAACTTAGGCGTGATTTTTGACCAGCACCTCAGCTTCTCCGATCATATCATCCATGTCTTTCCCGCTGTTGCTTCATGCACATCCGTGACCTTCGCAGAATTCGCCATATGATAGACTTCAGAATCGCTACTTCTACAGTCCACGCAAACTAGATTACTGCAATTCACTCTTTTTAAACATAGACATCAGCCAAATAAACCGCCTTCAAACCATTCAAAATGCACTCGCCCGTGCTCTGACTAAAATCCCCAAGCACCACCACATCACTCCTGTCCTCAAATCTCTCCACTGGTTTAAAATACCATAACGAATAGAATATAAAGTCTTATCACTCGCCTACAATACACTCCAAACCTCCCAGCCCTCCTATCTCCGACAGCTGTTCACGGTCCAACCAGTCCGCTCAACCCGCTTCTGCTCTGCCCTAACACTGCTTCGTCCTTCCGTCACCTCATCATTAAAATTTGCGAATCGCTCCATAGCCATTGCTGCCCCACCCCTCTGGAACAAACTCCCACCAATACTACGAGAAATTTCAGATCCATCCTATGGACTGACCAAAACGTCACCACTTGCTAGCTCTCCACAGGTCTTTCACTCAAAACTGAAAACACTGCTCTTTCACAAAATTTAATCTTATCCCGATTCCTCCTCTTCTCCCTTCCTCCCTCGCCGTTTCAACCCTAAACACCACCCACCTTTACCGTCTTACTGTCTGCCTGACTGACCCCTTTGGATCTTGACCTGGAACCGATCTCATCCCCGCCTATCGATTTTGATTTGACTATGCGCCTGTGAATAAGCTGGTTCACGCGACTTCGCTTTTGTGGGCGCTGTAGAAATATCGAGATTACGACTACGATTACAAATGCATATTTACATTGAAAAGATACACCTATTAGTAAAACGCATACCAATGAAACTGATAAAGATGAAAGAAGTCGCGGTAATGTATCGTTTTAACGGAATTAATTATTTCGGATTTCTTCCACTATCGTTTTAACGAAATTAATTATTTAATAACTTTCTGTGCCATGCTTAGGCCTACTTACAATTGTTAGTTATATTTAAATCGCTGATCCCGCTTCTAGTTTAAGTTATATTTTAATCGCTGATCCAGCTTCCAGTCTTAGTTATATTTTAATCGTTCACCCAGCTTCCAGTTTAGTTATATTTTAATCGTTCTCAGCTTCCAGTTTTAATTATATTATCATCGCTGATTCCGCTTCTAAAGATAATATACAATAATTAATTCCGCTATTCCGATATGCGAAAATTGATCAAAATAATTAATTCCGTCAAAACGATAGGTTACCGAAGTCGCAATAAGCCCATGTTATTTATAGAACAATTTTGAATTCTGAAAAAAATATTTTTTGTGGTCTATTTTTAGCACGAAAAAGTCGTTATTACGACTTTAAAGTCGTTATAACGACTTTATTTTTTTAATTACCAGATGGCCGGAACGGGCCACCGTACCTTCCCATTTACTAACTGATGTTGTATTGTTTTTGCCAGCAAGCGCTAACTTGCTTCACGCTGATTCTTTGAGGGTTTGACCTGCCACTGATAATTATTGTGTTTGGATATTGGTCGTTGAATATTATCAGCGTTAGATGTATCAGGCCAGATAATTAGCTATACAGGAGTCAGACACAATACATTGGAATAACTAAAACTGTACTGGCTTCCCGATACGAGCTAGCCTTGGCTTCTATGCAATTTTTGATGTGGATTAGACCTACCCTTCAACTGGTGTGAGCTGATGAGTTGCGCTTGATTTTCTGTGATTCTTTTGATGCGGATTAGGCCTACCATTCATCCATTCATCTGGCATAGGCCTATTATTTGTTTATTATTATTATCTGGTGTCAGGTTATTACCTAGAATAGGAAAGTCATAACCAGTGATTGTAAATGAAGTATACTCTCTTGAAGTCTCTTCATAATATGGGCTGTGCCCTTGCTTTTCTGGCATTCATCAATGAAGATTAGGCATACGGATCAGCGGATAAGATAATTAAGATATTTTTTTTATTTTGGTAACCAAACGTTTCTCAAATAACACAAAACATACAATAGAGGAGACCCAAAAGGGGTCTATAAATCCCGCTACCAGGGTCACGGGTAGTAATACAGAAAGTCCATCAGCCATCACTCAAAATGCCAGGATAACTCAATGCTTAACTAAATCCTGTGAGCATAACATTAGTTATACAATGGTGTAATTTTTCTTAACTAGGCCTAATACTTAACTACCGCCAAGATAACATTACCCGAGTTTAAACGAGTAGGCCTACATATATAAAAATGCAGAGGATTAAACTTCCGAGGTGTCAAGTATAGGTGCTCAAGCAAGAACTTCCGGGGTGTCAAGTGTAGGTGCTGAAGCAAGAACTACCACAGCTCATTCATGGACAATCATTTGCATACATACTTTCGTACCCATATTCCCACATTCACTTATACACACTTTCATCCATGTTGTCAACTTACTTACACTCCTGGAATCACTCCTTCTGCATGCACACATACACGCCCACAAACATGCATACTCTCTCACATACACACACACCCACACACACAACAACATACGTGCATGCATACTGACAAACATTCAATTCAATATTCAATAATTCAATAAATCTTTGCAATAAACCAGTCATTAACTTTGATAAGCTCTTTAACATTATATGCACACATACATTCACACACACACACACACACACACACACACACACACACACACACACACACACACACACACACACACACATACACACACACACACACACACACACACACACACACACGCCCACATGCCCACACGCCCACACACACACACACACACACACACACACACACACACACACACACACACACACACACACACACACACATGCACCCACACTACAGAAAACACATGCAATCATGCATCCGCACACCATTACATACACATACCTATACATATTACACCAGGTACAGCCTGCAAACTATATTTGTGATTATTGTAAATAATTTAGATAATTATAGCACTTTGTAAGGAAGTCAAATAAGTAACCACCTTGCCATCCTTAATTGATTGCGAGCATTATAAGGAATCACACACTTGGATATAGTTGTCAAGCACCAAATTAATATTCGAGCACATACTCTAAAGGCATAGTGTTGTGCAAATCCACCGGTTTTAATACACAATACAACTGTGAAGTAGATCACACCAGTGCCTCCGAAAAAATCACCACACAATGCATCCACACTGTAGATCAGAGTTTCCCAAACTGTGGTCGCGACCCAAAAGTGGGTCGCGAAGCTCTGGCAAGTGGGTCGCCAAATTGTTTCGAGAAACATTCATTTTTTGCAGCAACAACATTTGGTTATGATTGGGCTATAATTAGCTGGTTTGCAATAAATTAAAACTTTTAACCAAGTTTCCTTTTAATGCTTTAAATTTCTAAGCGCTGTACGTAAATCCGCATATTTCGACAACAAGATATGAAGCAAATTTTAGTAGACAATGCTTCATTTTACACAGTGGGTATCGAGACTGCCAAGATATTCACAAGCGGGTCGCGACCCAGAAAAGTTTGGGAACCGCTGCTGTAGATTATACTCCACAGACAGACCGTGCACAAAATGCGTCCACAGCATAGATTACACAACAAATCTATAGCATTAGGTTACATAAAAACTTAATTACCACTATCAGTGCAACTAATGTATAGTTTACACAATAGTTCCAAAGAATACCCTATGTAACTCATCAGTAGAGTAAGTCGCACCAATGCAACTATGGAATAAATTACAGAAATAGAATTGAATACCTAAAGCATTTGTGGCACACACCCCATTATTACCCATAAGACACCATCAATGCCACCAATGAACCATTACTTAGTGGTTCCAATGAACAGATTACCAAACATAACAACAGAGTAAGTTGCACCAAAGCAACAAGAAATGAATTACAAGAATGGTATAGTTTGCGTAGAGCTCTAAGGATCAGTCCCCATCAATGCATTCACAGAATAGTCCATACCAAAGCATCAGTGATATAGGTTCCACCATTGCATATAAGGGACAAGTGACACATTGCTTCTACAGAATAAATCACACCATAAGTTTACAGTATAGATTCTTCAATGCATCAGGGAATAGATTGTACCAGCAACAGAGGAATAGATTACCTCTTCTGTAGAAAGCTTATATCAATTAATCTACAAAATAGATTGAGCCAATACAGCTGTAAAATGTATTGTGCAATGCATTAATGTGCATTAAAATAGAAATAACCAAATGGAATCATTAACTAGATTACATAATACAACTAAGAAGTGTAATACATCAGTCAGAAGAGTAACCTCTGCTACTTGTTTTTCTAAACTGTCTTGTTAAGAACGGTTACATTGATTAAATATAATATATATCTTTGTTAAATTTACTCCTATTTTCCATCGCTCTCAATTAACTTCGACAGTTGAAAGGTATTTTAGTCATAGTGTATGCCATTTAAAGTCAATTTATTTGACGCTTTAGCATCTATAGGTGCTTGCAAACTTGTACAAAAAACTCATAGGCCACAAATACTTACATATTCTACGATGGGTGATAGTTTTTCATACTTTCCAGAGGCTATTACCACGGACATATCCCCCAGACATATTCCCTGGACATATTCCCCACTGTACATAATCCCCACTGGACATATTCCCCGGACATATTCCCCACTGGACATATTCCCCAGACATATACCCCACTGGACATATTCCCCGGACATATTCCCCGGACATATTCCCCCGGACATATTCCCCACTGGACATATTCCCCACTGGACATATTCCCGGACATATTCCCGGACATATTCTCCACTGGACATATTCCCCGGACATATTTCCAGACATATCCCCGGACATATTTCCCCGGACGTATTCCCCGAACATATTCCCCGATTTTTAGTAAGTCATATTCCCCCCAGACCTATTCCCCTCTGTGCATTTAGCAATCGTGCCACTTCAAAACGGATGCTTTGAAGTATATGATCAATGAGTCTTCACTAACATCTTAAATCAACTTTATGAAATAGACCAGCGGTTCCCAAACTTTTCTGGGTCGCGACCCACTTGTGAATATCTTGGCAGTCTCGATACCCACTGTGCAAAATTAAGCATTGTGTAAAAAAATTTGCTTCGTAAACTGGTATCGAAATATGCGGATTTACGTACAGCGCTTAGAAATTTAAAGCATTAAAAGGAAACTTGGTTAAAACAGTTTTAATTTATTGCAAACCAGCTAATTATAGCCCAATCATAACCAAATGTTGTTGCTGCAAAAAAATGAATGTTTCTCGAAACAATTTGGCGACCCACTTGCCAGAGCTTCGCGACCCACTTTTGGGTCGCGACCCACAGTTTGGGAAACTCTGATCTACAGTGTGGATGCATTGTGTGGTGATTTTTTCGGAGGCACTGGTGTGATCTACTTCACAGTTGTGTTGTAAAGCATTAAAAGGAAATGTAGGTAAAAACAGTTTACCATTTATTGCAGTCCAGCTAGTTATAGCCAAATCATAGCCAGATGTTGGTGCTGCAAAAATAAATGTTTCTCAAAAACATTTGGCGACCCACTTGACAGAGCTTCGCGACCCACTTTTGGGTCGCGACCCACATTTTGGGAAACTCTGAAATAGACAATCATCTATTTGAATATGAAGTCATTCATTAGTCTAGGATAAATTTACAGAGAGTTTATTAGCTTTAACCCATCAGTGCCTGACTTTTAAAAATCTTCTCAAAGTGTAAAAACGTTGTAAATGATGAGTTTGGACAATAGCATGCATGCACAATTTCTGCAGAAGTTTAGCTTCTGATGTTTTAGGAGCAAGTTTTTTAAGCGTTCCATTTTGGGGGATGTTACGCAAAAGTGGGTGCATAAACTATTACATGTTAATATGTACATGTTATTTCACTTATGACTGTTATTACAGCTAAGTTTAAAAACACACACAGTAGGCCTATATATATACTCAGAATCAAACTTGTAAAAATTGTCAAAATACACAACATACTTTGTGAGGAGGTAGCTTGTAAACTAAATTGACAACCACTGAACCACTCAATCCTAACTGGGGATCCGTGACACCAGCATTTTGGTATGGGTCTAATTGAATACAGTAGCCTAGTGGTGTATTCAACGACCATGCTTTGTAACCATATCTAACAGTTTAGAAAAAGAAAGGCAAATTATTTTACAACTGATTATTTATTATATTTAAAAACTATATTTAATTATTATTCATTTAAATTATATAACAACTACAGACAAAGAAAGGTGTGTGTTTTTTTAGCATTGTTTAGCACTACATCGCATAGCGAATCTGTTCTCTCTTTATCAGTGTATAATTTATGTTTATAATACTTGATTTATTATTAAATTCTGCATAAATTTAAGAGTTTGTGAATTTATATAATATTAACTCTAACTTATAGTGATAATGCTGTTGTACAGACTGCCGTTAGTGCTTTTTAAAACAGCATTTTGATGCATTCACGATGGAGAATTATGTTTCTTGAACTTCACCCACTCTCTCATGCCTACTGTCCCCAAAAATGGGACAGTGACTTAATGACAAACTGCATATGTCATATTTATGAAAAATAAACCAGATGTAACAACTTATGCAATGTCATATACCAACCTTTGTGAAACCACAAACAGTTCTGTTGTAATAAACGCAAATTAAATAATTTAATATTAGATCAGAAAAGTCCGCAATGTTTACTTTAGCTAAAATAGGCCTTCGGTAAGGTAACAGCAGTTTTCAGCCGAAAAACTATTTTTGTGCGCATTTCCAGTCCAAAACAGATTGAGCAACATCTTGACATGATAATTATTAGGGGCTTACATTTAATTGTTCTCCTAACGTATTATTATTTTAATGTGAATTTTTTATGTATTGTCCCATTTTGGGGGACGCTAGGCACTAACGGGTTTCCGATAGACTTTCTAATGCATTACTTGGGTATTTACCTTATTATTATATAGCGTTTCAAGATATTTATGATAGAAATACATTGGTATCGTCGGCAAAGATTATAAAATTAGGAATTTACGAGGAGTTCGAGATATGGTTTACGTATATCTCGCGTTGAAATAAATTCTCCTCCCGGGGAGAGTTTATTTCAACGAGGGATGAAATATTCTCTCCCCCCGGAGACTTTGTTTCAGAATATAGTCTCCGGGGGGCGAATTTATTCTGAAACAGATCCGCCGGGGGGAGAATCTGTTTCGAAATAGAGTCTCCGGGGGAGACTTTTATGGGGGAGACTCTGTCACGGGACACCGGCCAACTGAATCAGAGACAGTTTAAATCATTTACACTTTTCTCTTAATATATTGGAGATAATTTCTTTGTTACAGTGTAATAATAAATGAACTATATTTTCTTTAACTTCACAAGAAATACACAATCCATTATCAATTTTCTTCACTAAAACAAGTCTTTCATTAAGGTTAACTTTCCCCAATCTTAGTCTGGATATTTGCTATTCCTTTTTCCTACTAAGATCCATGAATTTATTATTTGTGTCTGCTACAGGGCACATGCTCTTATAATGAATAGGCCTACCTTTGATATCACTATCATATTCCTTCTACCATTGAGATTATATGATATTTAATTATTGAAAATACATCTTGTAATTTTAAATAATCTGTGGAGTTACAGCGAAATCTTTAAAACATTTTTAAACCCTGTTTTTCATTATCAACTATCCATCCCACCTGCTGCATCAACTATTCCCAGTTCATTGGTCTGCATCACCTTCCGGTGAACAGATGGCAACAAGGTAGGCCTAATGGTTGTCAACACATCCAGATTTTGTTATGCCACTATCATCTTTGTCACAGCAGTTTTGAAGCAGTTTTTCCAAGTCAGAGAACATATCTTCGCCGGAGAGTGCGCCATACTCTCGCTTGAACTCGGAGTCATATAGCTTCTGGACTCGACTAACTGAGGGCAGAAAGCAGCCACACGGAAGTATTCATCGCCGTATTTCAGCAGCAAATCAGTCTTCAAACAGTGTAAGGCTGATGATGCAGAGTGACCATGGTGGAGCAGGGCCAACAATGTCTGGAATCATGTTACGAAACTTCACAGCAGCAGCGTTGTCAGTGGAGTGGTTTTGGCAATCATGACAGTGGTGGGAGAGGCACTATTCTTGGCTGCAACGTGACTTCTTGAGTACATTACAATCCTGAATAATACAATATCTATTGCCAATCCATTGCATATTTGTATAACATAAATATACTGTAATGTTACAATCAGACTTAATATGCTATACACGATACTCAACAGTGCACTCGCAAAGAGCAGAAGTTGCTATTCCGGTTAAGAAATAATTGTAATTCTAAAAACAACAGGAATAATAATAATAATAATAATAATAATAATAATAATAATAATAATAATAATAATAATAATAATAATAATAATAATAATAATAATAATAATAATAATAATAATAATAATTATTATTATTATTATTATTATTATAGTTATAATAGTAACAATAATCATCGAAGATAGCAATAACAGCAGTCCCTCAGGGCTACTGAGGCAACCATGGTATGAAGTGTTAGCGACTGTATTTTCTTAGCCTCGGCATGCGAGGGCGGGTCCCGCCAGTTCTCTCACCCGCCGTCTCATCTACCCACCAACAGTGTATGTTCAGTGTACTCAATATGGCTGACTTGGCTAGGGGGTGCATGTGAAGCAGAATTCATGAATCAAAATTCTGCTCTACCATTTGAACCCTCGGCCTCTTGACTGACAATAATCATAAAACAGATCTTATACTAATAACATAAATAATAAAAATGAGGAAATACGTTGAAAATATTGCAATTTCAGCACACAGCTGAAATATAACAACTCCTCTTCTCACCTCTTTACAACAATGTGCACTGAAGCACGACAACCAGTGTGCTTGTGCGGACGCTTAGTGTGTTGTGCTCGAGAATCAGTTTTGTGCTGACACCTCATATCGAGTCGGAAGAGGTTGACACGGCCTGAATGAGGATACATTTTGCTGACTCTCCACGTGATGTAACTAATGATCTGCAGTTCTCTCAGCCAAGCCCCCTTGCATAAAACAAGCCCATACTTAATTTTTTGTTTGCAGCGTTGCATATTGACATGTCTGTTCCGCTAGACCTACTAATTAACTTTGTCTGATTACAATATACACAAGAACTGTTCCACATGAACAGACTTTTTCGTTGTTGGCCTTAAATTTTTGGCCTCTGTGTCACTAACTTTCTACATATTGCCTTATGCATCACCTCCACCAAGTATTGCTGAATATTATTATTAAATGTGTAACCTGGCCAGAGCCATTTTAAGGAGTTTGGGGCCCTAGGCAGTAGGCACAATCAGCACAAAGCCCAGAAACCCTAACTAACATTGAACCCTATCTAATCTTAAACATAACCCAATTTCCGCCTCGGTCTCTAAGTTTCAGATATAGAGTATAGCATTAATGCATTGCATGCGAATATGTGTCAATTTCTTAAATTTATTAATATAGTAGGCCTACTATTACTAAATTCATACTAACACAGCTAACAAAGCAATCATTGTACTACAAGTGTCAAATTAATGTTTAGTTTAACATACATTACAGATTCCATTGTTAATTTGTTATACAAATTGAAAGTAGGATTGTCATGAGTAAATGTTTGATATACATGGATTGACAAGATTGTGACTTTGTCACGACATTTTCTTACAAGCATCGCTTTCTTGTTCTGCTCTCTTTAAATATCATCGAAATTCAGACTCCAACACATATGATTACAATTATATGATCATGACACGGATTTCGTTAAGTTAAATAAGTTTACCAAGTTCGCAATCGACTCAGTACCGAGTACCGACATGCCGACATTTATTTATTCTACTAACTTCGAGAAATTGATTACGCTTTTTGCCTTTTTGATAATTTAAAGTTTAGGGCCTCAATCGTTCTTACGAAGCTCTTCTTGATTAATTTAAATTTTGAGAAAGAACGTTGGCCCGTACAGTTTGTCACCATCATACACAGAAACATTCTTATTGCAATTTCAACGTTTGGAAACGTTGATTCCAGATTGTCATTCTCTATCATAGCATAGGGCCTACATTATTGACAAAGATGGCACTGAAGTTTTTGCAAATGACACTGACATAAAGTATTTTAGGTGTTCGCATTCTGAAATTAGTTCATATTGGTCAAAATCTTAAGGATAGAACTTTGCAAGCTTTTCACTGTATTTGTTTATCTGTTCAGCATTCAAGTGAACCAGTGTGATTAAGAATGTGAATCTGATGTCTGATAGTTCGTTTAATAGGTCGTAGTTAGTGAAAAATGGCCAAAAATTGCAAATCGATTAATCTTGAAATACGGTGAAAATTGACAATCACAATCTGCATAACAAAAAGGGTAGAAACCATCAAAATAACTTAACGCTATATACTGGAAATGAAGTAACAAGAGCAGTTTAGATTTCGCTAGGTTAAATAAGCTTGCCAAGTTCACTACCGTCTCAGCATGGGCGCCCGCACGTTGGGGCAAGGGGGGGCACTTGCCCCCCCCTGGATTTTGAATCAAAATATGTAAAATTAGGTATATTATTAATTTTAAATAATTAAATTTAGTTATTCTGACATTTCGTTTACTTGCTTGGTGACTTATTCAAAGGTGCTCTTGTACATTGAAGTAAAGACACCGGATCATAAGTTAAACAACATGACATTGATTAATTATAGCGTGTAATGACGGCCGTTTCGACCACGGCTCTGTTTAGAAGGCCGTGGTTTGACACTGCTGACCCGAGAAACCGGGGCATAAAGGCTGACCACATAGCGGGGAAAGTTAACTCGACATCTGGTCCTGATATTAGAGGTTCATAGGTTACGGGAAGTGACTGAGAGCACAAAGATATGCGTGTTTAAGCTGTTGGGGGAGAATATTTGCACATGTGTATACATGTATATATAGTAGGCCTACATCAATGAAATACATATTTGGGGTTGAAAACCAGTTGGGATATTTTGACACTTCAACAGACTGATATGCTGATAAGATAGGACAAGACAGTGGGAAGGGAGACAGCGTGGTGGCTTCGTTCTTTTTCTAACGTGTCTATTGGCTATTAGTGGCTAGTGGCCAGTCAAGGACCAGTATGACTCACACGACCTTGGATCGGGCGCACAGTTCTATTACATCTCCATGAATGGATCCAAGTGACTACACTGGACCAATTACAGCATGAACCCAGAACCGTAGCACTTAGCAAGCCTACTGGAAGGGCAGATAAATTTATATAGGCGATACACTATATTCACCATACCGTTGACTTGTTACTTCAAAATTATTCTGCAACGGTAAAAGGCATTAATCTTTGCCGCAAGTCTCAGCATTGGAGGGTTCATAGACATAATTTGTGGACACCATGCTCTGTGATATTACCAGTACATAAAGGCTACCAGCAACAGCAACATTTGTAGTGGTGAGTTACAATTTTGAATAATGCACATCTTGTATTCTACAACATATGCATAATGCACGTGGTAAAAAAGTATACATTTTTGTGAATTATTGTCTACTATTATTATGCTGCAGTGTTGATTTTCAACTATTACACAAATATATTTAAATCCCTTCTCTTAGCACTCAAATTAGCAGGTTTCTTCCGTTTAGCTTTAGGCCTACAAAAGCTCTCTAGAAATTTGAAGTTTATCATTACGACTTCTTACAAAGTATGCCCATTAACATTCGTCCATATTCTAATATGGGCCCTCATGGGTCCCACATGGAAATATGGGCAGGCCTTCTGCTCCCTTGAAAATTTTTTGTACTACATGGTTGTGCCCCTCCCTGCAAAAATTTCTGCGGGCGCCCATGCGTCTCAGTATCGAGTACCGACATGCCGACATTTATTTATTCTATTAACTGTGAGAAATTTGATTAAGCTTTTTGCCTTTTTTATAATTTAAATTTGAAACAATTTAAACATGACCAGAATAGGCCTATAGGATTGAGAGAGATTTAGCATTAAATATTATTATCAACTTATCAAGACATAAGAAATTCCCTGAAAAGCGTTGTAAAAAGCAGACAAATGAAAACAAACAAAATATACAGCAAGCTATGCGCCATCGCCGCCATGCGTTAAAATGATGATTTTATTTCAGTCAAACTTCTATACCGACTTCACTTGTTATCAATAATTATATTTAACTAACAATGCAGACCGCAGAAGACGTTTGCTTAAAAATGTGTAATTGTTCTTACTTTGCTTTGCAGAATTGTTAGGCCTACTTGTTAGAACGGAGCTAATAATATTGTTATTCTGTTTCTGGACCGCAGCGGGGCCCTCTGTTGTGAGGGGCCCTAGGCACATGCCTCACGTGCCTAGACCATAAAACGGCACTGAACCTGGCTAATATTTGTTAATTCCAGTTAAGGTCAGTGTTGACATTAAGGTCAAAGTTAGGGTTAGCATTAGCTCCACTATGTATTGCAAATGAAAATCTCCAAAAGGCCACATCAGTTAGACCAGCTATTACGGTCCGTGGCGCCCATTTGAAAAGACCAGTGGTGGTGCGGCATCTCTCTGATAAATTGATTGAAATACAGTGTTAAGTACTACTTAAATAGTAAATATTTAAATAGTATTTCAATAGTTTCTGACTTTTGACGCCAGTATTTAAAATAGTCATGTAAAAATCCTATTGAAATAATACTGATATGGTATGCGCCTTTTTGTCAAGTTATAAACTGTTTTCTATAACCCAATACTGAATCAACTACTATAATTTACTAATCCCATCCTATTCATTTTATTTAGTTTTGTTGTGGTATTCTTTTGTTCTATTAATGTTAATTTTATTATTGTGATTACTATTATTAGTGTTGCTTTTGATGCTATCTACTATTCTCACCAATATCACAGTCATTGTGACTGATTGTACTAACAATTGAAGGGCTTGCAGCAATAACCAGGTATGTCGGATTTTTTTAGTTTTGGGAAAATGGCTTCAAAGATTTGACACTTCAAATCGTTGTATCTAAGCCATTTTACGAGATATTGACAAGCTCTTTTGAAGCACCATGTGAGTTATTACTGTCTTTCACGAAATTGTTACATAATGCAATGCAAAAGACAACATTAATGTTTTTTCACAACATTTTGCTTCATACCTGGTTACTGACACTCAATAACCCAGTATGAAGTAAAAATCGTCTGCTGTTAGTCGACATACCTTATTCTTGCACCAAATGGTGACTAGCACACAGTACAAATTAATCGTGCAATAAGAAGGTAAGTCATCATAACTACATTACAGTCAGAAAAAATGACGCAAAATCAGTGAATTGTAGAGTAAGTAAGAGACAATAACCGGATATGTCAAATAACCTGATTATTGCACCGGTTTTAATACAAAGATTACAAGAAAAAACGACAATTTTTGTTATCATACCGGGTTATTGCATTGGAGTAATGCTGCCGGCTGCTAAATACCATATGTCGACAAACTGTTTTATCCAAAAGCCAATTCAAAAATAATCAGATTTGCATCAAATTTGCAGGGTATATAGGCCTAGAATACAATATTCCAAGCACGCTGGCATACTTTTTCACATAAACCAGGTATGTCGACATACCTGGTTATTGAGGCAAGCACTTCAATTATGTACTAACTATTGATGTGAATAAATTGTTTACATAGGACGGTCTATTACCAGCCACTACAGCCACTATTATCTTATACAATAGGAGGACTCGATAAGTTCACCTGAGCTTCCCCCCTATTGAGTTGTTTAATGGGACGGGGTCGTCCAATGAACATAGGTTATATCACTCATAATCAAATCTCAGAAGTGTAGGAGATTTAGGTATTAGTAGCTCTCCTTACATCTACTTTTTATCCTTGACCTCCTAGAGCTCGTTGGGTGATCCGGTGTCCCGATAAGATAAACCTTGACGCGGCAAATTGGTTTAGTTCCTCAGTGATAATTTTTCAACTGTTTTTTTAAAAATCAAAATAGACTATAATTGCACATTATCAGATAGTTTTAAAATGTAAAAAATAACTGTAAAATCGTCAATTTATCAATAAAGTGTGTCTTGTCTTGTCACTATTTATTAAAAAGTTAAGTCAAGCACCAGTGTCAAAAAATAAATCTAAAAATTAACTTCTATAATTTCTTTCTTGTTAATATTAACTTTTGGCTCTATGGCTAAAGCTTCTACTATGGAATACGACTAGTTGCAGCTTCAAAGCAGCTAATGCTGCATTTGATACAGTTGCACAGATTTAGCGGTCTCTAGGGCCAATAGAAAATGTGTTAAGTCATGTATATACCCTGAAACCAGCTTCGTCGCGAACTTCGGCTATCCGTACCTTAAACGTGCCATCGCTGTTTTGCGTTAGATATGTATAGCCTTCCGGTAACAAGGGAAAACTTGACATTTTCTTGATTGAATGACTGAACATAAATGAAAACTGCGCCTGGAATGAAAGTACTGTATCTGTCTATTTTAGCATGACCTATATACAGCCAATTATGAGGTGCATGCTTATCACGACTCCGCCTATCTGTTGTACTAGTCTTGGATCGGGCTCACTCTAAAATGTATCCTGCACAACGATTTTGATTAACAGCGACTATCGATTGATGCCTAGATATAATAAGTTACATGTCACGAAATTTCACAGCAGCAGCGTTGTCAGTGGAGTGATTGTGGCAATGGTCCACAGTGATGGGCAATAAACTATTTTTTTTAGTTAAACTAAAACTATTTTCCAACTAAAAAATAGTTTAACTAATGTTGGCAACTTTTACGACAAACAATTTCAGAATGGCAGAGGTTTAGTGAACTGTAATAATGCAGAGCTTCAATGACAATTTCACCTTCGAACTATGCAATGAGGCATGTTCTGGCATACAGTTACAGGCGTATTGTAAGTAGTGTATGAATTTGCCATAATGCCAAAAACCATGCAGTGTTAATCAATAAGTTTCGCGTTGAGTTGTTGAAAGTGTTCAATGTTAAAGTGGAAAGATAGTTGCGAATTGCTGATTTTTTAAGTTAAACTTTTAGTTAGCAACTTAATTTTTTTAGTTAAACTATGGTTTTAACTAAACTATTTTTTTAGTTAAACTTCATCCTTAACGAAACAAAATTCGATAAACTAAAAGTTAGCAACTTTTTAGTTAACTATTGCCATCACTGATGATCTATATCATGACAGTGGTGGGATAGGCACTATTCTTGGCTGCGCTGTGACTTCTTCGCGATAAAAACATCCGAAACATTACCATAGAAACCTTATTGCTATTGCTGGTCAGCTGATGGAGGACGTCATTGCATCTGCCGACTGCATAGGAACAGATCTGATTTAAACAGTGACGTCATAAACAATACAAAAACATTAATCTTAATTTCGTTCACAGCTAAAATACGTTGCAGCTAAATCGAATTTAACGGATCCATTTTGGATACTCATATGTCGGCGTTAATTCATTGACGTTGTTTTCACGCTAAGATTTTGTTATGTCAGGCCTTTCAAGCAGTCGTGGTATGATTTAGGCGTTTTCTTGTGCAGTCACACGATAATCTGTTACGCAAACGGCTGTTTACAGTCTGGATTCTGGATTGTCTACGACAGTTATTTCAACGCAATGGCCGAACCAAGTGAAACTACACATCAACATGCAGGACAATCGTATGTCTTTTTTATCACGTTAACAATAACAAGCGTTCAACTGTGTGACTGATGAGGTTAAAGCAATCTTAAGGTTTTACTCTTAGTGCGCTTGAAGTCGCTCAGTTACCCGGTTCATTGTCCATAAACTCTCCTTGTTAGTTGTAGGGGAAAGTTGTTAAAGATGGACTACGTAAGGATGATGTTATTTTTCGCCACATATAAGAAAATAATTATACTACACGGTTACTGCATATAGTAGGCAGTAATGTACAAACAGATATAGTATAATTTTCATTTCAATAATTTGGATGACAAATATAGGCCTAGGGCCTACTTAAAATAAAAAATTGCACATAGCCTATGGTCCATCTTAAGAACCTGGGCGCTAAAGTTGAACCATGGAACAAATGCATTACTAACGACGGATCATCAGTCTTTATTCAGCAACAATTCCTGCTAAAGTAGGCATACGCTAGACAACAGATATTATGTCATGATCGTCACCCTGAGTTTCTGGTGCAGCCATTTGTCATTTGTCAAGTCTATTGTCCCCTTTGTGTTAGTCCCAGTGATATTATATCCTCATTTAGTCCTATATCATCTATCTAGCGTAGTCTTGGTTTGCCTTTGTGTCTTTTCCCTTCGAATTTTGCAATTAGCTACTAATAAAAAGTTTGCTTTTTAATTACTGCCTTAGACGGTCTAGGGTCGCATAACATGGACCACATAATACATCTTACGCAAACTTGCATCCATGCACTTCCAATGCGTGCTATACTTAAACAGTGATAGGTGTCGGGTTTGTTTACAGGGTAGGCCTAACTTGTAGAGAAATTTACAAAATACGTTTAAAAGCGAATTTCATTCTTTCCAGCAGGTTCCTTCTCGGTTTCTGATTAATTTAAAACCCAACGATTGTTAGATCAAGCAGTGTGAATTACCTTTTTGTCTGTTTTCTCGAAAGCGTTACCGAGTAGCGTAGGCCGACGTAGGCCTACAGTTATTCCGTTTCAGCCATCTTGTGACCTGCTAACTACCCCAACATCACGTGGCAATCCAGTTGCAATCTTTCTAGCCAATTACAGAGTGGTTCATCTTAAGCGCTGGTCCATCTTTTGCAACTTTCCCCTATACGTAAGCTTTATTCTTAGTGTGCTTGAAATCGCTCAGTTACCCGATTCATCGTACATAAACAGTACAATTCTTGTTAGTTGTTTATTTAATCTTCGCTCAAAACGTAACGCTTCGACTATCCCGTTTTTGCCATTCACCGTCCAGCGAAAATCCACGACATTGCTTATAACTTGCGCCACTACATCATAAACAGAAAGATGATGTACGCTGCACCAGACAAGCAGAAATAGCAAAACACAGACTGATAGATAAACAGCTGGATAGGTCACAGGTGGAAATAGAAAGGTCGCATAAGATAGAAGAAACAGAGCAGAGAGACTGATTGACAGTTAGATAGAGGCAGACAGACATACTGCATGTATGAATTAATTTGTCTATACGAATGAATGATTGAAGCAATCAATCAACAAAGCAGTCAGTGAGTTAATCGGATCATTTACCGTATCTACCTCGTGCTGCCAGCAAGCCCTGTCGTACGCTTGTATCGAGGCTGTTTGTAGCCACTTCGAAGAACATCGCCACTCCAGTCGATGTGCCCAGTTCTCTTTCAGCACCAAGAAGTGTTGCGTGGTTTGATCAGTTGGCATTTCGCACAGATCTTCAATCCTGTCTCATTCAAATATCTACGCCAGTGGTTTCCAAAATGTTTTAGAGTAAGGCACCCTTACCGAAAGTCATTCAGTCAATGGCACCTGGCCTTAATTTCACGTTTTCTTCCAGTTAATTTTCTGTTGGGCCTTGTTGTCATTGATAATCAGTGGTTTTCAATTTTTTTGTCAGTAAAAGCTGCGCTAATATTACCCAGACGCGGCACCCCAGGGTAGGCTGTGCCATCCAGTTTGGGAAACACTGATGTATGCTGAACCATCCAAATGTGTAACGGAATGCGAACTCAGTGTACTTGTTCCAGTCTCAGTGCATCGTATGCAATTGAAAATTCCTTTGAAAAGCCATATTAAAACCAAGAGTGCATGCGTATGTTCAAGCGTGTTCAACAGCGTCTGAAATTCTGGTTCCGCTCCAATTGACTCAGTCAGAGGCATCATCCTCGCGTTCTACAGTAGAAAATGAAACCGTCTAGATTGTAACAACCGCATCGCGGTGTTACCCACCTATCCGTTCCTGAGAGGATCATTGGCAGTTTCTCATTAACGGAGTCCAGGAAGCACCGTTTTCATCTGAAGCGCGTGGAACAGAGCTTTCTCAAATTCTCATTCCTACAAGGTCCAATCCTATTTTCGCGATGAAGAGCCTGGCTCAGTCAGAAAAAGAGGGAAAAGGCAACTAGTATTGTGGATTGTATGTGTATAATTGAAGAGTTTGATATCGTAGACCTTAGAGCTGTCTTGAATTTGCGCCTCTCTAATGAAGCTATCGGCTGTGGAACTATGCAACGAGTGCTGTACCTATTAGCGGTATGACTTCGCATTGCTTTAGTCTGGAAAGTCGGATGGTACAGTACGGCGAACATTTCCCAGACGTGTTCATACCACTGATGGACCACATTATCGAGCATACTATTGCTGAAGGGACACGCAAGCGCATGAAATTAATTGGAAGTTTTATATGACCTTCAATTAACGATGATGTTTTGCCGTGGATATGGCAATGCCTCGAAGATAGCATGACAATGATGATGATTATGACGATGATGATGATTATGCTGATGATCGTTAGGAGGAGGACGAGCAGGAGGAGAAGGAGGAGGAGGAGGAGGAGGAGATGATGATGATGATGATGATGATGATGATGATGATGATGATGATGATGATGATGATGATGATGATGATGATGATGATGATGATGATGATGATGATGATGACGATGATGATGATGATGATGATGACTATTATTATGATGATGGTGATGATAATGTTCAAGATGATGTTGAATAGATGCCATTATGCTTGTATTTACTCCCATTTGAAATATTTGTTAACGGAAGTTCCTCACTTTACATTGCCATTGTTGGAATACTTCGTTACCGTACATTACATTATGTAACCTCACACGAACTGTTTGAGTAACTGAGGCTGATATTTCTAATGTAAAGCACGTAATGTGATGATGAATTAAAGCAATGCTGATAAAAAAGATGGATTGAATCAGATGATGTGATGCAATGATTTCTGTTGCTGTCATCGAGTGCCAAGTGTTAAGTAATGATGGTGAATGGTGTTACAGGAACTGGAGACAGTTGTGTTTGCTGCTCTGGAAGAACTGGTTGCTCCAGAAGAAGAAGGTCATCTGGACTATCTCGATTGTTCTACTTCCGATCTTCTTTTCTCTAATTGTCGTTATCGCCAGAAGCAAAAGCCCACACCCAGAAATGTTAAAAGCAGAAATCCACGACAGCTTCCTCGTTACCACTGACTTGAGCGACGCTACCCTCGCCTACGCTCCCAACTCAATCCCCGTTGCAAGAATTGTGAATAGAGCGGCGACCCTCATGGGCGTCGAGATTCCAACAGGTACGACCTTTTCATACTCCGTTTGTTCAAGTTACGAAAAAAAGGTTATTCTTCCATAGACCTATCCACTAACTCTTAATACTTGCCTGCACTCCCGACTACCCTGTCCGTAATCTAGGTATTACTTTAATCCGCATCACTCTGTCTGTCTCCAACCTCTCGCACTTCTGCTTCTTGCACATTCGTGACTTTGGCCGCATCCAGCCCATGCGAGACTTTAAACTGCCTCCACCATTGCTACCACCATATTCAATCAAAGCTCGGCTACTGCAATTCCATCTTCCTCAACCTTAAATTCGCCCAACTAAAGCGTCTGCAACTTAAAGCAAAACTCTCAAGCCCGAGTTGTCACCAGAACTCCAAAGTATCATCCAGGGCCTGAGCTATAGTTTGCAAACAGTAATGAAGAGGAAACAATAGAAAAATAAAAACTGTGATGATGGGAACTATGGATGGAAATGGGCGGAGGAGCAGACCTAACAGAGAGTGGACAGACGACATCGAAGATTGGTGTAAACAAGATCTGCACAACTTAAGTATATTAGCACATGATGATGATGATGATGATGATGATGATGATGATGATGATGATGATGATGATGATGATGATGATGATGATGATGATGATGATGATGATGATGATGATGATGATGATGATGATGATGATGATGATGATGATGATGATGATGATGATGATGATGATGATGATGATGATGATGATGATGATGATGATGATGATGATGATGATGATGATGATGATGATGATGATGATGATGATGATGATGATGATGATGATGATGATGATGATGATGATGATGATGATGATGACGATGATGAAGTTACAGCTGATTAGATCCACATTTATTTTGCATTAGATCTTTCTTTACAGTATATTCAGTCTTCTCAAACTTCCCAATTTGGTACCTTAATTGTCCAATTTAGGTGTAGTATCTTCTTATAGCAGTACATTTAAAATGCAAATATTTTATCCTGGTCCGTATTTTTAATACTTCATGCCAGGGTTGAAGGAATTTAAATCATTTGATTACAATCATTGATTTTAATCGTGATTTAAATCAGGAATAAAAATTACGATTAAAATCAAACAGTGAAAATAAATTTAAATCTAATACTGTTGTGCCACAAAACGCTGCAGGTTTGTCTCCTGTCAGTTTAACTGCAGCTAGTGTATTCAGCATGCAAAGCAGGCTAATTCAGCTGGCTGCACAGTCTACATATAGTCTGTTACCACCCCTGCTGCTGTCACTGTTCTCAATGTTCTGTACATTGGAAAATGACTGGTAATACTGGGCCAGTGGGCCATGTTGTGCTGTCGCTGCAAGTTGTGGTCTCCTTAGTGCAGTTGGCTAGTGAACTGAGCTGAACTGTCTGCTGTCTCAATGATCAGTATTGCGCAGTTGCAGTGACTCAGTAGCCTAGCAGCTATTACAGGACAGTACTTTGCAGCAAACTATTTGAGTTCATGTAGTTGTCAGTTAGTATAAGTTTAGAACACTGAAACATGTAAATAATTGCTTCATGTTGGACTGTTACTGTTAGGCTGTTAGCTGAGCTTGATACCGGTAACAATAGAATTAGGAAGAATTAAGATGTCAAATGCAGGCAGAAAAAGAGACCCAGTATAGAATTTTTACCATGAAGTTCCTCACGCTCCTGGCAAGTCTGGCAGCAGAGCTACCTCCAAAGATTGTGAAACTGATATGCAAGGATCACCAAAAAATGCAGTGGTTCTGTGGACATTGGACAGCAGAAAGAGGAGCAGCAGACCATGGATGACAATGTGCAGCAACCTGGGCAATCATGCCAATCAATTCCAGTTCCTTCTATCTCTACTTCAGTTGAACTTGAAGCAGGACCAGTTAAGTTCGCATCACCGTCTACCAGCAGTACTGGCAGTCAGGAACCGCGTGCAAGATCAGGACAGGAACCGATTGTAAAGTACGTCGTCTGGATAGTTTCATAACAAAGACAACAAAGTCCGAAAAAGAACTAATTGATGAACAAATTGCTAGATTCATATTTGCTACCAAATCACCTATCAGAATGGTTGAGCATAACGAGTTCATAAAAACTGTTCAACTTCTGCGTCCTGGATACACTCCTCCGAGCGGATTTGACGTAGCTGAAAAACTACTTCATTCGGTTTATGAAAAGTGTCTTAAGACAGGCGAGGAGATACTTCGGAATTCAACTGTTTGCATGAGTCTTGATGGCTGGAGCAATGTCCACAATGAACCAGTTGTCTGTGCTACAGTTACTACTGCTGATTCAGACATTTATCTAGTTGATACAATTGACACGTCAGGAAAACCACACACTTCAGAGTACCTTGTTGAAGTTGCTGTGAATGCCATTCAGAAGTGTGAGCAGACATTTAGCTGTCATGTGCACAGCTTTGTAACTGATAATGCAGCAAAATGTTGCTAAGGTGAGGCAGGATCTTGAACAGCGGGAAGATTTTGATTTAATAACGTATGGCTGTTCTGCACATCTGCTTAATCTACTGGCTAAAGACTTAGAAATAGCTCACATCAAACAACAAGTTGTGCAGTTAGTAAAATATTTTCGCAATAATCATTTCGCAGCAGCAGCTAAGTCAGCAGGTGGATTTCGTCTGATAATGCCCCAGGATGTGCGCTGGAACACAATGGCTGAATGTCACGAGGCATGATGACAATATGTGAGAAAAATAGGAATGACATTGACAAAGCCACTGCAAACATCGTGACAAACATTGGCGTTAAGAGGAGTGCTGAAGAGTTCCTGCAGCGATTGAAACCGATAGCAGTGGCGTACGCCGTTGGATTCTGTCCATAATGACAGCTGTACAATTGCAGATACAGTTGAAATTTGGAAGAAACTTAAAACAGATCTGGCACTAGTAGGCTAAATAGAGATGCGAAGAAAAAATTTCAGAAGCGATATGACTAGGCTTTGTCCCCTCCTCATTTCTTGGCTAACATTGTTCATCCAAAATGCAGAGGAAAGAATTTGACTGATGAGGAGTATGGAACTGGAATGGATTCGGCTGTATGAACAAGAAGCCATTAGCAGGAGAAGATGAACACTTGTATTGTGACTGAAATATTTTATCCCTGACTGACAACTGCAGGTGACTAGCAGTGATGGCGAGTGACCTAATTGGTAGTGTTCTAGTTTACAAGGTCTTACTCAGTAACTTACAACCTGCAACATCAGATTGCACATTTAATCAGAACAGTGAATGCCTCATTGAATTTCATTGACTGTTCATCGTTCGTTCTATTAGTATTAAGTATATGATAAACCTGTTCAAAGTGTAAATTTGTATTGTATAGCTGCAAAACTAAAGGTAGTAACTGTTATCTAATATCAGTTACCATGATGCATGTGACTGGATACCCAAAAAAGGCAGTAAATACAAACTAAGAATAAAAAAAAAAAATCCGATTTAAATAAAAAAAGCAGATTTAAACAAAAATAATCCGATTTTTTAAATTTAAAATGTCGCGATTTTTATTCACCCTGCTTCATGCAGTATAATAAATAGTTGCATAGAAACTTTCTAGAGGTTGACCTTCAACTTTTGAAAATGTCAATGTTTTTGAGACCAAAATTATTTTTATTATTATTATTATTATTATTATTTTTATTATAAACAAATTTTATTATTTAAAATGAACCATCAGACACTTTGAAACTGTCTTAGAAGCGTTAAGATCCAGAGGTTAGCGGTCCTCGTCCACGATTAACTGAGCAAAAAAAATTTATTATTATTATTATTATTATTTTTATTATTATTACTACTACTATTATTATTTTCGGAATCTATTTTGTTTGGAAATGTTTATTAATGTTGAGGTGGTCGCTCTTCGGCTCCGGGTAACATCGACATAGTGCCCCGGAAGGCGACCTCATTGTTATTATTTTTATTTTTATTATCATTATTATTATTACTATTATTATTATTATTTTTTGCCGCTCGAAGAGTTACCCCCAGTCTCATAGAGATTAAGAAGGTGCAAAGTTATTTTGGTTCACTGAGTCACGTCCTCTCCCGATTGTGCAAAAGTGCCGGTGAACGCAACTGCGTTAAATATCTGATTGCAAATTGACAGGCGTTGGAACAGGTATGCGGTCTCTCTCGGGTCGCCGGTTATTATTATTTTTATTTTTATTATTATTATTATTATCATTATTATTATTATTATTATTATTATTATTATTATTATGTTTTAGTTCCCGAGGTAGTAAAGATCCCTCGGGCTGTAAAAGAAGATTATTATTATTATTACTATTCTTCTTATTATTATTACAACAGTTTAATAAAGCGTTCCTTCAGGGTTGCTCTCTCAGGAGCGCTCCCAGCTAAACTAATCCAGGACGTTACCAGAGAGTTCAAAGGAATTGGATAGGCGCTGAAAGAGGATGTCGTGATCAGCAGCATCAAACGCAGCACTGACGTCAAACAGCGCGAGGAGAGTGACTTGGTCTATCGAAGGCCTCATATATATATATATATATATATATATATATATATATATATATATATATATATGGGTTAGAAGGCGGACTAACAAGGTTTCTGTGGTGTGGCCCTTGCGGAAAACCGACTTGAAAGTGGGGAGAGGGCCATTTTTGTTTAGGTAGAACATGAGCTGCGCAGCAACAATTTTCTAAATTAGGCTATCTTAGACGATGATGTGAGATTCGCTATGGGCATAAAATTGGTTGGCTCAATAACGTCAAGTCCATCCGCTTTAAGCTATCGGAACAAGGGCGGAACTCTTTGGGGTTGCACGGAGGACTCCCTCATGGAGAGAACTCTTTTGAGAGAATCGTAAGAAACGGCAGGAAGACGTCAAGACTCTCCTGAAGGATGAACGATGGGAGCGGATCAAGTTTATAGGCCTTCGACGCTGACGTGAATATAATCCGACGAAACTCCTAGCTGGTGACCGAGCTTAGAGACGGAAAATCGAGGTTATGTTCCATATTGGTAAACCCAATTATTATAAGCTTGTAGGCGGGAAGACTGGTGATGAGTCGGCCGAGGCCTCACGGTCCAAGCGCACCTTAGCCGTGTAGGCCTCCAGAAAGTCATCAGCCGTGAAGTAGCCTACGATGCAGCCGGACATGACACTGTACAGTGTACATTTCTCGAACATATCTTATACAAGCAGCGCGATCACCGGGAGTCTTGGTTCGCCTCTTAAATCTCTCCAGGCGACGAGTATGTCGTCGATAGGTGCGGCACTCTGCGTTTAACCACGGCAACAGCACCGAACTTGCAGTGCGAGTTGAAAGCATGGTGTTGACGATGTCAGTTACAGTTTTCTCTTAGATGTCGAAGCAAGGGAAGACGGATGAGCAAAAGCCGGGATGGTGAGGAGGGCCTCACGGAATTCGGCACGATCCAGTGACCTGCAGTATCAGGACTGTGCTTCGATTACGCCAGCGTCTCGTGGACGAACGGGTCGTCCAGCAGCCGCACGCCATAATTTATATTATGGTCTAAGCTCTGTCTAAACAGGGCGTTGCCACGTTTTGCAAGCTGCCCGATTCTCAATAACTCTCCAGTTCTAAGCGAAGCGCAGACGCAACAATACCAGTCGGAGTAACAAAATAGATACGGATCAATATAGATTATCCAGCGATAGTTTAGAAAACGAGAAATTATAACATAACGACTTTAATGACAAAATCTACGATCGAGTTGAACTGACATAAACACACCGAAGCGCCGGCTAGCGAATGGAATGGTATCAAATGACATTGCATGGTGTGGTATCGATTGACTGTATGGTATGAATAACAGTGTATGGTATGCTATCGAGTTACATTGTATGGTATTGTATCGCATGACATGGTATTGTAGGGTAGAGCGTTTTGTGACATAATATGCATAGTGCGGTATTGCAAATGCATGGTTCGATATTTTCTCTACTTACTTCCTTCCATATAAGCTGATAGGGCCTAATAAAAATGAAAGGTTTTATCAATTAGATATCTAACTGGGAACCAAAGCCTGGTTGTAAGGCCACAGTGATTGTAAAAACTATTGTTTATGAGATGCATTAGTGTCTTCTATCTCCAGCCATTAACTTATGTTTGAAAGCCTGTAACATCCGTGTGGTACTTCTGAAGATTGCCTTTTTAAACCCAGCCATAATGTTCATGCTGCTTATGCGTAGATATATTGGCGTTGCATCTGAAACTGCGCTACATCCAAACCAAATGTGATCCCAAGCCGCAGTGATTGTTAATACGTGTTTGCTTATTAGCTGCATTATTCTGCGTTTTCTGTCACAGCCACTATAGACTGTGTTTATAAAGCATGATGTAGCCTAACATCAGTGTGATACTTCTGAAGATTGTCTTTCATAACCTTGTTAGCATGCCCAGTTGCCCACACGAAGTCATATAAGAACCGTATTCCCATAGGAACCCGTGTAGGCCTAGAGCCATATGGACCCCATGTAATGTCCGTGGATATTCTGGCAGGGATTTTCAACAAAAAGGTAAAGTTCACGTCATCTTGCTATGTCGTAGATCTGAGCTTTGCAACTGAATCTGCGCTTGTACACCACGTGATGAAGCACAAAGACATTTCTGGTGGAATCGTCTTCGTCGTTTCGGACGATCCGGGAATTCTTCCGGAGAAGATCACATACAAAATCCGTCTGCGATCAGGTATGTTCGAGTGGAAAACAGACGGTTTATGGATCTAATTCAGATAGTTTCATCTGTAGTTGATAACCAGAGGCGCTTTTACGCATAGGGGTACTAGGCGCGCGCCTAGGACCCATAAATTCATTGATTCATTCATTCATTGATTCTGAGAATTTGATATAGCGCCTCTTCAAGATACCTACTCAGAGGCGCTCCCAGCTCAGCCACAGCAATGGATCCGATTAATAACGAGGGCTTGACCTTCCTTTCTGCTCTAGGGAATAACCAACTCAGAACTGCAAAGGGTACGTTCGTGAAACGACCTTTTTGTTCCAACGCCTTGCGCTAACGATTGAATGTTTCAACGCGGGGGCCTTTAGGGCTACCTTCACCAACATTGACCTAGACGAATAGGTCCCATTTAAGACAATTCTACGCTAATAAAAACAAAACTTGACGAGTTATAATCCGCTTCAGACGTTCCTTTTATTGTCTCCGGACAGTTTTGACAGCCTGAGCGATTAGTACTACCTGGGGCAATAAATAATAATAATAATAATAATAATAATAATAATAATAATAATAATAATAATAATAATAATAATAACACCATATCTCCATAACATAATTGACACCATATCTCCGGAATAGTTTTGAGCACCTGAGGGATCATAAATACCTCGGGTATAAATAATAATAATAATAATTATTATTATTATTATTATTTTTATTATAACAATAATAACAACAACAACGATAAGACAATAACATGGTCTACTAATATAGCCGCAGCAGCAGTAATGGTAGTAGAATAAATATTGGTGGCGCTACTACAGCTAGTAGTACCTATAGTAGATGTGGTAGTGGTGATGATAGTAGTAGCCTAATAGCAATAGCAGTATATTCACAGTAAGAAATCCCAATTTGCATAGGTGATGGCAACTGAAGGCGTAACATATATACGTTGTAGGGTATGAAGATAAGAATTTTCTGGCGATTCAGAAGGCCGTTGACCTGAGTCTGATTGTCGAAGAGAACTCGACTTTCGATCCAACGACGGTCAAAGTATCGACTCAGCTGAAGCAATATCCGTCTCCTCCATACAACGAAGATTACCTGAATAGTTTCGTAGTACAATTCTTACCTTTGTTCATTGTGGTCGGCTTCATCATTATTGCGCCGACAATCTGCCAGGAGATTGTGCTGGAGAAAGAAAACAAGTTCAAGGTACTATCACTTGGGTACCGGTACACACGCACAAACACACACACTCACATACACACACACTCACACACACACACACACACATATATATATATACTCTGGCGTAGATTTGAGAGAAAATGAAAGGCGATGTTTTAAGTCTGCTGGTGGTGGTGGTGGTGGTGGTGGTGGTGGTGGTGGTGGTGGTGGTGGTGGTGGTGGTGGTGGTGGTGGTGGTGGTGCTGGTGGTGGTGGTGGTGGTGGTGGTGTTGGTTGTGGTGGTGTTGGTGTTGGTGTTGGTGGTGGTGGTGGTGGTGGTGGTGGTGGTGGTGGTGGTGGTGGTGGTGGTGGTGGTGGTGGTGGTGGTGGTGGTGGTGGTGGTGGTGGTGGTGGTGGTGGTGGTGGTGGTGGCGACGACGACGACGACGATGATGATGATTATGATGATGATGAAGATGATGATGATGATGATGATGATGATGACTATGATGATGATAGTAATAATAATAATTCGTCGGTGACAAACCGCTTTGCTTGAGGATTTTAAAGACAAAATAATATTAATATAATTAATATAATTATCATTGTTATTAGATTATTCTTATTATTAAGAGTTTATTAAACGCCAGTGTCTAATGACCAAGCATCAATAGGTTGCACTGAGCAATTGCGATTGAAGGACGACCTGCTCTAAGTCCTTACTCAACAGCCGCCCCGGAAGAGCCTCGAACAAATACTCTTCTCGTTGTGAGGCGAGCGTTCTGAACAATCGGCTACTGTGTTCCTATTATATCGTTTAGATACTGACGATATTTACGCGGCTAAATAGCTTTCCATTGTTCGAATTGTCCTGATAAAAGTAACACGCAGGTAGCATAGGCTCACAGACGCTGAAGAGGTCGACATGGACTTAGCACAGTGTTTAGATATGATATGTATTCAGCTGTTGTCTATGTGTTCTACTACTTGCAGAATAATAGTTAATAAAGGTAATATCCGTCATACCTTGATACATAGCAATAAATTAAGATATATGTATTGTATTACTTAATATTCAAGAACTAATTTAAGTCAGAGATTATTATATTGATATGCCATCATGCACTTCGTCTGGTTGTTCGCTTACATCAGAGGTTTTCGAACTGTGGTCCGCGGACCAAGAGGGGTCCGCGAAGGATATAGCGGGGGTCCGCGACAGCGTTCTGAAAATTTTCATTAATGATTAACTGCATGGTTTTAGCATTGTAGGCCTAACCGAAATTGCAACCACAGTATGCAACCGAAACATAATATATAACGCCACTCAGATCAGCATTAACAGCCCGTGTTTTCAAATTCATACACTACTTATAAGCAAGCTTGTATTGCGGAAATAGTCTGCCTGTAATTTTGTTTAAATTTTAACGTTTTAAATGCTTGGGTCCGCGAGCTATGCCCAGAAAATAAGGGGTCCCTGGTCCAAAATGTTTGAAAACCTCTGGCTTACATCACAGTTTGGCGATGTATACCTGTTTAAAATTTAGTTAGCGAACAAGTGTTCATCTCAAGCAAGCCAGTTACTAGTCTCCTCTCAGGCAACTCTTCTTTTAGATAACATTTTGTTCTTGCCACAACGTCGTCTGCAGTCAATCACAATCAGAAAGCAGCGTTGTGATATGTTTCGATTTTCCATTTTCCTTCAATCCATTTTCCGACTTGACCTCATTGAAATTTCCGTGAATTAATCTCGACTGGATTTTAATAGCAGTCATTGACTGTTCTGTAGGTGAAGACAGCACCTATAGGTGCCTATATAGTTAGTCTCTGTTAAGATCTTGCAACCAACCGACTTCTACAAAGATAATCCTCTCACGACTACCTTTTTATTAGTCAGAGGGTGGTGGTGGTGGCGACGACGACGACGACGACGATGATGATGATTATGATGATGATGAAGATGATGATGATGATGATGATGATGACTATGATGATGATAGTAATAATAATAATTCGTCGGTGACAAACCGCTTTGCTTGAGGATTTTAAAGACAAAATAATATTAATATAATTAATATAATTATCATTGTTATTAGATTATTCTTATTATTAAGAGTTTATTAAACGCCAGTGTCTAATGACCAAGCATCAATAGGTTGCACTGAGCAATTGCGATTGAAGGACGACCTGCTCTAAGTCCTTACTCAACAGCCGCCCCGGAAGAGCCTCGAACAAATACTCTTCTCGTTGTGAGGCGAGCGTTCTGAACAATCGGCTACTGTGTTCCTATTATATCGTTTAGATACTGACGATATTTACGCGGCTAAATAGCTTTCCATTGTTCGAATTGTCCTGATCCCAGATTAAAGTAACACGCAGGTAGCATAGGCTCACAGACGCTGAAGAGGTCGACATGGACTTAGCACAGTGTTTAGATATGATATGTATTCAGCTGTTGTCTATGTGTTCTACTACTTGCAGAATAATAGTTAATAAAGGTAATATCCGTCATACCTTGATACATAGCAATAAATTAAGATATATGTATTGTATTACTTAATATTCAAGAACTAATTTAAGTCAGAGATTATTATATTGATATGCCATCATGCACTTCGTCTGGTTGTTCGCTTACATCAGAGGTTTTCGAACTGTGGTCCGCGGACCAAGAGGGGTCCGCGAAGGATATAGCGGGGGTCCGCGACAGCGTTCTGAAAATTTTCATTAATGATTAACTGCATGGTTTTAGCATTGTAGGCCTAACCGAAATTGCAACCACAGTATGCAACCGAAACATAATATATAACGCCACTCAGATCAGCATTAACAGCCCGTGTTTTCAAATTCATACACTACTTATAAGCAAGCTTGTATTGCGGAAATAGTCTGCCTGTAATTTTGTTTAAATTTTAACGTTTTAAATGCTTGGGTCCGCGAGCTATGCCCAGAAAATAAGGGGTCCCTGGTCCAAAATGTTTGAAAACCTCTGGCTTACATCACAGTTTGGCGATGTATACCTGTTTAAAATTTAGTTAGCGAACAAGTGTTCATCTCAAGCAAGCCAGTTACTAGTCTCCTCTCAGGCAACTCTTCTTTTAGATAACATTTTGTTCTTGCCACAACGTCGTCTGCAGTCAATCACAATCAGAAAGCAGCGTTGTGATATGTTTCGATTTTCCATTTTCCTTCAATCCATTTTCCGACTTGACCTCATTGAAATTTCCGTGAATTAATCTCGACTGGATTTTAATAGCAGTCATTGACTGTTCTGTAGGTGAAGACAGCACCTATAGGTGCCTATATAGTTAGTCTCTGTTAAGATCTTGCAACCAACCGACTTCTACAAAGATAATCCTCTCACGACTACCTTTTTATTAGTCAGAGGGTGAAGTACATGTAAATGTAGACGTTTTACTAAAGCGACCGAGTACCACTGAACCTGCTCATTTTTCAAAGAATTGATCAGGTTAGATCCTTCATCACCGCTACCTGTTCGAGTGTGCCACGCCAGCTAAGGTCCTCGTGTATGGAATGTGCTAGACCAAGATTTAAATCTCCTAAATAGCCACTGTCGGTGCCCGAACAGGCATCAGTACGCTTCCAATTGAGCATAAGAGTTTGTGCTTTAACTAATTCAGTTAACCGGGCAGGACTATCGGGACAATAACCCATGGGAAATAACACCTACGATACACAACCGAGTAAAAAAAGCTCATGGACAATAGTAACCCAGCAGGAAAAATAACCTCCGATTTAAAACCCATTGCCGAGACTATAGTGAGTCTGATGCATACTTTTTCTCTTCCTACAACCTCCCCTGCCTCATCTCTGTCAAAACAGAATCTTGGCATTACGTTTGATCCATATCTCTTCTTCTCTAATCACATCTCCAAACTCTTCCGCACCCGCTTCGTACATACTCGTGACCTCCGCCGCAATCGACACTTGCTTGACTTTAAAACTGCATCCACCATCGCCACTTCCGTTTGTCCATTCCAAGCTTGATTACTGCTATTAACGTTTCCTCAACGTCAAATCCACACAAATTAAACGTAATACAACTTATCCAAAATTCACTCTACCATGCTGTCACCAGGACACCCTCAAATCACACTACTGGCTGAAAATCTTTGAGCGCATCCGCTTCAAAGTCCTATCGCTAGCATGCAACCGCCTACAATACTCTAAGTCAGAGTACCTTCGCGAAGTATTCACCATGGCATTCAGTTCAACAAGATATTCCTATCTCACTGCTCGCCTCAAGTTCTCCAACCGATTCATATCACACACTGCACTTCGACTCTGGAATGAACTACTCTCTGAATTCCGCATATTCTCAGTTCCTCCACCAATACCGCCACTCACTCACCGACAGCTGCCTCAGGCAACCCTACTTATTACATTACAGGCTTTTCACTTCAAATCGTCTCTTCAAGAATTCCTACCCTAATCCATCTCATCCTGCACTTCAGAAATGTGGAGTTTACGATTACCAAACGATTCTGATTACGTGAACCATATTTCGTCATTTTTTTAAAATTTGTTATTGTTTAATTGCAAAGCTCATTCTCACTTATTTTTATTGTTATTGTTGTTCATTCATTCATTCATTCATAAATTTAATATAGCGCACCTTCAAGAAACCTACTCAGAAGCGCTTCCAGCCCAGCCACGGCAATAGAGATTAGACTTGAGCAGCTTGTAAAAAGCAGATATGTTACCCCTAGGGAGAAGGCGAATCTCTAATGGAAGACCATTCCAAATGGAGGGCCCAGCTATAGAGAAATCCCGGCGTTGCCTAATTGTGGAGCGAGCCCGAGGGACTAAAAGTTCTCCCCCAGAAGAAGACCGAAGAGCACGCCGACCAACTGAATCAGAGACCGGGCGGTAGAGCTCACACAGATAGGCCGGGGCACAGCCTAAGAGACAGCGCCATACCAGTACAGCAACCCTATAACAGATACGCTGCGGGACAGGGAGCCAATGCAGCACATCACGCATGTATGCAGAAATAGGGGCATATTTAGGGATGCGTCCAATAAGCCGAGCAGCTGACCGAAGAACCCGGTCGAGGCGGCCAATCAATCCAAGCGGCAGACCAACCAAGATCGCAGTGCAGTGATCCAGCCTGCTTGTTACAAAAGCATGTATAAGGATGACAGTAGCATCATGAGACAGAGAACGAGAAATAAGCCGCAACTGGCGCAGTTGATAATAACAGCTACGGGTAAGCTGGTTAACATGTTGGGAGAAGCTAAGAGTACGATCCAGGAGGACTCCTAAATCCCGAACCACGTCATTGTTGATGTTGTTGTTGCTGTTATTATTATTATTATTATTATTATTATTATTATTATTATTATTATTATTATTATTATTATTATTATTATTATTATTATTATTATTATTATTATTATTATCATGTATTATTTAATGACTAAAGAACTGTTTCAACTTTGTTGACTTTTCTGCATATTATTATTATTATTATTATTATTATTATTGTTATTATTATTATTTTTTTTTAATATATCCGGAGATGTTACTCTGGAACGGCGCATCACTCGACAATTTCTGGCCGCATGAAAGTTATTATTGTTATTATTATTATTATTATTATTATTATTATTATTATTATTATTATTATTATTATTATTATTATTATTATTATTATTATTATTATTATTATTATTATTATTATTATTATTATTATTATTAGACACATTTTTCACGCGCGCAAAGTCGCGGACAAATGCGAATCTGAGGCGCGTCTAATCAATCGCAGGTCAAGGCAGTTAGATATGCCAACGTTTGAAATCCAACGAGAAGATGAGAAAATTTAAGACGATCTAGTTTTGGAAACTCTCGTATTGAGACTCTCGTCCGTTGTGTCGCTTCTGTCAACTTTCAAGAAATACTACAAAAAAGAAGTGGAAGAGTTTCTGAAAGCCAGAATCAAACCAGCTGAGGAGAAAATTTTAGTATACTGGCTTTACACCGACTGGCTTTGGGTAGACCGGCTTTGCACCGACTGGGTTTTGGTAGACCGGCTTTACACCGACTGGTTTTTGGTAGACTGGCTTTACACCGACTGGTTTTTTGTAGACTATATGGCAGACTCCTGGCAGGCTCGCCAAATGTAACAGATTCAATAAAACGAAGTCAACACGGTTTGACTCAGTTCACGTCTATTTCTTTTCGGCCAACACCGAGCGCTAGGGTTTATACAACGAATATTATACATCGAAACCATTTCATATTCCAGTTACTACACTTTACCGTCCTCTCATTACATTCACAATAAACTCCAACTAACGTTATATACACAACTTAACAGTCTCTTCTACATAAACGCAATATTACTTTATTCGTCTATTACCTCTCAGGCTCTCCAACAATATCTATTTCATGTTCTATACACTGCTCAACAGTCTCTTCTACATAAACGCAGTATTACATTATTCGTATATTATATGTACAACAATCCCTATGTAACGTTCTATACATTGTCCGACAGTCTCTTCTACATAAACGCAGTATTACATTATTCGTATATTATATGTACAACAATCCCTATGTAACGTTCTATACATTGTCCGACAGTCTCTTCTACATAAACGCAGTATTACCTTATTCATCTCTTACTTGTACAATAATCTCCGTTTAACGTGCTAAACACTATACATATCATTCTCTTCTACACAAACGCAATAGTAGGCCCTACACAAATCATTTATCAAACTTAGCACAATTTACTTCTTCCCTAGCCACAACTTCTCACTCGTCCTCCAATACTTCTTCTCGGCACTCCCTTCCGAAATACCCCACCTTCACTTTTCCACGTCCACCGCCTTCGATCTACCCTTCACTATCGCCTAATTTCGACCAGCCATTCGTGACCAGCCTTAACCTATAGCGCTATAAAATCTTTATCCGCTGCACGATGATGATGATGATGATGATGATGATGATGATGATGATGATGATGATGATGATGATGATGATGATGATGATGATGATGATGATGATGATGATGATGATGATGATGATGATAATTCGTTTTGGTCCGTCTGTATATCATTGTCCCATCGATATCTATATTTAGACCTGGATTGCGCTAAGGGGGCTGAGAAGTGAGGTCAGCGACCTGCCATCTTGCTCCTCTGAGTGTTGTCGAATGTTGACTGAAGATGCCTTGTTGCGCGGCTATAAACTGTTCTAATCAGCAATTTAAAGGAGCACCACAGTCGTTTCATGTGTGAGTATGCCTATTTACTGACTATTTTAGTACTGCGTGAGCGGAGTTCTGATGAAAATGTAAATAAATTCAAGTGAATACGGACTTCAATCACGCGAAATACCCATAGGCCTATCGCTTAGACGGGTTCGCGGCTAATTCCCGAAACAGAACTTCGCCGGAAAGCTATTTTTACCCTATTCAGGATATTGGCCGGCTAATCCATAGTAGTTTTCAGTATTCGAACAAATGGCAGACAATTGTTTTCGGGAATTCAAACAATTTTGCTTATCCACCACTATCGGGGATTCGGGAAGACCCCCACTTACACGTCCCAAACATCATCCCAAACCATTGCATCATGCACCTTTAAAGTTGCCAGTTTCGCATCTTAATCACAATTCCTCACCCAAAATTCTTATATAGATGTATAATAAATATTTGCAATTTGTACAACGCATATTTACTAATTGAAATTTGTGAATATGCTGAATATATCAACAGATTTCCACATTCCCACCCGGAACTGCTGAAACAGTGGGTGAACAATATGCATCGAGAAAGTTTTGCACCATCAAAGAAATTGGTCGTTTGCTCTGATCACTTTCAGCCAAGCTGCTTTGATCGAACTGGACCGACTTCATCCTGGATCTGTGCCAACCATCTTTACCTTATCTGATCACCTTGTTAAGGTTTCTTTCCATACTGATTTTTCCTGCAACAACTTTTTACTTCATACCCATCTGTCAGCTATTATTTATTTATACTGGTGAACTGAGGATAATTTAATTAATTAATTAAGAGTGACTGCAGCAAGTTGAGGCCACCATGAATAGACAGATGTCAGAATTGTGCACACCGTTAATTAATATATTTATTGTTTTGTAAAGCTGTTGTTGATTTATGCTGCTATTATGAAATATAGACAATTATAAACATGGTAACATCGTTTTAGACCATGATAGTAGTTTGTATAAGTCAGCAAAGCACAGGACACCACTTAGACATCCCTTGATCCAAGTCCAGAGCCAGTCAAATATGTCAAATATGTACTTTTACAAGGAACATTGGATTTATATAGTGCATAAATTCAGTCCCAGCCCATACCTGGCACCTGACGTGTTTACAGAGATGTGTCAAAAGCACAAGCACATTCATTTCATCTTTTTGGTAACCATCCAGAGAAAAACGCAAGGATACAATAATACATAGCACAATAGTATGTTCTGGGTTAGGGCTACCTCTGAACAGCCTATCAACCACATGTATGTTTTCCATTATCAGCTGTATTCTTGATTTTATGTTGCTTGTTGCTGTGTTAGGTTGTGAAGTCTCGGAAACCCCCGAAAGAGCGATTGCAGCAAGTTGAGGCTGCCATGAATACACAGATGTCAGAACCGTGTGCACCGTTAACATCGCCTACAGTTGTACTGCCTGAGAAGGATCACTCCTATTCGATAAAAGATAGTCCAAGATCTCTGAAAAGGAAAATGGATGTTGTTGTTGATCGTGCTGTTGCAGTACAGAAGCGCTTAAAGTACAGCAATGCCAAAGGCAAACAATTAAACTGAACTTTCATGTCCGTCATAAATTGTTTTATTTAATAAGTTATAGCGTAATTTGTGGGGGTTACGAGAGATGGATTCTGATGCAGGTTTCGGGTGCACTTGGCTCTGTGTTGTCGGTTTGGTGTGGTGTGTGGGTGTGGTGTGTGTGGGTGTGTGCAGGTATGTGTGTGTGGGTAGGTGAGTGTGGGTAGGCGTGTGTGGTGTGTGTGGGTGTGGTGTGTGTGCGGTGTAGGTGTGTGTGGGTGTGTAGGTGTGTGTGTGGGTGTGTGTGTGTGGGTAGGTGTATGTGGTGTGCGTGTGTGTGTCAGCATGGCGTAAAACCCCGTAAGCCCTTTGTTGGCAGGTGGGTCCCTGGCGTGGCGTAAAACCCCGTAAGCCCTTACGCTGTCTCATGTGTTGTGTATGTGGGTGTGTGTGTGTGTGTGTGTGTGTGTGTGTGTGGTATGTGTGTGGTATGTGTGTGGTATGTGTGTGGTATGTGTGTGGTATGTGTGTGTGTGTGGTGTGTGGGGATGTGGGTGTGGGTTGTGTGTGTGGTGTCTGTGTAGGTGTGGTGTGTGTGTGTGTAGGTGTGTGCAGTGCCGTTTTAAGGCATAGAGTGCTTTCGAGTTGTTAAGAAGGGTGACAAAAATGATGTATGGCCTAAGCCCCTATCAAACTTTATTGTTTTGTTTGTTGTACCATGATAGCTTATATTTCCTCTTGTCTTTACGATGGACTCCGATTTGTGACTCCACGTTTTGTTCTTTTACCTCGTACTTTGCTTTAACAAACGTTGTACCTAATTTGTCATGAAAAATTGCTTCAGTAGGTGTCAACAAACCATGTATATTATATAATGATGCACAGGCTGCCCTAAGTAGCGTCCCGCTACTTAGGGCTCCCTGTGCCTTTTTGGTTCTCCTTTTGTTTGTGCTGTACAATGTCTACTGAAATGTACATAACTGATTAATGCTCTGTACAGTGGTACAAACAATAAAAAAGATGGCTTGTTTTTATTGACACAATCCACATGATCTGACATTCATGTGATTTGGTATGTGTACAATGAGCTGCTTCAGCCGCATATTCTTCCCAAGGAACAAGTGATCCCTCAAAACTGAAAACACATTACAGAGCAGTATAGGCCCTTATTGATATTATTTTTACCACTATTGCTGTTGTTGCTGCTACTACTACTGCTGCTGCTATTACTACTACCCGCTACTATTATTACTGCTACTAATTTACTATTACAGTTATGCATAATATGTCCAAAATGATATCCATGCCAAAGCGAAAGTGGAGAAGAAATTGGTACCCCCACTTTTTAGACCAAAGTTACGCCCATGAGTTTAGTAAATATACATCAAAACAGAAATTATTGTGTATATTTTATATGTAGCTTCATGGGCTAGAGAACTGGGTGTCTGTCTTGCAAAAGGTCCAAGAGGCAGGAGAGAGGTTGTTGCAGGAGGTAAGTAAGGTCTGAAAGGAGAATGACAGTGTCCTTGGCTCTGACGGTGATCTCGACTATAATGGGCTGTAGAGTAGTTAGGATGCGTGTAGCTGGAGCGTCTGATATAGGAGTCCAAAGTTGCCAAATGACTTGTCACTGCCGTGATGTGATGTAATGGTAGGTGGTGGTGGTCATACCAGTCATCATTGCGCGGGAATGAGGAGGTGTACGTACATTTTCCGCTGACCCCACGCTTGCATACCTGACCCCTCTACCTCTATGCGTTATGCTGTGCGTAGGCTACGTACTATATGGACGCCCCTTGGTCCTTTACTAAAGAATTGTTGCTAAACAACACATACTAATTTGTACTAGTCGTAGTAAGACGACTGAACATCAATTAACGGTTGGTTAGCTTGCATTGAATGTGTAAATGCTCTTTACTTGAAGATCTTAGTCGAAACTTTATTACAGGTATGAAACGCACAGCTAATAGAATAAGAGTAGGAAGATGGCGGAAAGGCCTGTTCGCCGACCGCGCCGATTCGAGCAGAACGAATAGGCTAAGCGCAATCCAGGTCTAAATATAGATATCGATGCATTGTCCACGTGGCATCTGGTCAGTTGGTAAGTAAGCTCGTAATTCAGACTAACTGGCGCCTTTGTCGTCTTTTGGCGTCTAGAATTTATGCATCGGTTTTTCAGTCTGCTTGGTCAATAGTGCATGCCTCCACCAATTACTCGTGTCATTGAGTGCATGCATGCGATCCAATGAATATCTGGTGCTACAGAAGTCAATCACTACAAATTTATACTCAATACTTTTGTGCCTATTTATAACCTCCCCAAACAGTCGTAGTAGTTCTTTAGAATGATGACTCTCAAGTGAACTCGCTTCATAGATTCACCACGAATTACGACGATGCGTACGTTGCTGGCTTGTTCGCTTGATCTTTCAAGTTAAGCTTTTCTCGATTCAGCCTAAAATTCTTCCAAGCAGAAATATCTACTCGACTACTTACTACTAGTAAGTTACTAGTCCAACTATCGGAACAAGTCGCTAAGTCTTATAACAAACTTAGAGCTCAACGTTCGAAACTCCTACTGCACTTCAGGTGAAGCCAATGATACCGCAGCCATTCCCGTTTGAAGTGTATGTTCGAAGTTAGAGTCTCTATCAACTCTTATTCGATGGACCAATGTGACTCTTGACCCCTCACTCTGATCATCTCATCGAACCTATACTCAGTTAAATCAGAGGTCAACGTACGAGTCATTCATGAAAGACATCCATTGCTTCCAAAGTTCGTCGTTCAACTGATTCTTCATGCTCTCTTTTAAAATTACTCGCAAGACTCCGCAGACGACATATTCGACTATCAGTTAAGTTTTAATCCAACCAATAATAGTTTTACACCTCAGTTCTCATAGTCTCAAATAAAAGATTTATCCCGAAGTTTAATATTTCATGACCTTAGATGCTGGTAACAGATGCTGGTAACTTAATTATTCTCAGTAATTTAAATTATTCTACAATATCTAGCATTTATTTATATACAATCAAGCATTAAATATGTCCACTAACATAAGAAGTATATGTATATAACTATAGCTAGATATACATAAACGCGTGATCGTTTGTAAACACCCTGCAGGAGTCGATGAAGCTGATGGGGATGCGTTCGTGGCTGTACTGGTCTTCGTGGTTCGTCAAGTACCTTCTGTTCATGCTCATCTCTGTGATCTTTATGACGATAATCTTCCACGCTCCGATGACATCCAACGGACCAGTGCTGGCCTACGTCTCAGCCGCCGTCACATTCGTCTTCCTCCTACTCTACTCTGTATCCCTCATCACGTTCTGCTTCTTGATTTCTACTCTTCTATCCAAAGGTAAGGATAAATACCGAGAAAGCATCAAGTGCATGTTACGATAAATAGAGGCGAGGTAAAGATATATCTCGTGAGATTTGATATTAGGTGTTATAGGATGCAATCTTCATGCTGTTGGCCTATTTTCTTGGGTAGATCGCTCGAGATCCTAGCAAAACTGGCTCTTAAGAGGGAAACAGGATGAGTTTCGAAGAGCTCATTTAGTCATTTTATTAAAGACCAATTGCTCTTAAATAGGGCCTTTTCCACACAATAGGCTCTACATATTTCATTAAAACTTATTCCATCTATTTTCTGAGACAGCTTTTCATATTACCGCTATAATTACTCTCATCACACCCGTTCATTTTCCGTTGTTTGTCTATATTCATTTACAGCCAGCTATGCCGTGGCTGTCGGTGTTCTTCTTTTCGTCCTGTCGTGTGCGCCTTATTTCTACCTGGATATGATCTTTGACGATATGACTCTTGGACAGAAGCTAGGAGCATCGCTTGACTTCAACTTGGCCATGTCATTTGGATTCATCAAGTTAGCTGAGTTCGAAACATTCGGTAAGTCAATGATAAGGATTGATTGCTGATATTTATGTAATTCACAGGACTTTAAGTAATGCGAGTAAATTATGGGTCGACGATCATACGATGACTAACGTTCGAGACTAATTCAGCATTTTTCTTAATATTGACACACCAAACCTTAATCATTTCCTAAGACACTCACTTCTTCACACGCTGCTCTCTCTCTCTCTCTCTCTCTCTCTCTCTCTCTCTCTCTCTCTCTCTCTCTCTCTCTCTCTCTTTCTTTCTCTCTCTTTCTCTCTCTCTCTCTCTCTCTTTCTCTCTGCCTGCTTCATTCCATCACTTTCTCTGTCTATTTGTTTAACTCTCTCATTATTTATCGTATCTAATCTTATCTTATCTTATCTGAGCATTTATAAAGCGCTTCTCTCAGTAGGCCTATAGAGAAGCGCTCTCAACGTGTCAAATCTTTTTAAGGCAGCGATGATATGCAGGTGTGATTCCCTCTAGAATCCTACTACGGTAATGAGGGACCCACTACAGTGAAAGCCCGATGCTGGACCAGGGAATTTCGATATGTAGGGACAAAGAGATCAAATCGGACGGAGGAAGAAAATGGCTTACACATTAAATCACAGAGATATTTAGGCGCTAGTCCCAGCTGGTACTTACTTACTAAGAGCATGACTTGAAATCTGATTCTAGACGCCAATGGTCATGTATGTGGAGATATGCCAGTAACGTGGGAGACGTGCAATACGTCTGGCTCTAGCATTCAAGACCGATGGCACTGAGGACAGACGCGTCTTTGGAAACCCGATTAGTACCGAGTTACAATAGTCGATGCGTGTACAGACAAAGGCATGCACCATGGTCATACAGACTGACCTCCTATTGGTTCTATGATGCCTCAGTTGGTAGTAACAGGAGCTTCTATATGGGCAGCACACTGGCAGTATTAGAGAATTGTAAATGTCGGAGATAGTACTATCGTTACTCAATTGCAGTAAATCACTGTGTGCAATAAAATCGAAACGACTGTCTTTTCTAGAGCGAAGGCTAAACTAGTTGGTTGGTAAGTTACTGTTTGACGATACTGTCACAACAAAGATGAATGGCGTCGACGCCCTTCTTTGTCCAGGCTTTGAACTGGCACCAAGTTAGCACGAGCAATGCTGGAGATTTTAAGATAGTAGTCAAGTGAATCAATGACACTTAAGGTACAACTTCGAGGATTCGCAGATGTCCAAGATGAATGACGATTATGATAAGGCTGGTGGTGACTGGGGTTGAGGTGACAAAACTAGTTCAGCGACATTATGCATGAATTCTTGAAAATATAAAGTTACCGAATAATGAAACAGAATTAACAAGCAGAATTTAAATCGCGTAGAGTAAGGCAAAGCCGAGGCTTTCAGGTGCAAAAAAGATAATCGTGAAGCGTGCTTGATCACTAGAACACGTAGACCTGGACATAGATAATTTAAGCCATACATAGAAATGGTGTTGCTGTTTAAATTTGACCAGGCACTGACGCACATTGGAACAACATTTTGTCTTCAGCGAAGGCAGGAGACGATCTTACGATGGCTTACATTCTGATCATGCTATTTGTCGATACAATTATTTACTCGATGCTTACCTGGTATTTGGATGCTGTTATACCAGGCGACATCGGCACTCCGCAACCGTTCTATTTTCCCTTCTTGGTCAGTATATTAGTAATTTCTTTGAGATAATTCTGTAGGCCGATTTGTCGATCGACTCAGGCATCAGATAACGGTGTTCAATGTTACGCTGAATGTGGCGTGATTTTCGTCCTTTTGCACAGGTCTACTTCGTTCAAAACGCAGAAAGTGATTGAGCGAGAGCACTGAAGATATAACGAGGAAAGAGTAAGAGATAATGGTGTAAAGATGCAGAGAAATAAGCGGTAATGAGAGTACTAGAGCATAACAGTCAGAGGTAAAGAAAGAGATGAAGCGATAGGACGAGAACAGGAGAGAGAGAGGGAGAGAGAAAGAGAGGACGGAGATGAATGGGGAGGAGAAGTCGAGGGAAGGCAAGGGAGAGAGAAAAAGGCATACATGGTCTTTGTAAGAAGTGAAACCGCGCCAAAGTAATGTCACATATCTCTACCTTACATTTGATTTACCAAAAGCGGATATTAAGCTAGTATTCGATTAAATTTAGTTCATAGGTATATGTTTTGTGCAAGTGACTATTTCTTTCAATCAATCAATCAATCAATCAATCAATCAATCAATCAATTTTTATTGCAACGATATAACATACATCAGTTCAACATTATGTTACAAGAAAACGTTGACAAAGGGATGGAAATCCCGCTAATAGGGACACCCAATTTTGTAAGTTAATTACGTTGAAGCTAGAGGTTCGATTGAGAGACACAGTGATAAGCTTAACTAAGTGATTAAACAGAGGTATTCATAAGCATACAAAAACAGTGAACAGTGATTTGATTATGAACATTATAGTCTTAGATTAACAATTGCAAGACGGCATGTAATCCAATTTAAATCATTTCCATGAATTGTCATTAATTAATCCATCCGTTAATTGAGAACGCAATAGTTTTTTAAAAGATGAAGATTTGGGACCAGTTGAATATTTGTGGGAACACAGCTCCAGATCAGGGGACCATTGTATTTAGTTGAGAAACGGCGAATATTTGATCTAGCAAAAATAGTGCGATAGGATTTTGCTGCTCTGGTATTATGAAAGTGATATTCAGCACCAATGTTGTAATAGTGAGTAAACCTTGGTATAACATACGTATCATAAAATCCTTAACAAGTGATTTTAAATCTATGTATTAGTTGTTCGAATGAGTAATGTTAAGAACCAAGAGTATCGAAGTCTACTAAAATGCGTCATTTGTTCGTCTGCAGAAGGATTACTGGATGGGTAGAAAAGGACAAAAGACAAAGTTATCGAATGAAGATTTCATGACGCTGGTTCCAGAAGATAAAAGACCCTATTTTGAAACTCCATTGCAGAATGCTAAAGCTGGGATTCAAATCAGAGGACTGACTAAGGTTTGACCGTCAATCAAATAATGGTTGTCTCTTTAAACATCAGTTATCTTGTCCACGCATGTGTTGCAATACGAAACAGATTAGTTGCAATACAAATCTATATGAGACATCTGTCATAATAATAATAATAATGATGATGATGACGATGATGATGATGATGATGATGATGATGATGATGATGATGATGATGATGATGATGATGATGATGATGATGACGATGATGATGATGATAATAATAATAATAAATCAAGTGTGTTAGGCCAAAATGCACTTTGGGCCAGATTGAAGGATGAGTAATCCACGGACGTGAGCTCAGCTGTGTGATAGTTTAATAATAGCTTTCAGAGGTAATTAGGACTTAAGATCTTATGAGTGACACCTCTACCACAGTCCTATTTCCTCTGACAGTACCTGATAGCTGAAAGTCTGAACTCTGGCTCACTTGAAAGCCAATCAATTTGAGGGCCAATATAGACAAATTATACGTTTTACCGCGCTCCCCCCGCTTCCGTTCGCAAGCAGACGCCAACACGTGCATTTGTGTAACCCCTCCCTCCATGCGTACGTAATGTATGAATGGTCCCTTTTCTTTCTGTTTTTATAAACTGGCTAAACGTTATGACAAGTGGATTAGCCGATGCGACTACCTTGTTAGTAAATTCTCAACAGGCTTTTCAATCGTGTGGCTGACGTAGTTGTTCTTAGGTGACTTTTTATTATAGACGAAGCCTAGATAATGGGGATTCGATGGTGCAATGGTGTAAGTCGGTGCCTTGTAACCGGAGGGTCGCAGGTTCTAATCCAACTTAAGCCACTGCGTAGCGACCCAAGTGCTTCTGAATCGTTGCTTCCATTTCATCGACTGCTTAAGAAATACGGCACTCTAATCTCCACTATTTTAAATGCTCGTTCTGCAGAACAAGATGTCACTGGTAGCGCAAGGTCAGCGCCCAGCGTACAATGCAGCTCTGGCCGAAATATTTTTTCAGTTTCAATAATTGACAATCTTCAGAGGAACGATTAGAACGCAATGCTGTAACTGTGAGGTTTAGTTGTCTCTCAACAGTTTCTGGGTCTTGCTGGTGAAGTTCGCAAAACTGACGAAGTTCTATCGTCATTTCTCCATTTTGAAGAGCCAAAAGAGCGCCTAAAGGCTGGGTTGTTGAAACGACTTATTCCAAGTCAAGAATTTCAAAGTAATCGGAAGCCTTCGGAAACAGGAAAACATTATTTTTATACCTTTTCTGTTCCGTTATTTTTCTGCATCACTGCATTTCACTAGTTTTTCTTTCACTGTGTCTTCACATTTTTCACTAGCAGCAATTATGTTGTTGGCATCACCGTAGCAGCGTATGTTGTCTCCTGATACATCGTGTTTCTTTGCTTTTTCTATGAACTTATTCCAGCTATTAACTTTTCCAAGTTTGAATTCATCGTTCTTGCTAACAGACGACTTTAGCAGCTTGCAGCAAAAACACTGTGCCCCATCATTTTCTTCGTTACAATGCAGCCACTTAAATCTGGCATACCAAGAATTGTGAAACGATCGATTTTCAGTATTTTTGGGAAATGGTCCTTGAAATTTCCTTTGTCCACTGCTAAACATTTCCGCTTTACTAGCGAGCGAACAAGGCGAAAAATTTGTCATGAAGACGAAATCAATTCAAAATATGAAAATTAAATGAACTAATATCAAGAAAGTTGCTGCTCCCTCTGCCTCCGTCTCTGTCTGCCTGATTCCGCCACGTTTGATTCAGTTCGTACGCAGTTAGCTTCTGTATCAGGTGGTGTCAAGTCTGCATCTGTGTATCTGCATCTCGTATTCTGTGTCTTTCATCGTAGCTTACCCCTCTCAGTTTACCTTTTTTGGGGGATTTCTTCCGTTCAAGAGGAGGCAACATCCACCTCTAATGGGGTTGTGCAACGGTGTACTTGACGATATAGGGTTATAACCAAAATAAAATTTTTAAATCTAAAAATCCAAGAGGAGACAAATGCCTCCTCTTGCCTCAGTGTAGCTACGCCTATGCGTCTATTAGTAAAGAAATCTTTCCTGTAGATTTTCGATTCCAAGATGAATCCAGTAGTTAATAACCTTAACATCGACATCTATGAAGGCAACATAACCGCTCTTGTGGGCCACAACGGAGCGGGAAAAACAACGACTATGTTCATGCTAACAGGTTAGTATTATAATCATGTTATTGCAAATTTTAATTTTGTTTTGTTCCTGGGTAGTAAGTTTTATTTCATAATTGCTTACGTCTCAAAGTATTCAAATGGTATTATTGTTTTTGCGACCAGAGCAGCGATATTTTGAAACTTACTTTTTTTCCAGAACATTCAAGATGAATTCGTGCTGAGTAAACTTGGAGAAACTGCTATAACTTACTAGAAATTTCGAGAATATTCTAGAGCGTCCGAGGATCTACTAGAACTTTCCAGAAAAATAAATAGCAATATAAAAACAGTGGTTTTAAACCCGCCAGTTCAATTTACTTCTAGCTGCGTAAATATTTTTACTCTGTCTGCAGACAATTTATCAAAACAAGAGCGAAGTACTTGGTTAAAGCATATACTAAGGTTTGTAAAGACTATAAGGGGAACCTCATTTCACCTTCCAGCACTGCAAAAAACGCTGGAAGGTTAGATGGACAACTGATACTCGCTTAGATGGCGTCATTTTATGTTATAAAAGTCTTATAGCTTAGAATGTCGTAATTTTAATTTTTTTAGAATAGGAGCCTACACGAAATATGTTGAGAGAATGACTTACACGTAGGCTACATTTAGTCATGGGTGAAATACACTTGATTTGTTATGATCACAATTTAGTTTCATCTTTTCCAGGATCACAATTTAGTTTCATCTTTTCATCTTTTCTCTTCTGTACCAGAAGAGAAAAGGGAAACATGCAGTTTGCTGCTACTACTGCTACTACTAGTATTATTATTTTTTGCCCGAAGTATTTAAGATCCCTCGGACTCTAAGATACTGCCTGCTGATAGATTACTTAAGCTTGGAGTTTATGGTCCTCATCTCCAGTGTGTGGTGTGAATGTGCATCTGAAAGCTACGGCGGTAAGGCGCCGAATGCAGATTGTTATTCGTTAAGCAAGGTGTGCCCGTCTCCCTTGAGTCTCCATAAATAACAGTCCAGCAGCGTCCCAGGTCGGTCAGAAACTCGCGTCCCAGTGTTTCGATCGCCGCGACCGGTACGAACTCATGTGTAGTTGGGAGGGACGCTTATTTTAAACGCTTTCTGTCTTCGGCATCGAAGATGTCAGGTGTTCGTAGGAAGCCGCGAAACTGTGCATGGTGGTAGCATACCAGACGATGTATTTTCCTCTGGACCAGGTCCAGAGGGATCAGTGTTTTACCATCAGTCATGATGAGGCAACAGGAATCGACTGTAACCCGAACGAGTGGCGTCTCTTCATTGGCAGTTCATCCAGGAGCCTCATTACAGTGCTACTGTATAAAGGGAACAAGCACTTATCTCTTCCTCTGGCTAAGTCGGTGTACCTCAAACATGGTTACAACAGCGTAAAGAGCTCGCTAGACGCCTTGAAGTATGATGAGTACGGCTGAGATAATGTCAAATACTTCAAAATGGTAGCATTCCTGATGGGTCTCCAAGGCGGTTTTACCAAGCCTCTCTGCTTTCTTTGCCTTTGGGACCACAAGGTGCACTATCACAGGCGGGACTGGACACAGCATGGGTTGCAGGATACCCAGCAAAGTTTATATCCTTGATGCTCATCTTGATAATTTCATGAAAAAGTTTGACCTTATTCGAAGGAGTAAGACGAGCACATCCTCCAGAATATACTGTAAGTAGCCTATTTTGAACGACGGTACTAAGGACAGTATAACAAGAACATGATGGGAGACAATATTTGGGGGCTGATTCGTGAATGTGATTTAGAGTGTAATCGTAAATCTCGACAAACTACTCACTTCTTATTTTTTTCGGTCATCTACTGTATAACTGTACAGTAGAGTAGGCCTAAATACTTGTCAATTTTGATTCATATGTTGTTTTTATGACTTAATGTGAACGAAAATTTGCCCGTTTTGTCATTTAAAATAGGTAACCAAATTATGACTGTACTGGTCATAAAAAGAGAGTTTGAAGGTTATAGCAGTCATTTTCTATATTTTGAGACGTAAGCAAGTATGAAATAACACTTATTATCAATGAACAAAAATTGTGTTACTTAGTGAATTCTTATCCATCTATTAGCCTAAAACGTCTTTGTCCACCTCATAAGTGTTCTTTTTGTTCTCTTTATTGTTCCTCTACTTGTTCTTCCTGTTGTTCATGTGCTTCTCCAAGTTTTTCTCTTTCTTCTTTCATATTCATTTTCTTGTTCTTATAACTTTTTTATTCTACTTTGTTTATTTTTACTGTTTTGTTCTTCTGTTAGTTTGTTTTCCCTCTCTTCTTCGATTTCTTATCCTTAAGTTTCTGCTCCACTCTCTTTATCCTTTCTCTAGACAACGGGGCTAACAATCTAAACACTCGTCAACATCGTTCCCATCATCATCATCATCATCATCATCATCATCATCATCATCATCATCATCATCATCATCATCATCATCATCATCATCATTATCTAATTCGTCATCACCATCGTTTTATCTGACGATAACATTGGTGAAAAGAGGATTTTGCAACAATATTAATTTAAAAGTAGGGTCGTCCGGGGAAATATGGACACCTTAAGAATTTGTCATCATTTCAGCAGACCACATGCATGTAAAAGAGATATTATTGTATAATATGAAGCAGAATTGCTATATCTCTAAATAGAACAACTGCATTGTGTGATATTCTAAACAGTTATTCGTTGAGAACATAAAGAAATATTTTATAATGTGTCCATATAACCCCAGTGAGTGGGGCAATGTGGACACGGTATGTCCATTTTACCCCATGTATATTTCAATAACAAACTCATTATTATAGGATACTAGTATAGCTTCTTTGAAAGCACAGAGACTTAATTTTGTACAGCAAAGGTAACAGTTTAGGCCTGTCACAAACATTTAGGCCTATGCCTAATTTATACAGGTAAACCTTACTAGAATTACTATGGAAAAGGACATTATTCCAATGGACAATTTCACTTTAGAAATGTAAACTTCACAATTAACTTGCAAATCAGAAAGCCAAACCAAAGAAAAAGGTAAACATAAAAGCTAATTTAAAGTCATTTGTCCCTACCTAATTACTGTCACTATCATTGCAAATCTCACATACAAATATGATATCTCTTGATCATCATCAGCTCCTGCGCAACTGTTGTGTGCCCAGAGATGGCATTTCTGGCACGAAATCCAACCCTCAGCAGAAGCTGAAAATAAGTCAGCACAATAGAGACACTGTGTCATCTTCTTCATCTTTTTCAATTTCAGAGAGTTTTCTTTTTCTTGTTGTCTTCTTCTTAATTTTCCTTTCGACTATTTCTTTTCCTGCTTTCTTTTCTATTTTCTTTCCATTTTGATTTTCATTTCTCTTTTCTTTAACCTTTGGCATTTTCTTTTCCATAATGTTTCCTGTTTTCTCTCCCTTCTTCTTCCCTGGTTCTTTTGAAGGAGTTATCTTCCTTTTATCCCCTTCTAACATGGTTTTATACGGCGAGATTGTCAAGATTGTGCTATGAGAAACAGTTCGCTTTTTTCTTCCACTTCCATGACGAATCACTAAAGAATGTCTGAAAATGATGTTTACAGCATTTCTGCTTGTGCAGCTGTCGATGGAACAAGGTCATTGTTGACTTGTTACTATAGGGCTAGGCACAAGTTTGGGTTCTAGGCCTAATAAAAAAATTAAATAGGGCTATTCCTAAAACTTAGTGTGTAATCATAACGGGGCAATATGTACATTGCATGGGGTTATATGGACACTGGTCATATTACCCAGGCTAGTAGTGGCCATATAGCCCCAATTCAGTAGCAGTAACAATTTTGTGAAAATGGCGGTCTGCCATCTGCGACGCAATTCATAGGCACAATTTTTCGAAGGCCAGATGCAATAACAAATCAATGGAATTTTTCTGAAAATTTCGTCCAACAAATCATTGTGAAAAAATTATAAGTTATACTCACCATTTCTTTCAAGAAAATATGTCAAATATTGGAAAAATTCGAGGAAAATTCTAAGCTCAACAAGTAATCTTCCCGCTATGATTACGAAATGACCACTAGAATGACCATAGACTTAATATTTAGCTAGAATGACGGGGTGTCCATATTACCCGGAGTGGCCATATTACCCCGGTCGACCCTATGTAAATTTTTCATATCGACTATCTCAGTCTCTGCAAGTCTGCAACTCACGGAAAATTAGACTCAGCATTTAGCCATAATCCTATATAAATAATTTATATATCGTAAGGTTCGATATATCTGAGCGTGAATGGATAGCCATAGTCTGTTGGATTTACAGGGTTTCTGCCTCCCTCAAAAGGAACAGCCTACATAAACGGCTTCGATATAACGCGAGAAATGGATAAGATCCGACAAAACCTCGGCCTCTGTCCACAGCACAACATACTCTTTGATGCCCTAACTGTCAGCGAACACCTTCTCTTCTTTGCCGCTGTTAGTAACCAACGTTACCAAGTTTATCATTCAAGATACCTGTGTGTAAATAAAAAAATTATGAACGAGAGAGCCACACAGCAGAGCGTGTGCGGTTCGTAAAGGGGTGCGCCTTGGCGAAGGCCCACCGCCTCTCTGACCGCCTCAACGACGAGTCTCATCCACATTATAATTACTATTATTATTATTATTATTATTATTATTATTATTATTATTATTATTATTATTATTATTATCATCATCAACATCAGCAGCAGCAGCAGTAGCAGCAGTACTAATGGTAGTAGTAATAGTAGTAGTAGTAGTAGTAGTAGTAGTAGTAGTAGTAGTAGTAGTAGTAGTAGTAGTAGTAGTAGTAGTAGTAGTAGTAGTAGTAGTAGTAATAGTAGCAGTAGCAGTAGTAGTAGTAGTAGTAGTAGTAATAATAATAATAATAATAATAATAATAATAATAATAATAATAATAATAATAATAATAATAATAATAATAGTAATAATAATAATAATAATAGTAGTAGCAGTAATAGTAGTAGTAGTAGTAGTAGTAGTAGTAGTAGTAGTAGTAGTAGTAGTAGTAGTAGTAGTAGTAGTAGTAGTAGTAGTAGTAGTAGTAGTAGTAGTAGTAGTAGTAGTATTAATAGTAGTAGTAGTATACTATTATAATAGTTATTATTATTGTTATCGCTGTTTTATTTATAATAGTATTGTCGTTGTTCCTGCTATTATAAATTTTGTTGTCATTATTATTATAGTGTTCGCTGTAAAATGTGATTCCTGTAAACTAGGGTGGTCCACATGCATATGGTAAAATTTGAAAGTGTCCAAAAACTCTCTCCACAAGGCTGCCCTTATTTCACTATGTATACAGAATAACCATACCAAAAATTGAATCAATCTGAGTAGTTTTAGGGGTCGCTATGATTTCAACAATTTTCTGATATACGCATTTCGGATGAAATTTTGGTCGTATTAATGTTTTGAATTTTGTTTTCAAATGACTAGAACAATAAGAACATGTAAATGTTGCATTGTGAAGGCACTAACAGTCAGGGAGGTCATTGGGTGGCGGGGGGCATTCCCCTTGATTTTTGAAAAAAAAGGAAAAGGAATGGAACAAGAAAAAAAAGGGAGAAGAAAGGGGTAAAAAGGGAAAAAATGATACTCTATAATTCAGGGACATCATGTAAAGGGTGTAGGCCTGCACTGTATGGACTAACTTATGGGCATATATAGGTACACAGTGCTGGATTTACCATGAGGGAAATGGGGCAGTTCCCCGGTAAAAAAAATACTCATATGACGTCCCTGCCCCCCGAAAAAGCTGAATTCACATCCCTGGTAACAGTGCCTGCAAACTGTTGCAGTGGCATTTGCTCCATCTATGTCTACACCAAAGACAAATAATTTCTGGAGGAACATAGTTTCTAGTCCAGAGGTTGCTCGTGCCTCAGACAGGGTCAACCTTCCAGATCGTGGAGCTGTGTTTGTGGTTGCATTGGTGCAAAGGGGCTAGTATTTTGTTGCCACTTTGTCCAATACAAGTATCCATAGAGGAGCTTGTGTTATCATTGCAGAAGCAGTGGGTCATGAGCTCGTGATGATTGGTTGTCACCATCATGTCATGGAGGTCATTCTCAATGCTCATTGTCTTCACAGCTCTGTTTGGCGCAACTAGGGGACCCGAGATTGGCCTATTCAAGAGATTCCAAAAGAAATGGCCATACGTACAGCAAGTGAGCTACACACCCACAAAACATCAGCTCTTTGGTGATGAAATCACAGCCTACCAGAGGGGAGATTATATCACTTTACACAACTGCCTTCAACCACCAACAGCCCATGGAGGATTACCTTGACCTTCGATTGTGACTCATCTTCCATGGGGATCTGTGAAGGCCATCAAGTTCCGAGCTGCAGGAGCAATACACCATGCTCATACTTTCCAAGACCAGCCGATGCTGATGGCCAGAGAGAAAAGTAGACTGACAGAGCTTTGCCTTTTTGTTGCTACAATGCCATCGAATGCTGCACGGAATGATGCCAAGATGCTTAGTCTGCTCAAGATGTATCCGAATCGCCTTGTTGCCGATGCCGAGGCGGCAGCATTATCTCGTCATCATTGGTACGTTTCTGAACACCCCATAGGACTGGCACTGTTCAAATGTCAACAGGGCCTTAGGAGCCAACCTCCAGCTTGCAAAGACTCCATCGGCTCTGTGGAGGGTGAATGCCACCAAAGTCACTAAGTTCTGGAGACTGTAGAACTTTGTGACCAAGCAAACCACGCATCTCTTCAAGTTGCTGAGCATCACAGGGAAGGAGGAGGCTGAGGTTTTCCTTTCAAAGGACCCAGAAGAATGGAAAGATGACGAGTCCTACAAGAAATTGAAAGCAAGAGTCCAAGCCATGAAGGTGGTCAATGACAGCACTGAATGTGGCATTGCGCTCATCCAGAAATTTAATGAAACGATGACAAAAAATGAAGATCAGAAGCATTTCTTGCTCCAATTTGTCAAGCGCCACCGCTAGCTCTACCCCCACCCATCCAAAGCAGCCTTGACAGCTGATGATCACTAAAAGAAGAACATTGTAGGCCTAAACGGTTGCTGTGGATAGTTGCATACCCAAACTCTATCCTTCAGACTTGACAAACTACATTTAACCAGTTTTTAAATGTTGCATTCGTTCTGCATTCATTCGTGTCAATGTCAATAGTGACTTTTATCTGAAAGACTACTTTCAAAACTAATGCTTCTTACTGTTAACATTTTAGGATACCAGTTAGCAGTTTTTCATTTGTTTTCTTATTGTTCACATCCTATTACTGAATGTCAAAAAATAAAAATTAAGCAAGGATGTAATTATCAAAATTAACTCATTATTTGCTGTTTTTCGCTGTTTATCCAAAAAGTGATAATTCATAGCGACCCCTAAATATTTTCAGATTGACTTCAAAATTTGTCACAAAATTCACAATATTACATGTAACAAGGGCAGCCATGTGGAGAAACAAATTTCTAAATTTTACTTTTTTGGACCACTCTACTGTAAACAGGTTTCATATCTCAAGATCTCTTTTCAACGATTTTGCAGAGAATAAACGAATGGCCAATTTGTTTCTGGCACTATAGGCACTTTCCACTTTCCCCATTGGTTCAGAGAGTTCGCTACATTCCGCAGCTAATCATATTATGTGTTTTTTCTTTTACTCCTGACCACACATAAACAAATGGCTCCAAGTCTGATGTTATATAATGAAAATCACCAGTAGTATCTTCATTGCTGCTACATGAAAAAATGGTTGAAATGCAGTTATTCTTACATTTACGTCCACAGACAAAAATTAGCAATTTTAGTGAATGGAGCAGTGATTAATCAGATCTGGTTTTTGATTTTAGCTTAAGGGAAGTCCATTTAATAGAGCTTCATTGGATGTGAACGAAATGATCAAGGTATTGCACATGGAAGAGATAATCAACGCACCAGCTAAAAAGCTCTCGGGGGGACAGAGAAGAAAGCTGAGTGTCGGAATTGCGCTCATTTCCGGTTCCAAGGTACACATTCACAAACACGTAGGCCTACATAAACATTTCGTGGAGCCATCTTGTTGTTTTCTCCATTTTAAATTGACATAGAAAATTAAATATATCACAGATTTTAAAATATCTTTCCTTTCCTCTTAATTATTTTCATGTGCAGTTGCATGCCCGGCTGAATGCTTTGTATTCTGGTCAGTCTACGTGATATCATCTGTTAAAATTCATTGCAGTTCGTGATTCTGGATGAGCCGACGTCTGGCATGGACCCAGAGGCGCGCAGACAGACATGGGACATTCTACAGAGCCAGAGAAAGGACCGGACGATGATTCTTTCGACGCACTACATGGACGAAGCTGATCTACTGGGAGACCGAATAGCCATCATGTCCAACGGAGAGATAGAATGCTACGGGACGCCCATGTTCCTCAAAAACAAATACGGTAAGAAATTTTCAGCTGCCGTTAGTCATCTGTCGATTGCTGCTAAGTATCTTCGTCGTCGGTGTTACAGATCGCGTGGTCCACTACCACTACCTACACACCACCACCGTCATAATCAACATCATCAGCACACCATCACCACATTGCTGAATTATTCTGATATATTTGTTGGTCAAATGCCCGTTTTGCTCGTGAATTTTTTGTGGTTTTGGACTTCTAATACAATGTAGTATGAGTTATTGAATTATTTCTCTTTCTCACCGCTGTTTGTGATTGTTTTGGACGGTGTTTGGAAGCTTAGTACCGAGGTCTCTGTTAAAGTCCTGCGCCGGGAGCGCCGGGCCGCCGTCGCCGACATTTTGTGGGCGCCGGCTCGGCCGATTTTTTAATGACGGTGCGCCGCCGTTGCCAGGCTGATATGCTATTGTTGCATTTTTCATGTTTTGCATGATTTCACGATATATTGCTTTAGTGGTAGTGCGAAATAGAAGTAAACATCTTGTACTTACTTACTTCTTTTATTTTTGCTGGGTCTCTGCGATTCTTGATCGGCAACACGAATTGGTGACGACAATGCTATGAGCCCATGACGTCACCAATTCGTGTTGACTTTTGCAGGAGTTAACCAATGTTGCCAGAGCTGGGGATTTTTCCCTAGATCTGGGGATTTCGGCCTTCGTCTGGGGATCTGGGGATTTTTTGGCCAAATCTGGGGAAATTTTACCATTTTGAAAATTTGCATTGGCAATGTATGTATTTTGTGTGCACTAAGCATTAGACACTATGTTTGTATTGTAATTGAAATAATGCGCTGTATAATTTTCATTCCACCAAAGGCACTTCGTGTTTTAAACCATGGTGTAAGAGATACACCGTGATGCCAGTGATGTTACCACTACTTTATGGATCCCTCAACATAAAGAATGTCTACTTCTATTCTTCGAATAGTAGTAAAAGAAATCTCCAGTTCCAGTTAATACAAGATGTAGTTCAGGCCCAGAAACATAAGGCGTTGATGCTATGCAAAACATGCTGGGTGTCCCGTGAAGCAGTCATAATTATGATCTTAACGAAACAGTAGTTGTCGTCGACTTGCATACCGACTCGCCGACAACTTTGAGTCATTGACAAGTGACAATAAAAAAAATAACAAGTCAGTATATTTGATTCCACTCATTTGAGAAATATATATTGTTATTAATGTAACTGTAAGTAGGTATGTTACTGTTAAATAGTGTTACAATGTCTCATAAATTGTGTCTATACAATCTGGGGAAATCTGGGGATTTTTTGGAACGAAATCTGGGGAAATCTGAAAAACCTCACTGGCAACACTGGAGTTAACGTTTGACGCAAAACTTATTCGCGAATCTTATAATTCGATTTGATCTATGGCTACAAATGGTCTAAAGAACTCTAGGTGCGTGAATGGTTGCCCGATGTGCACCTTTTTGCTTGGTAGACCGAACGTAAGCTAGGATGGAAGAGAAGTGTCCGCCGTCTAGTTGCAATGCTGTATAGGAGTGTTCGCGTTCGCAGGCTGGCTGATTCGGCCCATGCAGGCCAGTTACTGGCCGCTAATTTACATTTTCCAGGAGGTGCCACTTACGCAGCTGTTAGGTAACGAACGACTTTCTACCTAATTTCATTTCTTTTTCAGCAGAATTAAACTCCCATACAGTAATATAATTATTTAAAATAGCCTCCGGACTCCGCCTATGTAATTTTTATAATGAAAAACTATTAAGTTGTTGTTCATTAATATCAGTATAAGTTTCTTATACAACCGAGCTTGTGTTTTGGCAGTAGGCTGATTTTTTTCAGAAATTTGCGCATGGTCTCGTCTCATAAGTGCGGTCCGAATAGGAATAATAAGGTGCTGAAACACGACTAATTGGCTACCTAAGTAACCTAACAGTCATTGAAACATTAGATGTAAGAGAAGCTGAGAAGGGATATAATACACTAAAATATTTTATTAACAATTGAACCATTCTCAAAAATGGCATGTATAGGCCTTTCTTATTGGTAGGAATTCGTGTGCTAATGCAGAAGATAAAGACTGATCTTAGCTGACTGTGATTTTGTGGTCTTTATCTTGATACCAAGAATGCATTGTCTTCCTGACGAGATTCGTTTTCCTGATACTTTCATGATGTTGTCTTTGTACTACGATACACACAGTCATTTAAAGTGATATCTTACTATACAAATAGTCATAATTTGGATACAAGTTTCTGTTCCTGTTGCCATTTTCTTAATACCTTGACCACAACAGCAATGTGAATGTATAGTTAAGCATCATTGTCATGGAGTGGCTTTACAGAACTTGGCCCCCTTGACTGTTCAAGGACAAACGACTGTTCTACTCTCATAATGACTCATGCTTGTCAAGTAACCTGACTAGAGCGCCGCGCCGAAGCCGACATTTCGTGGGAACCACCGCCGCCAATTTTTGTCGGCGCAGGGCTCTGGTCTCTGTGCGCCATCGGTGGACTCCTTCATATTGAGAGGTGTGAGCAGTGTTATTTTCGTTCCAGGGAATAGAATAGGAATAATAATTATTTAATTAATATTAGTTCCACGGAACGAAAACTGGAACGAAAAATAATTGTGGAACGAGAATAGAATAGGAATAAAAATTTCAATATTTTTCGAGGACGAGAACGGAATAGAATAAAAATTAATTTTCAAGACGAGAACGGAATAGAATAAAAATTAATTTTTAAGCTGCCCAACAGATAATTCTAACGTTAACTAATAGGCCTAACTACTGTATACGGAATGACGACGGCTCTTGATTGACGTCATGGTGCGGCGCTATGATGAAGCTTCTCCGCATATTCTATAGGCCCCTATTCTATAAATAATATACGCTCTTTGATTCAAACTTCTGGCAACAAGAGTGAGGTAAACATGCTCCTGACAGCATTGCAGCAGAACTTTCTAAATACATTCAGGAAATTGAAGAACATGTCGCTCTTCCTAGTCTCTTTGACTTCTGGTAGAGTAGACATTCAGTTTACCGACGGCTCGCTGTTATGGCTGAAGATTTAGTTTCAGCTTCCGCATCAGAGGCGTTCGTCGAATCTTCTGTTTGTAGCCTTGCAGGATGGATGTCTACAGGTCGCAGAAATCGACTGAGCAAATCCCCTGAGATGCGGGTGTTTTTGAAACTCAACAGTAAAATAATTGACTGGTAACTTTTTAGTGTGTTTGCCTATAAACTGTTTTATTATCAGTCGCATTCACATTGTCCGACAGACATTAACCGTTCATGATAGAACCGTGATAACTGTAAGTGGATTTGGAAGTGGAACTACAAATAATTTTTTTTTAAACTAGAACTGGAACTAAGATTATTTATAAAGAGGAAGTGGAACTAGAATAAGAATAAAAATTATTTCTTAAGAGGAACTAGAACTAGAATAAGAATAAAAATTATTTCTTAAGAGGAACTAGAACTAGAACTAAAATTATAGCAGTGGAATAGAATAAGAACTGGAATAGAAATTAATGCTGGAACTAAAATAACACTGGGTGTGAGGTTACTAAATGGAGAATATCAGTCTACTTGGAAAGGAATAGATACTCACTGGGCTGACTCTGACAGTTCTACTTCGGTGACGTTCCACGACAAAAATTTTGCAGTTGCATCTGTTTCTCCTCCTCATATCCAGAGGAAGATGAAAGATGGATGACCTGACACAGCGTCTTCTATACCATCTGCGAAAGACTGCTTGGTGGTGGGATTTATATGTTGGGAGTATAGTCGCCTATCGCCACTCCGCTTTCTCGATGCTGTGTGTTGAGGAACTCCGAGCACCGTGTCTACTCTCAGCTCTGGATGGGTATCTGTCCGTTGGGCTAGCCAAGTTATACGAACATTATTTGCCTATTGAAGAATACGGACCTTAAATGTTCAAATGTTTACACCTAAGTAATCTCACAACTTGAGAATTACAACTGCAACACAATTCCCAACATTGCATGATCTCACAGTCACAGCCCGTACATAAATTATTTATTTATTATTTAAAATAATAAATGAATAATAATACTGGAACGTCCGAACGCCACCGATTTCCAATACTTTTTGTAACCTCGTAACCCTTGACAAAAAAAACAATTTTCTTTCTAAGACAATCCGCTAAAACTCACCTACGTAAGGGGAGGGGAATGAGGGAAGGAAGGGGAAGGGGTAGGGAAGGTAGGTAGGACCTAAGCACCCACTGACAAAAGCAAAAATCTGCGCCTATGGTAATCTTCATCGTTTTGTCATCGTTATCAATATCCTCATTATCATGAAATACAGCAGCAATAACAACATAAAAATATTATAGTAATATATTATATGCATAATAATCCAATATAAATGACACAAAAGGTAAGGACATAATTAATGTCGACACTAAAAATATATAATATCTTAAATAGCATAGTTACTTAAGATAAACGACACATAGGCCCCTATGATTAAAAGGTTTAAAATTATTTGACAACAATGTTATTTTCAAACTTATCATTAATATTATTGTTAATCTATTCTTACTATTAAGCTAAGTACTAGCAATATAATAGCCAACGATTTTTGAAGGCGTTGGATATCACCTACCGATATTGAAGATGCCCGTGTGTGATGTGGATCAACTGCGTGATGTTATAAAGTCTCAAATTCCCAAGGCCCACATGGTGAGCGATGAGGCTGATGAGGTTACGTTCCTTCTGCCGAGTAATCAAGCCTCAAAATTTGAGGGACTCTTCGAGACGCTTGAGACAGATGGAAAAACCCACGGCATCAACAGTTTCGGAGTTTCGGTCACAACAATGGAGGACGTCTTTCTCAAGTCAGTCTTTGCATACTATATAGTTGTCTTTATGCAGGAGCTTTCCTCATCTGACGCAAGTTTTAGGCATACTGGTCAAACTATACGACTCCCTTGTCAGTTTTCATCATTAAAAACTGAAAAGTGTCATGAACTAACAGAAAAATACAGCATGATATTCACAACTTTACATGACAGGATAAGACAGCTAATGATTTCTAATCCTATCAAATGACTTGTAAAAGAAAAGTTTAAATCAATTGGAGAAGCCAGGTTGAAAACTGACATTTTAAGAAAAACCATAAACCAGGCAACTCTGGGTATGCCAGCTGAAGGAGATGACAGACACTTAACACAGAGGAGTATTTCACTTGAACTATAATATTTGCATTACATGGGTATGAGAAGTGACTTATATTCACTGTTAGGTCAAGCGACAGACACTCAGTCAAAAACAGTGACAAATACATCCCGGTTTATTTGCTAGTGCACTTAATGAATTGCGGACGAGAGTCAACTTATTCTAAATACTTAACTAAAGCCAAGATTCGGTACAGCACCAGTATCTACTGCGCAGTTCGAATCAGCAGATGTTTCATATTTGGGTCATTATCCGAAAGTGCCGAATTGATGTCTAAAGGTGTTTTTTGAGTTTTTTATAAGTTGGGCTCGACAGATGGGTCATCTGAAAAGTGCAGAATTGATGTCCTATGCTGGTTTTTTAGTTTTTTCGATAATTTCTTCAAATGTTTTTGCCAGAACGAGCAGATTAACATTTCCCATCATTGTTTTAGCTGCTAGATTTTGGAAATTTTCAAACAAATTACTAAATGTATACAAAATATCATTACCATCCTCTGTTCGAGACTGTGTAGAATGCATCAAATTCAGCTTTTACGCAAATTTATTCCATTACAACCTGTTACAAAGGTATAATAATTTGATTAATTATTAGCTAGCATATGCAATACTTAAACATTTAGACTCATTTTCGTAATATTTGTTTCTTTTTGAGCCTATTTATACTTGTCCATAGAAATAAGCATCATAGCCATCTCAATTTTTGGGAAGCCTATAATTTTTAGAGAAGTGCTTACTTACTAAAAGATAAACATGAGGAACAAGATATTGTCAACTATTAATGGAACCAGACAGATTTGTGTTTACATTCATTATGTTTTATTTTAATTTAAGTTCATGAGTTCCAAATTACAAGAAAAGTAAATTTCTGTAGTGTTGTATTTCATGGTTTAGGTAGATTACAACATTGATAACTTATTTTATTTACTGCTTTTGTTGAACTGATTGAAATTACTTATCTGATAGAGTAATTCACATGAAAATGTTTGATGGCTGTTATAAATTTTATCATTATCTCATTACTGTCCGCGGTTGATTTTCGTCATTACCATCCGTATTCATCAGACTTTTGCTACTTTCTCATGACAGTCGCATCTTGTCACGGATGGTAACGACGCATTTCTAAGAGTGAATTACATGTATTTTTGTACCATTCTATGTGAATTGCTTAATATATATATATAAATTGCAAGTAATTAGGTTTACTGGCAACTCCAGAAATGTTGTTCAACTTGTTTCTAATGCATATAACATACAGTTATAGTTAATGCTGCACAGATTTTTTTCTGTAGTTGAAAATACTATAGTTTTTTTCTTAATAATTTCGACAAATCTCTTAATTGTTTTACACCAGACTAATATATTATGTGAAAGAAAGGCCTTTTGCATTCCTACTTGATGCTAGTATCATCTACTTTTAAGAAATTGTCATTTTGTAGGCACCCGAGGAATATTTCAGGTCCATGTGATTAAATATATTTACACATGTAATAAAAAAAGAGGAGTTTTGACTTTATAAATTCTGAAAAAATTAACTTTTGATTAAAAATATGTGGATTTCTTTCAAATTAGTTAAATTTAACTATGTACATGACTTAAGAAAACAATCGGAACAAATTTTGGGGAAATTTTTGTTTTTGTTTTTCGGAGACAAAATTTATAACATTTCGGACAATGACATATATATATATACATATATATATATATATATATATATATATATATATATATATATATATATATATATATATATATATATATATATATATATATATATATATATATATATATATATATATATATATATATATATATATATATATATATATATATATATATATATATATATATATATATATATATATATATATATATATATTAGTGTGGTCCAGAAAAGTAAAATTTAGAAATTTGTTTCTCCACATTGCTGCCCTTGTTACATGTAATATTGTGAATTTTGTGACAAATTTTGAAGTCAATCTGAGAATATTTAGGGGTCGCTATGAATTATCACTTTTTGGATAAACAGCGAAAAACAGCAAATAATGAGTTAATTTTGATAATTACATCCTTGTTTTATTTTTATTTTTTAGCATTCAGTAATAGGATGTGAACAATAAGAAAACAATTGAAAAACTGTTAACTGGTATCTTAAAATGTTAACAGTAAGAAGCATTAGTTTTGAAAGTAGTCTTTCAGATAAAAGTCACTATTGACATTGACACGAATGAATGCAGAACGAATGCAACATTTAAAAACTGGTTAAATGTAGTTTGTCAAGTCTGAAGGATAGAGTCTGGGTATGCAACTATCCACAACAACCGTTTAGGCCTACAATGTTCTTCTTTTAGTGATCATCAGCTGTCAAGGCTGCTTTGGATGGGTGGGGGTAGAGCTAGCGGTGGCGCTTGACAAATTGGAGCAAGAAATGCTTCTGATCTTCATTTCTTTTATCGTTTCATTACATTTCTGGATGAGCGCAATGCCACATTCAGTGCTGTCATTGACCACTTTCATGGCTTGGACTCTTGCTTTCAATTTCTTGTAGGACTCGTCATCTTTCCATTCTTTTGGGTCCTTTGAAAGGAAAACCTCAGCCTCCTCCTTCCCTGTGATGCTCAGCAACTTGAAGAGATGCGTGGTTTGCTTGGTCACGAAGTTCTGCAGTCTCCAGAACTTAGTGACTTTGGTGGCATTCACCCTCCACAGAGCCGATGGAATCTTTGCAAGCTGGAGGTTGGCTACTAAGGCCCTGTTGACATTTGAACAGTGCCAGTCCTATGAGGTGTTCAGAAACGTACCAAAGATGACGAGACAATCTGTGGAGGAGTCATCGGCAACAAGGCGATTCGGATACATCTTGAGCAGACTAAGCATCTTGGCATCATTCCGTGCAGCATTCGATGGCATTGTAGCTTCATGCCAGAAACGGCCATGCACAAGTGCAACAAAAAGGGAAAGTCCTGTCAGTCTACTTTTCTCTCTGGCCATCAGCATCGGCTGGTCTTGGAAAAGTATGAGCATGGTGTATTGCTCCTGCAGCTCTGAACTTGATGGCCTTCACAGATCCCCATGGAAGGTGAGTCACAATCGAAGGTCAAGGTAATCCTTCCTGGGCTGTTGGTGGTTGAAGGCAGTTGTGTAAAATGATATCATCTGCCCCCTCGTAGGCTGTGATTTCATCAGCAAAGAGCCCATCTTTTGTGTGTGTGTAGCTCACTTGCTGTACGTATGGCCATTTCTTTTGGAATCTCTTGAATAGGCCAATCTCGGGTCCACTAGTTGCGGTAAAAAAAACTGTGAAGACATTTAGCACTGAGAATGACCTCCATGACATGATGGCGGCAACCAATCATCACGAGCTCATGATCCACTGCTTCTTCAATGATAACATAGGCTCCTCTATGGATACTTGTATTGGACAAAGTGGCAACAAAATACTAGCCCCTTTGCACCAATGCAGCCACAAACACAGCTCCACGATCTGGAAGGTCTGAGGCACGAGCAACCTCTGGACTAGAAACTATGTTCCTGCAGAAATTATTTGTCTTTAGAGTAGACATAGATGGAGCAAATGCCATTGCAACAGTTTGCAGGCTGTCACCAGGGACGTGAATTCAGCTTTTTCGGGGGGAGGGGAGGGACGTCATTTTAGTATTTTTACGGGGGAACTGCCCCATTTGCCTCATGGTAAACCCACACTGTGTACCTATATATGCCCATACGCTAGTCCATACAGTGCAGGCCTACACCTTTACCTGATGTCCCTGCATTTGAGAATCATTTTTTCCCTTTTTACCCCTTTCTTCTTCCTGTTTTATTGTTCCATTCCTTTTCCTTTTTTTCAAAAATCAAGGGGAATGCCCCCCGCCACCCAATGACATCCCTGACTGTTAGTGCCTTCACAATGCAACATTTACATGTTCTTATTGTTCTAGTCATTTGAAAACAAAATTCAAAACATTAATACGACCAAAATTTCTTCCGAAATGCGTATATCAGAAAATTGTTGAAATCATAGCGACCCCTAAAACTACTCAGATTGATTCAATTTTTGGTATGGTTCTTCTGTATACATAGTGAAATAAGGGCAGCTTTGTGGAGAGAGTTTTTGGACACTTTCAAATTTTACCATGTGCATGTGGACCACCCTAATATATATATATATGTATATATATATATATATATATATATATATATACACAGTGTACACACACATGTTTATTCACTACGAAGGCTGAAAGTACAGAAACAAAAGAAACAAACAGCCAGCTGGAAAACTGGCAAACATAACATGATCACTTCTGTGGTGTAATCTAGATATATATCAATATCATTATCATGACAAAGTGGGAAAAGTTAAATAGGCCTATTGTAACGATAATCTGCCACAAACATTAAGGACACTGTTACATTCGCCAGCTATTCACCATCCAACCGTCGGGTCTACTCGCTCATCGTCATATCTTTCTCTCTCTCGGCCTCCAGTCTCATCCTCCCTGAAATTCTGCAATTGTTCCTTAGTCTATGGGGCCATCCACATATTACGTACGCAATTGGGGAGGGGGTCGGATTTCGGCGATTTTGCGTACGGGTGCGAACGGGGGGAGAAGCGGACAAAATGTGTACGTACGCCAAAGAAATTTCTAATTATGACGTCCACATTAGCCTATTTATAACTCTGTATTGTCCTATAGTCGTCCGATGACAATTTATTACATTATTATAAAAGCCATGTGCAATTATTCTGTGCTGTGAACGAGACACCAATAATTTGTCTATATTGGCCCTCACTCATCCTTCAATCTGGCCGAAAGTGCAGACAGTCCATGCCTGGAGCTGTCGAGACACTCTCTGCATGAGGTCTTCGGGGGTGGGTGGGTGGGTGTGCGTCAAGCGTACGTACGCAGGGGTGGAAGAAAGTACGCTTGCGAACAGGGGGGATGGGGTCCAATTTTCCCGGATTTTTGTGTACGTAATATATGGATGGCCCCTATGCTGCACCGGCTTTTTGGAATGATCTGCCAATAGATCTCCGCCAGTTTGCACATCCTCTCATTTCGCCTGTTAATTTCACCTCTCCTCCGCTGCTTTCCACTCACGACTGAAAACCGAACTCTTCAAGCTGTCCTATCCTAATTCTTATGATTCTGCGCCACGACACAACCACCATCATCACCGATTACCACCGTTTAACCCTGCTGTCTCCTCGGCTTGACCTCCCCGGACTCTGACCTGGCACCGGAACGGATAAGGCGGTTATGGCTATTGCGGACTTGATTTGACATAGCGCCGGTGTTTAAGCTGGTCTCTCTGACGTGGCTTTTGTGTAGCGCTTAGAAATTTCGGAGATTTACATTACATTACATTATATATTATGACTTCCATGTAGTAATCGACTAATAAAGTTTAATTTACACAGATGTAGCATATGAACGAGATCCAAACGTCCAGAATAGTATTGAATGCCTTTAACTTATTTCCTTTAACTGCTTGCTAAATATTTTCTGTATTCATAATTACGAAACATATATTCAGCTGACGCAGTTTTCACTTCGTCAATAGTCGAAGATTTCGATGCTATTAGCGATGTGGATTGTGTTGGTTTTTTTAACATAGAGTAAATGATTCGTCTACTCTGGAAGGCAGACCAAGGATGAGCATTGCGGCAGATGCAGGAATACAAGGAAATACTGCAAGTAAGGTTTTATTTTTATAAATATTCATTTTGATGTCCAGTCAGGCCCGACAGGCTCCAGAAGGCATTAGCTATATGTTAACTAATGAAGCACTACATAAACGTTTCCTATTATTGGTTAGCACGATGCTAGAAAGCTAATGAATTTCCCTTCATCCTCCGAAGATGGAAAATACACAGTGCACTACATACTTATCTACCAAACTACCTAACCATTACATGTATAGTGGTATACAATGAATAATAAAATATAAAATAATATGAAAAAACTTAATATGATACGATATAATGTAATAAACTATGATACGATTTGTAATATAATTAATACATATATATGAGATTGCTGCTCTATAAGTAATGCTAACTAGTTAGATATATTGGGCTTAATGCAGACCAATGCATTGCAGAAAGTATATCAGCCAAGTGACCGATTGACTCACAGTCTGAAAGTAGCCTTCAGAACTAGCAAACAGGGATAAAGGCAGACAAGGAAGTGTAGGGACATACTGACAGAGGACAGCAGGAACACATATGCATACACACACTTAGACAGTTACGGAGACGTATACGGGGACACATGGAAGTAGGTAACGAAGCATCCAAGACGGACATGTTCTAAGTTTAGTCAGCAGCCAGAAACTGAAAGAGAGGCAGCCTAGGAGAGGAAGCTGCAGTGTGCAGATGGGGAGCCAGTATAGCACAACCCAGCTATAGGCTAATCCTAGCCAGAGGGGGTAGCCAGATATAACTTTTATGGACATGAAAATAGATACCAACGCCTGGTAGAAGGAGCAAAATCCATAGCCTCTAGAGGCCAGTCTGGCGAGCATTGGAGGAAGTGGCCACGGAGGAAGGGACGTAGCTAGTCCGAGGAGAGAGAGAAGAGGATTTGCGAGTGGAGCTGAGTAGTTGGGTTCTGGGAGTTGTCGAGGTAGGACGCTCGCGAACAGTACAACATGCTGGACGGAAATGGACTCAGACGTTGTAAAATAATATCCAATACCAAGTAGACACTATAGGCGTTCATCTTAAAGAAGTCTAGAATAGAAGTTCTGATAGCCGTCGCATTATCATCTGTATAGCTGAACAATCGTCTGTAATCGAACTCTGTATTCGTAAAGAGACATTCGTGGTAAATGGCAATAAAGAAACTGTACAGACAGAACCAAAGTCTAATAGATGTCGTAGACAGCAAACCAAAGGCTGTTATAGAGAAGAGTTATAGCTTCTGAAGCACCACGATCCAGAGGTGTTATACATATATGCGTACATACCTGCGTACCTTATATCTTCCTACCTTGTGTTTGTCACTTACTTATCCTTTGCAATAGGCAACTTTTTTCTCAAATTACTTATCTGCCACAGGTTACCTTTCTCGTGGCGAGCTGATCTTCTTGTTGATGTCTTGTGCGTCAGACAACGACTCAATAGACGTGCTAATTAATACTAATAATAATTACTAATAATACTACCTACTTACATACAATCATTCTTACATATGTGTACATAAATATATACAGACATACATACATGATGCATGCATACATAAATCAGCAAACACGCATAATAAGATATAGAATGTCACTTGAAATTTCTTGACAAAATTATTTCAGCATTGACCAAGTGTAACTCATAGTTTGCATTGTAACAATTGGCCCGCATTTCTGCAATATAGACGTGCTAATTAATACTAATAATAATTGCTAATTGTAATACCTACTTACATGCAATCATTCTTACATATGTATACATAAATATATACAGACATACATGAATGGAGTGGCGCCAAATAAGTTTTAACGCGCAATAATTGGTCAAGGCGTCTGCTGGTCGGTGAGCACGATAAGTATGAATCTAAGAGGATAATCTTTGTAGTTCGGTGACATTGGGAGCAGCAACGTTAACATAATCGCTTTAAAAATCTTTAAATGTGTAGGTCATTGCCACAGAATAAGACATGAAAAAGTGAATTAGTTTTGTGGTTTGAGTTTAATTAAAGAGTGTCAAAACCACCTTTCCTGTAATAATACGCTCAACGCCATCTGGACTGATGCTCGGGCTGTGATGAGTTACACAGTCAACTATCAGCCTACATAACATTGCACCATATAGCACTACAGGAATTTTTGTGGTACCGTTAACATGCTTGCAATGAACTTTATAATAAATTTCAGATGCTGACATGGTATATCGGAAGGAAACTGGTTGGAAAAGCCAGAACCTCCAGCTACGTGCCATGTTGTACAAGCGATTAATACATTCCATACGAAACTATGTGCTTACATTTTGCCAGATTCTGATTCCAGTCCTGTTCATCATAATCGCCTGCATGATCCTTGTGGATCCACCGAGAAACACTGTTTTGCCATCACTAACCCTTGACCTAACCCACTTCGAAGGCTCAATCACTCCATACAACGTTCGAACATCAACCGCGGAAGCCAAGAGACTGGCATCTTGTTATGACACTAGTGTTTCATGGCATAGTAACGCTGACTCCATCAAGTCAAAGACACATCACAGCACAATGGATGGCTACCTCTTAGGAATCGCAAAATATAACAGAAATCAGTTCAACTGGAACTACCTGATCGGCGCTACCATAGAAGAAGACCCAGACGGAAAGTTGAACATTATCGGATTTTTCAACAACCATGCCCACCACGCGATCGCCATATCCTTGTCGTACTTGGATAACGCTCTGATGCAATGCTACGGCAACAAATCGAAACAGATCGTAACCATCAATCACCCACTTCCCAGGAAACCCTCGAAACATGAGATAGATATCTCAATTCCGCCGAAAATGATTGGATTCTTATTCGCCTTTTGCGTGTCTATCGGATTGGCCTTCCTCTTCGCCACTTTCCTGGTCTTTCCGATCAGAGAACGAAAGTCGGGGGCCACGCATAGTCAACTCGTGAGCGGAATTAAACTACATAATTTCTGGCTAGCAACATTTACTTGGGATTACATCAACTACCTCGTTCCGTGTATCTTGATCATCATCATCATCCTGGGCTTTCACACAAAGGGTTACGGGCAGCATGCTTGGTGGGTATACCGTATTTACACGTAACCCTGCAAATATTGTTCATTCTGTTTACATTGCGAGTAGTATAGAAAAGGGAAGAAATCTATAAAAAAAAGTAGGAAGTGGAAGATGAAGAGGAAGAGGATAAGGACCAGAAGGAAGAAAAATGGAGAAAATAAGGAGAATGAAAAGAAGTTGAAGTTGGTGAAGGACCAGAAGGAACTAAATGGAAGATTGAGAAGAATGTGGAGCAGAAAAAGAAGAACGAAGAATAGGAGAAGGGAAACAAAAGGAGGAGAAGTCACAAAGATGAAGCAGTTGGAGAAAATGCGTAGCTGATAGGGATCGATGCTATTGCTCTCCACACCCGCCAGACAACTTGACGAGGATAATGTCAAGAAGTATGAGGGTGATAAAATGATTTAAAAAATTACTAGAAGTAAAAAAGTAGGAGACGGAGAAGGAAAAAGGAATGTTATGGGAGCGAGATGGATGAAGACAATCTCAGAAATGAGATAAAGGAACATAAAAATTGAAAATGCGGACAGAAAGACAGGGCGATGGAGGGGAAATTAGTTAATATGACATTAATTATATTGTATTGTATTGTATTGAAACATTTATAAAGCGCCTCTAGTAGGGTGAACCGTTCAGAAGCGCTCCCAGTGCGTAAGGCCACAAGAAAAAAAATAGGTTTTGAGAAAAGCAAAAGAAGACGACATGCTACCAATTAAAATTTGAGAGCGAGTAGAAGGAGACAGTGTATTCCAGAGAGAGAGACCAATAATCTTCATTCTTCAAACACGTTTCTCCTCCGGGAAGTATTTGAGCCTCCTTCTTCTAACTTAAGGTTCAGACAGTGAATGGTTTTCGTGAAATCTAGGATTACAGATAATGCTTTTTATGCATGTGTGTATTTTTCAGGATAATCTTCATTGGTTTAATGCTATACGGGTTTTCCATGTTGCCGTTTACCTACGCAATGTCGTTCCTTTTCAAAGAAGCCTCAGTCGGATTCGCCTGTGTTTCCGCAATCTGCATTATAACTGGTAGGGAGTCACAGTAAATCCTTTCAATGCTTTTGCCAATCTTTCCGAGATGAATCGTAAAGGTATCGCTGAGTTTAAACATCGCTGAAATTTCGCTTCGATATCATTTACTTTAAATGAAATATTATGCAATGGATACGCAATAAGCAATGGAATAATTCAAGGCATTAGCGATAGACATGTTTCGTAAATTATTATTTCGTGAAGAAATCACAGTACTTCAAAATCAACTAATTCGCTAAGAATCACAGTATGAGTAGGTTGAGGAGTTTCCGGGTTCATAATAAATTTTAGCATTATATTATATTGTCCTAGACTGGCCGCAACATGGCCACTTCAACAAGGGATGCGCAGCCTACATGGCGGCCTCATAATTATTTTAGCTATGCAAGAATATCACAGAATATCGTATTCTCACAAAACATGTGTAAAGACTACAGTATTCTTCTTGTCGTTTTGAAGGAACGTTTACGAGCCTCGCTATGTTCATTCTGAACGACAATGACCTAAGAACTTCGCAAAGGATATGCTACACATTCTTTCCCACTTACTGTTTTAACAGTGTTCTCCAGAACATCTACGTCAATTACTACAATCATAAAGATTGCCTCCGAAATATGGACCATGGAAAGAAACTTTCCGATCTCTGCGCATATTCAAAACGACATAATGAGCCCGAACCTTGTTGTCCAGGTATGAGATATCTGTTTGGAGTATTTAAAAGCCGCTGTGTCTTGTATGTATATCGGATGCACTTGGTGTTCATATGCGGCGGTCTATATCTTGTACGTCAATGTACGATGTATACATGTATGTGTGTATATATGTTCGAGTCGACATATTTGTCTGAACTTGGGCATCAAGAATTTAAATCTATGCAAAGACTTTAATTCTGCAATAAATTTTCAGTGTAACAGAAAGGCTTCTGACCCCGACATATTTTCAGCAACGCACATACCACCGGTATACTGTTCAACAACTTGAGACTCTTATCAGACTTCTCATTTGCGAGCCTCGATTCAAACTGGACCAATTTTACTAAAAATAGCTTTCCCGGCAGCACATTGAATGCTCACTTCACCCATTTCATCCACTTGCATACCGTTTACTACTTCTTTAGTGACTAGGAATGCCTGTTCCTGAATCAATATTAGCCTTTCCTTTTCTGATTCTTATTGCTACCTATTTCAATTTCTACAAAGGTGTAAAGTCGCCTTTTTCAACGTCACATTATGTGAGCAACAAATTATATTCTCTTCTTTTCTCACTTTATTCCATTCCTGTTTTATCCTATTTCTTTTTCCCAATCACACATTTCATCATATTCTCTTCCTTTCTCACTTCACTCGCTTCCTGTTTAATGCATTTTTTTCTTTCCTAATTATACATTTCATCACAACCTTCGTTCCGACTCCATCTCCTTGTCATCTGCGCCTTCCAGTCTTTTCCTTATCTGTATCCTAGATGTTTCCATTTCATCCAGTGTATGAGCTCTGGAAGACTTTTTTCAACCTCACTTTTTGTGTGCAACAATTAATATTCTCTTCGTTCTCACTTCAGTCGCTTCCTGTTTTATCCTTTTTCACTTTCCAAATTACACATTTCCTCATATTCTCTTCCTTTCTCACTTCACTCGCCCTCTGTTTCGGATTGCCTTTTCGTACAATCTTCAAATAAATTGGAACAAGAGTCAAATGCATAGCGCCTTCTCTCGCTCTTCTCTGCAAAGCCTTACTTCGCTTCCGGTTTACACATTTACTTAGGTAAGTAGGTAAATTCTGTATGTTCCTTATCAAACGTCTTCTTTTTAAAAGGCTCTTTCTTTCATATCCTTGTGATCTTGACCCTTACGCTGGTACACTGTACCACCTTGTGTTTTTGGTTTATCATTGCTGCTTTGAGTGGACACACAAAACCGATAGTATTGTTTACATGCAGTTCTGATAATCAGCTTTCGTGTCCGAGGTTAAACAATCAGTCCCAACTCTCATCAAAAGAAATTGTAGTGGGCCACATAGTGCGACCGTACGTTACCTCCCGGAATAACGTACGCGTACTGTACGTACGTTATCGAAAAATATAACGTACGCGTACGGTAAAAATGCCACAAATTTATCTGGTCATTCACAAAGAACCTCAATATAACTATGGTCTTATACGTTACGCGTACCGTACGCGTACGTCAAAATGATCAGTTTAACTCTACAGTATTAGTCTCTCCGTACGCAGGCATATTTACTTACGAACGGTACGGAAATTTAGTATTACCAATAAAATGACCATCCTATAAAGTGTGCCTTAAAATCTTAATATTCTTCACATTAGACAGAATATTACCAATTTGGATTTTAAAAGTTTGAAAGTAGAGATCATTGAACAGCCACAGATGACTGATGTAATGGTTAAAATTGGTTACGACCGTCAATCACCAACTATTATTGACTTTTGTTGTGCATAATGTTATGTATTTATTTTCGTCATGAATTGATGTGAACGTACAGTAACGTACGGCATAATAACGTACGCGTACTGTACGTACGTTATGGAAAAAAATAACGTACGTACAGTACGTACGGTCGCACCTTGGTGGGCCAGACGACAAAGCGGTTTTGAATAAAGTAAAAGTCATGCGGAAATTTTTCCCTCTATGAACTACGCTCTGTGTTATCTAAGAATCCGTTTTAAGTCCTTGAGAATTTTGTCTATTACTGGATCACAATGATCATGATCGTGGCATGACAACCTATCAACACCGCTTTTCCTTTGTGTGTCATTAAACGTAACAGTAGGCCTAGGCCTACTTACATCCAATACGCAGTTTCAAATTATAACGAAATGTTCGTAAGGTTGTAGCATTTGAACTAGCCTAATGCATGTTTCATACCATCAACTAACTTTTTCATTTCGACCAAAGGAATATCCTCCTTCTTTTCTTTGCATTTCTTCCTTACTCTAGTTGTTCTCGCCATTCCATTCTTTCTGCCACCAACTGCTCTTCCTTTCTCTGCAGCATCTCTTCCAACTTATCCAATTGCATCAAAAATATAATTCTTTACAGTTCCATCTCCTCTTTTCTCAACGCCATTTCCTCTCCTCTTCTTTCTATCACGCCATTTCCTCTTTTCTCAACGCCAGTTCCTCTCTTCTCCACCTCTGCTCTCTATCTTTACTCATCTGTTCACGCATTTTTTCTTCCTATTACTTTCTGACTTCTTGTGGCTGTGCTATCGCACATTCAAGCTCTTCCATCTCTTATCTAACTCATTCCATAGGAAACTTATTCAATATTGCCTCTCACTCAAGCGTTAACAAGTCTTTCAACGGCCTAAACAATGAATGACTACTCTCACCACTGTCAAACGCGCGACTAATGTAACTTCCTTCGACCAAGGTCCATCATCAGCCTCTTTTTCGATTCAAGCGTAAAAGTCCGTTACTGTTTGATTCACCAAATGGGTACGTCCACACCTTTTCAATACTCTCGAAGAAGCAGTTTATCCCCCGAAACTTATTCTAATTTATTACCCCGGTATTTCAGATGCTGTTAAAATTATTTTACGTAATTTATTAGCAGTAAACAGCTCCATTTAACTTATATTAAATTGCACCCCATTACATTCCTCACATTTCTAGACTTAGAAGCATAGATAAAGAAAGGGTTGTGTGGGTTTAGGACATCGGTACAGGCAGGAACTGTTAACCGTAACACCAGATTTCGCTAATGGCAGTTTGTCCTTTACCTCCGTGACTTGACTTGACCACCGGCTGAACAACTTATCAGACTTCTGTGAACTCGGCACTCCGAGCACTCTATTCTTAGATCCCATACAACTTGCCTTCGACTGAATCCTCTCGTGAATCAGATCGGCCTTAAAAATGGCAAACAGAGGTCTGAACGAATGCGAATCAGACCTGAATATGATCAGCCCTCGTCACATCCGCCAAGCAACTGGTGACCGCCCGTCTGAGTTCGACTTGTGGTTCGGCCCACTCAAATATTTACCGTAAGTTGTCTATCTCTTTCTTAGGCAACATAACGATCAATTCTTGGACGCGTTCTATTTCGTTGAAGCCATAAGTTTCTTCGGAATTTCTGCGTGGCCAGGGATAATATCGTATCCCACCGCTGCCACCAACTGTAAGCCGTACATTCCTCACAGGCATACACGAACAGAGCAAGACTGACTTCCTTTAAAAAGTAATAATCTATATATATATATATATATATACAACATTATACATATATACATATATATAATATATATTGTTCCAGACGTGTGCATTAACAATTGGTTGTACTCAAACTTACCTAAATTTAACCGCCCTATCACTGAAGCGTCTTGCTCCATTGCTGCTCCCGCGATAATGCATTAAAAACAGTAAACCAATTCCACCTAACCTAAAACGCAGTAAATGCCCGCGGAAAATTAAAGTATACCCCACAATATGTATGAACCGTGTATGTGTTTGTATGTATGTCAGTTTAATATATGTATGCACTTGTGAATGTATTCTTACATTATATATTGTACATATTCAAGTATGTATGTATGTATGCATGTACATGTATGTATGTATATATGTATGTAGATATTCCTGTCATTGAATGTTAATTGGCTGTCATCTATTACTACGACTTTTTATTTAGAACAATAGGTGACCCTAGGTAGCGGGATCATTGTTCCCTTTTGGGTCTTCCTCCTGGTAGCCCTACACTGTACGTGTACAGGGTGGGCCAACAAAAAGTTTTTGGAACATCAAAAAACAATGGGTGGACTCAGTAAAAGTGATATAACTTTGGTTCTGTTTGAAATATTTTGGTCAAATTTGGCTGTCATACGTAAATATGATTATCGCCCCTGCTTACAATCGTGAGCTTTGCTGCTCCGTTCAAGGGAACTGCTCAGAGGCGCATCCGACACCAGTCAGTATAATTTGATAAAAAATTCTTACTTTTGGCCGAAATATTAGCAAAAACGTGTAGGGAATACTTTTGGGCACCTGAAACGGAGCAGCAAAGCTCACGAAGGTAAGCAGAGGCAGGGCCCAGACAACAAAAATTGGATCTGGGTTAGATTCAATTTCGAGATTGAACAATTTGGATATGCAAGGATTTTAATGGTCTATTATAGACACGTAAAAGTTATGTATAACACTATACGTGTTAATACAAAAAATGTTAAAGGCGACCTTGTCTGACCTACAATTTCTTTTCCTAAAAGACAATGATTGTTAGAGTTCTGTGTTTGTTGATTACAACTGTTTACGTTACCAATTACAAACAACTGTTGCACTTTTACATAGGAACTGTTGTTGCATTTTAAGACACTTGCGACATTGACTGCAAAATAGCTGACAGCTACCTGTCGTGGGCGGAACCTGGGGTTGGGAAGCCATTGTTCTTCATGTTCCTTCAAGGCATCGTTTTCTTCCTCATTCTCTACATAATCGAAACCGACATCGTCGGACGTCTGCTCAAGGTGATGAACCCGAACCAAGTGAGTCAAGCCACGGTTACTGAGATGAATGCTGATGAAGATGGAAAGACTAGTGAAGACTCGGATGTGATTACTGAGCGAGAGCGCATCCAGTCGAATCCGATAGAGGAACTCGTCAAGACGGACCCAGTCGTCATCCAAAATCTGACGAAGCTCTATGAAAACTTTGTTGCCGTTAACCAGTTGAGTATCGGAGTCTCTCAGAAGGAATGTTTCGGTCTCTTGGGAGTCAACGGAGCCGGAAAGACGACCATCTTCAAGATGCTGACAGGAGAAATCCGGCCATCCTCCGGGAGCGCCTATATTGCTGGGATAAGCATCCAAGAAGACCTTCCACAGGTGCGTCAGAAGATCGGTTACTGTGCTCAGTTTGACTCCCTCATCGACCAGATGACTGTTCACGAGACGCTCTGGATGTACGCATGCGTACACGGAATTCCTGCTCAGGTCCGACAAAAGGTCATCGACCGACTCATTGAACGTCTGACGCTCAAACCGTACGCTAACAAACGAGCCGGAAATCTCAGGTAATTCCGAATTAACTTACTTCAAATTCAAATACTTGATGAGAAGTGAACAGCTCGATTTTATACAGCTATACTTAGAGACTGAATCTGATAATAAAACCTGCGTCCAGAGGAAGTGTGGTTTCAAATTTCATTTGTGATGAGATGTGAAGAAATCGATGTTGAAATATTTTGTCTCTTGCTGTGCAATATGTGCATATATTATAGGCCTATGCACCGTTTGTTAAAGCTGAAGGCATAGTTCTCGATAAGCTTCCGATCTTTAACCTTTACCTTTATTTTCACGTTGATGGTTTTTACCTAACCTTCCCCGTAGTTGCCTTACCTTATCTTATGTTTTAACAATTAAAAATGGCATGACATACCTAAATAACTTATCCTGTGTATTGTGTTACGTTGTTGGTAGTGGTGGAAACAAGCGTAAGTTATGCGTGGCCGTTGCGTTGATTGGAAATCCGACGGTCGTCTTCCTCGATGAACCGACAACGGGCGTCGATCCAGAAGCCAGAAGACAACTCTGGAATACTCTGGCCGCCGCACGAAACGTCGGCACCACCATCATACTCACGTCGCACAGGTACATCCTCCTCCTCTGGTTCTGCTTATGCTGAAGACCCAGATATATGGGGTCATAATGGAATCATGGACATATCCTGATTTTTATTAATTCACTAATTAAAAAAACATCAGTCGATCAAAGTCATTTGTCTCTTCTTTTGGTCTTTAATCACTTCATGTGTATATTAGCTTCTTCAAGATATCTATTAAAGAAACGCTTCTCGAACATTTGGTATTAAACCTACATACATACATGTATGCATGCATAGTTGCATACATACACACATGTACACACATATAGCCCAACAGAGACTAGGCGGACGAAGACAGACAACTTGCTCACTAGTACTAGTAGCCGTAATGTAATGTAATGTAATCACAGATTTATATAGCGCCTCTTCAGGAAACTCATTACAGGTTATCTCGACCTAACGCTTATGCAATAGAGATAAAGAAAGACCGAAAAAAGTTCACGTCGTAAGATGCTAGGTAACGCATTCCAGAAGGTTGGACCAAACACAGCTAAGGTTTTATGCTCCACTGAGGATGTTCTTAGTTGAGGGAACAATCAGGTCACACTGACAATTCTTTCACCTTTACTGAACATATTTCCAAACACCCACGCACTTCTTACTTTCATCTAAGGCGCCTCAGGGCTATCCGTCGATCTGTCTCATCTTCAGTTTTCACCTCCAAAGTCCATGCATCTGTCTGCTCTAGACTTTGCTAATCCAATTCCCTCCTCATTGGTCTTCTCAAGGTCCGTCTCACTCCTCTTCAGTCCGTTCTCAATGCCGTTGCTAGACTAATTGCCCGTTTTCATCGATTCTCTCACATCACAACCTTTATGGCAGAAGAACTCTAATGGCCCCCGCTTTCTGCCCGCATCCACTTCAAGGTCCTCATCCTTGTCTCTGAGGCTGAACTTGGTTTCGCTCCGAACTATTTATGTGACTTAATTCTTCGCCGTCACTCTCTGCTTCTCTTCGTCCTCTTCGTTCCTCTGACCGTTTGGACCTCATCGTTTCCCGCGTCAGTATTTCACTGGCTCAATCTAAATCTTTTGCTTCCATTGGTCCTGCCCTTTGGGATGAGCTTTCTCCCTCCGTTCGTTCTTCTATTCTCTCAGGTAACGTCTCTTCCTCATTTACCTTTGTTAAAGCTTGCTTTTTTCTCGAGATCTAGAAGCTAGAAGCGCTTTGTAAATGTCCGAATACAGTTAAGTACAGTACAATATCTGGCTGCTTGAAAAGAAAAGCGCCCTTAGAGAACCTATGGAGGGAGATAGCATAGTTACTAACTGTGATATGCTTACCTACTTATATGTAGTATTTCATAGATGTAGTTCGATACAAACACGCCGTTGCAGCGACATCGCGATTCTTTGTTTTTCAAGCATGGAAGAATGCGAAGCCATTTGCACTCGGATGGGAATCCTCGTCAACGGGCGGTTCCTTTGCCTTGGGAGCCTCCAACACCTCAAGGATAAGTTCGGCGATGGACATACGCTCATCATCAAGCTACAGCGCGTAGAAGACACTGAAAAACCATCGGAACTACAGGAACGGATTGAGAAACTGAAGGCTTTCATCAGCGAAACGTTCCCAGGCAGCGTCCTCAAGGACGAACACGAGAACCTTCTTAACTACCAGGTCAAGATACGGGCTTTTAAGTGGTCTAAAATGTTCGGCATCATGGAGAGAGCGAAAATCACGTACAAGATCGAGGACTATTCTGTGGGACAGACGACTCTCGAGCATCTGTTCATTGGATTTGCCCGTCTGCAGCGAGGGCCGCGAGAAATCTCCAAGAAGAAATGCTGTGGACTTTGCTAAGAAGAAGACATCTCGTCAAATTCTATCACGCCATCTATTGATCTCGTTTTTGCATTAAGAGACTACATAAACATAAGAAGATGAAACAACTACACCGTTGATAATCCATTATTTAACCCTTACAAAACTTTTCATTAAATTACTTTGTGAATGTCTCTGACGTGTTTTGAATGCACATCGTGTCGACGCGAAGTAGACCCTACGTCCTTAACTGAAGCCTGTAGGAGACGGATGAAATTTCGTGTCATTCCGTTCATGTTGCGCAGAGAAAGCAACTGCATTCGCTGCTTCTGATTAGTATTATTTTGGAGGAAAATATTTAGGAGCAGAGTAAATGTCTGGAGGGTCAGTTGTCGTCTTCAGGGTTAGTAGGAAAAGTACACTGAAAAGCGATGGCGCACTAAAATCAAACCGTAATGAGATCAATATCCAGAAGATCAGAAGATATATACCATGCAGCTCTCGTGAATAAGCTAGTGCCCTTCTGTCTATAACTGTTGGTTTCTTGATCTGTGTCATCTTCTGTATATCAAACTTCTCGACTATTTTACATTTGCAGCGATTCACTTTCCATCGGCCCAGATCTACTCGTTCCTCATCACACCTTTTTCTATCTCGGCATCCAGTCTCCTCCTCTGAAATTCTGAAATCGCTCCTTAATCTACGATGCACCAGCTCCTTCGAACAAACTCCAACAGATCGCTCAACCCCTCTCTCGTCTGTCAGCCAAACCTCCCTCCGCTTACCCACTCCTGCCGCTTTCCACTCACGACTGGAAGTTGAACTCTTCAAACTATCCTACCCTATATACATGCGTAAACCAACAAATTTTGCTTTACACATGTATATCACGTCCAGACGAATTCCTAAAAAAGTCATCATGAAAAAGTTTGGGTGAAAGTCGAGAATGTCCTGACGAAATGAAAAAAAATTGGTTGGTCCCCCAGAAACCTAGTTTCCCCTCCCAGAAGAGGGGGACTAGATTAACCACTCTGCATCCAACACTCCTTCAGCAACAAGCAGTGTCGCGTGGTTTGATCAGTTGGCATCTAGATCTATAATCGTGTTTCGTTCAAATGTCGATGCCAGTGGTTTGCAGCCTTTTTTAGAGAAAGGCACCCTTGCTGAAAGTCCTTCAATCAACTGTTCCTGGCCTTAATTTCGCATGTTTTTCTTCCAAGAAATTCGTTCTGTTAAAGACGAGTATACAACCGCAGTGTTACAACGATTTCAACACTACTTTAAGGTTTAAAACATAGGCCTATAGGCTTATAGGGCTAGAGGCCTTTGTCAGTAGTGATAATCAGAAACAGCAACACCAATATCACCCAGTAAAGGACCTAGCACTGAGCCCTGAGGAACGCCATAAGGGGCAAGGATCCAGCCAGGTCTAGAAGAGCCAAAACTACACTGTTAGTACGCTCTGACAAGAAGGAGCGAAACCACTATTAATCAATCAATCAATCAATCAATCAATCAATCAATTTTATTGTTCACTGCCTCATTTCCAAGTAAACAATGTTTACATATTGTTTACATACAGTTTCAGTGACAAAGGGTAATACCTTAAGGAACCTAGGGTTCCGCTAACCCTTTGTCACTGAAACTGTATGTAAACAATATGTAAACATTGCGATTTATATTTGCATATTTCTCATGGTACAAAATAAGCAAATATCGCAAAAGCGCCAATTAATCAATCAATCAATTTTTTTATTGTTCACCGCATCATTTCAAAATAAGCAATGTTTGCATATTGCAAAAAACACGTACAGTTTCAGTGACAAAGGGTAATACCCTAAGGGACCTCGGGTTCCGCTAACAAGGTAGCCCTAATACAAGTGTGTAACAGTCAGTCTAATTTATGCAATGATTAGCAATTACACATCGTTTTGACAATATTTATATTTTTCACACAGATTTTAAGTATGAAACATGACCATCAATGTTGTTTATTTAAAAAATTTCTTTAGTTTGTTTGGCAGCGAAACATTTCTATTGACCAGTTCTACAATCAGGAGCTTACAAGCACTTTACTCGATTCAACAGCAGAGAAACTTTCTTAACACAGTTCAAGTCCAATATAATCTCTAGTTTATTTTTAGACATAAGATGCGCTTTAAACCTCTTCTTAAACTGATGCGGAGTGGGTAGGAGGGTGAGCTCATTTGGCAGTGAATTCCAAAGCACCGGTCCATAGTTTCGAAAACTGTATTTCCTGATGTTAGTGCGTATGCAGTGTTGGTGATATTTGTTTGAGGAACGCGTTTGATGAGTGTGCACTGTGGAGTTTGTATAAAACCAGCCACCAAAGCTTTTGGGTAACAAATGCATATGGAACTTATACATAAATAATTTTTTTAGCCAGTGTAATTTATTTATATTTTCAAGGGGCAGGATTCCCAAATTCAGGTACAAATTTTTAGTGTGTGCTCTCGGGGGCGCATCGCATATAATTCTCAGAGCACGCTTCTGCAGTAGCATCAAGCAAGTCAAACGAGTGTGGTAGGTAGATGCCTATACAAGGTTGCAATAGGAGAGGTATGGGTCTATTAACGAATAATATAGGTTTACAAGTGAATGTTTCGGCAAAAGGTGCCGTATGCGAGAAATTATGCCAACATTTTTAGCCAACTTCTTTGATACCGGTATTTCGTTTATATGGACTTTCCATGACAAGAGCTCGTCTATGTATACTCCCAGAAATTTGCACGAAGCCACACTACTTATACTCTGTTTATCTATGTTCAATCAATCAATCAATTAGACATTTATATAGCGCGCTCTTCAAGGCAACTATTCAGAGGCGCTCCCAGCCCAACCTCGACGAAAGAGAACAGCCTTAAGAGCAGAGAAGAAAGAGGTGGATGAGTCTCGAGGGAGAGACCGCAGTCCAACAGGAAGGCCGTTCCAGATAGTGGGACCGGCAACGGAGAATGCTCGCTGTTGCATGGTTGCAGTGCGAGCGAAAGGAACATGTAAGTCACCGCGGGCGGTGGAACGGAGTGAACGGCGACCAAGAAGTGCGGACGCTGGAAAACAAAGCTCACGTAGATAGAAAGGAGCGCGGCCAAGCTGACACTGCCAGACAATAGAAGCAACCCGGTATACAATGCGTTGCGAAAAAGGAAGCCAGTGGAGGACGTCACGCATGTAGTCAGACACGTGACCAAACTTAGGGATGCGCCCAACGAGGCGCGCAGCAGAGCGTAGAACGCGTTCAAGGCAATGCAGTCGAGTGTGAGGGAGACCAATATAGAGAGAACAGCAGTAATCAAGTCGACAGGTAGTAAGATTTGATAGTAAGATTATAGTCGTGTTTAAAAGCTTTATTTCCCTTGGAACAAAATATAATGTAATTTGTTTTGGTAAGATTTAGGGACAGTTTATTTGCTTTGAGCCAGTTATTTACCTTCAGTAGTTCACTATTTAACTTACTAACTAGTTCCACTAGTGATTTGTTAGACATAAATAAACTGGTGTCATCTGCAAACATGAGAAACTGAAGTGTTGTTGAAGCATGTGATAAGTCATTTACGTAGACCAGTAATAGTAGTGGACCAATATAGAGCCCTGTGGGACGCCACACTTAACTTCCAGCATGGGCGAAGCATGTCCGTTATATAAAACATATTGCTTTCTGCCCCTTAGGTAGTCCCTGATCCAATCTAGACATATACCCCTTATCCCATAATGGTTCAATTTCGAGATTAGAATATCATGGTTCACCGTTTCGAATGCCTTTGATAGGTCAAGGAAAATCCCTATAGAAAAGTAACCATTGTCTCTGGCTTCGGATATTTTATCGTACATTTCCATGAGTGCCATAAAAGTTGAATGGTTTTTCCGGAGCCCGTACTGTCCTTTGTATAATATGTTAGTTGCTGTAATGTATGACATCATTCTCCCATATGTAATTTTCTCAAAGAATTTTGAAAAGTATGGCAAGATAGATATAGGTCTGTAGTTTCCAAGTTGTTTCTTATCTCCACTTTTATAGATGGGTATCACTTTAGCTATTTTTGTGTTGTCGGGGACCATACCTGAGTTTATTGAGCAATTTATAATCTGTGTTAGCGGTTCCGAAATTGCTTCGAGTGTAGATTTAGCAATTTTGGGGCTAATTTCATCAGGTCCCTCACTAAATGTCGTACGAAGCTCTTTGGCTATCATTATTATCTCCGAGGGACCCACCCGTCAGCCCAAAAGAAACAGAGAGGCGTTGAAAGAGAATGTGATGATCAACAGTGTCAAAGGCCGAGCTGACGTCAAAGAGGGCCAAAAGAGAGATCAACCCAGCCCCCATGGCACCGTAGAGGTCAGGCAAAAGGCGAATTAGGAGTGTAGCCGTAGAGTGATTCCTCCTAAAGCCAGATTGTTGAGAGGACAGCAAACAATTCATGTCTAAATAAACAATCAACTGATTTGCGACAATACGCTCCAAAACCTTGGAGAGAAATGACACATTAGCTATCAAGCGAAATTTGCCGAATCACTCGAGTCAAGTCCATCCCGCTTCAGTGCAGTGCTGGGTGTAGAATGGACCGTTTCTGGGCGGCCGGCAGATGGGCCTCGCGGATCGAGCGATTGCACATCATAGTGAGGAATGGGAGTAGAACGTCGATGAGATCCTGTACAAGGAACATAGCTACAGGATCCAATTCGCACGTCATTGGAGCAGAGGTCATTATGAGTAGGCCTACTCGCAGCTCAGCACTCGTGACCTCGTGAAGGACGGAGAGACGGCAATCCGTGGACGGAAAGTATGGCGGGGAAGCGGAAGAAGTTGCCTCTCGCATGAATGATATTTTAACGGCCAGTTCCTCAAGAAACTTGTCGGCGATAAATGGTCGCTGGCTACCCGACTGGCGGTCAAGGAGGTCAGTGAAAGCAGTCCAGGGCTTCTTCGGCTCGCCCGACCGCCGGCTAGTGATGGCCGCCCAGTATTTCTGCTCCCTGCTCCGGTAGAAAGAGTGCATATATGTCTGTCTTGTCTGACGAAACGAATCCAGTCAATACGAACCTTCGGAGATCGCGTTCGTCTGTACACACTCTTCAGACGCCGAACAAGACGCCGAAGGGTTCTGCATTCAGCGTTATAGCATGACAATTCAAAATTATGTACAATATAGTAAAAACAAAGAATTTACAGAGTTTAAAAGACACCATTTAAAGGTGTCAAAACAAAACTTTACAATGTCACTAACATTCAGTGTTTAACAGCATAAAGTAATCCATCAAAATAATGTTTATTATACATGTATTGCAATCAGATGATCTTTGGTGCAAGCTAAGCATTGTTTTGCAGCAGATGTCATACAAGAATTTTGTTTAAATTATAAGAAAGATTCTTAATGAACATTCATTATGTACATGCGATTACTAATCTAGTTTTTTTAAATAATAAACTAGCTTTGATTGTAAGTTTACAACAAGAACTTTTTATTCTACTTTTCAATTATCAAGAATTTATCATTTAATGCAATCAAACAATTTTATGGAAATACATGCAATGATGTAAACATTGAAATCCGTAATTCATTATAATTTGTTATAGATTTGAAAATTAAAGAGAACTGTAATATCCCCAAAGTCTAAATCTATTTCTATTAATATTTAATACACTTTAATAATTATTTATTAACCATATAATTTCAGCATGAGATTCTTATTATAGTTATAACTTTTTACATAAGTAATCACTCAATACAAACAAGCAACATTAACATAGCCTAATGCAGGGGTTCTCAAACGGTGGTACGCGTACCCCTAGGGGTACGCCAGGTGTCGCTAAGGGGTACGCGAAAATAAAATGAAAAAATAAAGTTTTAATGAGTTTATTCCCATGTTTCTTTGATTAGCTATCGACTATTGAAGTCACTATTCTACGTCCACCATACGCTTCTTTTTCTTTAAATTTTCTAGATGAGTTTATGCCCAACTTTCTTTGATTAGCTATTCTATGTCCACCATGCACTTCTTTTCTTAAAAGTTCAAATTTTCTATAAGTTAATGCCCATCTTTCCATTTTCGGATGTAGTGTTGCCGGCAGATTTTTCAGTCCAGGAGAGACCATTTTGTTGAACTTTCATGTGATGGTGGATTGAAGAACGAATTCATGAAAGACATGTGCGATTTCTGGTTGAAGCGAAGAGCTGAACATGGATTAATTTCTTATCGAGCTTTAAAATTTTTGATTCCCTGCAGCACGTTATACCTGTGCGAAACTGGTTTTTCAGCAATGCTTGCGATTAAAAACAAATACAGGACAATGCTTGAACTCGAACCAGAATTGCGTTTGAAATTGATTAATATTAAACCAGATATTGTAGGCCTAAATCTGTGCTTGTCGAAACAGGCCCACAGCTCACATTAACACTTTGTAATAGTGATTTAATTTTAAGTTTTGTTGATATGATTTCATTCTTAAAAATTATATTTTACATTCTTAAAATTATATTTAAAATTTGTCTACCTATGCCATGGTCCTACGCTAATTGCAGGGGCACTTCGCGCTCGCCTGTAGTTTCTGATCAGACGGTACTTTTGCTGGGGGTACGCCAACACTCGATTTTTTTTACCTGGGGGTACAATAAAAATAAAGTTTGAGAACCCCTGGCCTAATGTATACAAACAGTTAAAAAAAACCTGTAACACAATTATATTATGTACATATTAGAATTCAATAACTAAAGATCTACGAAATCATTCACCAAAATCTATAGACAACACGAGAAACATTATAACCTACAAAATCTTTCCTTTACTGATAAGATTGACCAGTCTAAAGACTTCAATTTGTATGCAGCCCTCATCAAGCAAGTTCTTACTGTTAAATTCGAGCACAAATAATTTACACTTATCTCTTAATATGTTGGAGATAATTTCTTTGTTACAATAGATGATCTGTATTTTCCTTAACTTGACAATAAATGCACAATCCATTATCATGTTTCTTCATTAAAAGAAGTCTTTCATTAAGGTTAACTTTCCCCAATTTTAGTCTGGATATTTGCTCTTCCTGTTTCCTACTAAGATCCATGAATTTATTATTTGTGTCTAATACAGGGAAAATGCTCTTATTTTGAAAACCCTTGATATCACTATCATATTCCTTTTGCCATTTAGAGATTATATGATATTTAATGATTGAAAATACATCTTGTAATTTTAAATAATCTGTGGAGTTAACTGTGGGCAGATCTAATGATTGCTTTGCTAAGGAATCAGCTCTTTCCTTACCCAGTATATCTACATGACTAAGGATTCATATCAAATGTACCTCACTTATCTTAATTTGATTAAAGATTCTTATTGTATCCTACAATAAAATGGGTCTGGACTTACAAATGGATTTGTTTAGAGAAGTAAGCACACTTAAAGTATCAGAAAATATAGCAAAATGTTAAAAATCCTGTTTTTCATTATCAACTATCCATCCCACATGCTGCATCAACCATTACCAGTTCATTTGTCTGTATCACCTTCCGGTGAACAGATGGCAACAAGGTAATGGTTGTCAACACATCCAAATTTTGCTATGCCACTATCATCTTTGTCACAGTAGTCATAAGCAGTTTTTCCAAGTCAGAGAACATGTCTTCACCGGAGAGTGCGCCATACTCTCGCTTGAACTCGGAGTCATATAGCTTCTGGACTCGACTAACTGAGGACAGAAAGTGACCATCAGCAGCCACACGGAAGTATTCATCACCGTGTTTCAGCAGCAAGTCAGTTTTCAAACAGTGTAAGGCTGATGAAGCAGAGTGACCATGGTGGAACAGGTGCAACAATGTCTGGACTCATGTCACGAAACTTCATAGCAGCAGCGTTGTCAGTGGAGTGATTCAGGCAATGATTTATCATGACAGTGGTGGGATAGGCACTATTCTTGGCTGCACTGTGACTTCTTGAGTACATTACAATCCTTAATAATACAATATATACATGTATTGCCAATCCTATCTATATTTGTTTTGACATTATAACATAAATATATGTTGCAATCAGACTCAATATGCAATACACAATACTCAACAGTACACTCGCAAAGAGCAGAAGTTGCTACTCTGGTTAAGAAATAATGGTAATTCTAAAAACAACAGGAATATTAATAATAATAATAATAATAATAATAATAATAATAATAATAATAATAATAATAATAATAATAATAATAATAATAATAATAATAATAATAATAACAATAATAATTGAACAAACTTGAACAAATACCAAGACAGGATGCGCTCCTGATACTACGAAGCTCAATAGGGGCGCCGAGGCTCATCCACATCTTGCGCTGCACGCCCTGTCATGACCACCCGGACCTCACGAGATTCGACGAAAGACTACGCTCGGGTATCGAGAGCATTCTTAACATCTCTCTTTCTGACGATCAATGGACACTTGCTTCCATGCCTATCAGGATGGGCGGGCTGGGAATAAGGAGAGCTTCTTCGTTGGCACTACCAGCTTTTTTAGCTTCAGCCGCAAGATCTCACCTCATCCAATCACACATCCTCGCCCTTACACAGGTTCCTGAAGACTCTGTTGTGGAAACAATGAGAACTCGTTGGCAGCAGAGCATCGTGGAAAAGATCTCTTTCCCGTCTTTAGACTACAAACAGGCCTCATGGGAAATACCATTGTTATCAGCAGCCATGACAGAGATCGCATCTCGATCTCAGGACCCGTACGATCGGGCCAGGCTTAATGCTATACAGGCCCCGCACGCCTCAGACTGGCTCCATGCCCTTCCGCTTGCAGCACAAGGCCTAAGACTGGATGACGAGTCGCTGAGAGTGGCCGTGGGCCTAAGACTGGGTGCAGTCATCTGTGCCCCACACACATGCGCATGCGGAACGATGGTTTCAGCCAGAGGCTCACACGGATTGGCTTGCTCACACAGCTTCGGCAGACAAGCCAGACACGCATCAATAAATGACATCGTGCTGCGCAGTCTCATAAAGGCAGGCACCCCTTCAATCAAGGAACCGGCTGGCCTCTCCCGACTAGACGGAAAAAGACCTGATGGTCAAACTCTGATTCCGTGGAACAGCGGACGTTCCCTAATTTGGGATGTAACGATCATTGACACGTTTGCGCCATCATACTTGGCCGAGACGTCTACAGCAGCGGGGGGAGCTGCAGAAATAGCCGCAACTCGAAAGAAGACCAAATATGCGGAGCTATTGACGAGGTACAGTTTCACACCAATAGCATTAGAAACGATGGGACCGATAGACCACGAAGGTTCGGCGTTTATCAAAGAACTCGGCCGACGGTTGACAAGAATAACAGAAGATCCACGAGAAACCTTCCTGTTACAAAAAATATCCATCACAATCCAGAGGTTCAATGCTGTCGCGTGCCTAGGCACGATGGGAAACCAGAATCCTGATTTCTATGTTACCGGATAATGATAACATAATAATAATAATAATAATAATAATAATAATAATAATAATAATAATAATAATAATAATAATAATAATAAATTTTTGTGACGCCCGATGGATCATGTTTACCTCGGGACAAAAAAATAATAATTATAATGGTTTTCATAATAATTATTATCATTATTATTATTATTATTATTATTATTATTATTATTATTATTATTATTATTATTATCCGAGAATTCATGTCTAGGTTCTGTTCACTCAGAAAATCGAGTTCACCGTCGCTGCCTCCGTTAAGAAAGCGATGGATATCGACGGGTTTATTGCTCTTTGGCTCCGGGTAGCTTTGACATGGCGCCTTGGAAAGCCACTACGTTGAAACGCTGCACCATCACCGATAGGTTGTTGAATAGGAAGTTTGTATATCATTTTTGTATATCAATTTTTTTATCATCGTTATAGTTATAATAGTAACAATAATCATCGAAGATAGCAATTACAGCAGTCCCTTAAGCTAGCCCTGAGGCAGCCATGGTATGAAGTGTAAGCGACTGTATTTTCTTAGCCTCAGCATAATGAGGACGGGTCTCGCCAGTTTTCTCACCCGCCGTCTCATCTTCCCACCAGCAGTGTATTTTCACTTTGTTCAGTGTACTCAATGAGGATACATTTTGCTGACTCTCCACGTGATGTAACTAGTGGTCTGCAGTTATTTCAGCCAAGCCCCCTTGCATAAAACAAGCCCATACTTAATTTTTTATTTGCAGCGTTGCACATTGACAAGCCACTAGGCTAACTAATTGCCTTTGTCTGATTACAATATACCCAAGAACTGTTCCACATGAACAAATGTGAACTGAGTTTCGTGTACAGTCTTGCAGTGCGAGATATTAGCGTATATATTTAGTGCGTTTACTTTAGTTTCACGTGTATATGTATATATGATAGATGTATAACGTTTAGTTGTACGGTCTTAGCGTAGGCCGCGGCTGGCACTCGATAGGCAGCCGCGCGCTATATGTATATTATTAGATTTCGCTTAGGCGCACAGAAGACAGGTGTGTCAAGAGGCGCGAAGAATTATGCTGACTGGAGAAGTTTGAATTCGTGTGTTCGCTGTAGTAGTGTTGCTGACTAGTTGAGTTGTAATTGAATTGAGTTCTGTCTGTTTGTTTCAATTAACAAGTAAAGATATTAAACTGTGTTGATGATTAATTCAGACTAGGTTACACAGTAGAGATAAAGCTACTTATACGTAGATTAATGTCAAAAGGTGAACATTTAATAGGCGTTAAGTACGAAGAGAACAAGGATTCAATCAGAAGGATTGTCAACGGAAGGATAGGGTTGACATTATTGGTGGCAGCGACGGTGTGGATAAGAACTCACGGTGGATAAATACTCACGGTGGAATAAATACTCACGGTGGAATAAATACTCACGGTGGATATAAACTCTCGTTATCGCCGAAGGAGGTGATAGAAGAATTTACAACGGTGCTAGAAGAATCTACGACGGTGTTAGAAGAATCTACGCGTTGTTGCTGTGTGACGAGTTTACGATATCAACGACGGTGGAACACGAGAAAAACGGTATAAAAATTTCATTGTTTTCCACGAACAAATACAAAAGAAATCCCGTTTGTTTATCGATTCACACACCAAGAAAAACCGTGACTTCTTTGAAAAGAGAAATCACTGAAGTAAACAAGTAAGATGGAGAAACTAAGTGCTGAAAGACAATCAGATATTAAGAAGATGTCTACGGAAAGGCTTAAACAGCGTTTGTTGAAAGCCGGTTTTAAAGAAGAACAATTAGAAGGTATGTCACGTGGTGACATGATGAAGGAACTCGCCGAAGTGTGGGTGAAAGAAGAAGTCGAAGAAGAAGGTGCCGTTGGCGGTGCCGTAGAAAAAGCTATTGAAAAACCTCCTGCGCCTATGTCTATGGAGATGTTGATGCAGTGGATGATGATGAAAGAAGATAGAGAAGAGAAACGAAGACAAGAAGAGAAAGAAAAAGAGGAGAAACGGAGACAAGAAGAGAAAGAGATAAGACAGGAAGAATTACGTCTTCAGAGAGAGAAAGAAGAGAAGGCAGATCGTCTGCAGAGAGAGAAAGAAGAGAAGACAGAACGTCTTCAGAGAGAGAAAGAAGAGAAAGAATTGCGCTTGCAGAGAGAGAAAGAAGAGAAAGCGGAACTTGCAAGGCAAGAAGAATTGCGCTTGCAGAGAGAGAAAGAAGAGAAAGCGGAACTTGCAAGGCAAGAGGAATTGCGCCTGCAGAGAGAGAGAGAAGATAAAGCAGAACAAGTGCGTAAGGCAGAACTTGAATTGCAAAAGCATCAGTTTGAGATTCAGTTAGAACAGCTGAAAAGAGATAGGGAAGATGCTGAAAGAAGAAGACTGGAGCAGATGATTGAATTTGAAAGAGCTAGAAAAAGTGATGAAGAGGTTCGTCAGCAACAGATTGAAGCAAAGAGAATGCGTGAAGAAGAAAAGGAAAAAGCGCGAACGTTAGAGTTAGAACGCGCAGAACAGATCAGACAAGAAGAACTCAAATTTCAGAAAGAAAGTTTGGAAAAGGCAGAGACAGAAAGACAAGAACGTCTGAAACTGGAAAAATCAAAATTGACATTGAAAGAAACGCAAATGAGAGAAGAACGGGAAGCAGAAAGAAGGAAGCAGCAAGAAAGTGAAACTTTGGTGTCAAAAATTAAGAAAATAGGTGATGCAATGAAACATGTATTGCCTCAAATGCCAACTGATATGATGGAGGTGCCATTATATTTTGAAACAGTCGAGAACGCATTTCGTAGTTTTGCTGTGGAAAAACCGTTTTGGGTGAAATTATTACTACCATTGATGACGCCGAAAGCTCGAACCGTTCTGAATAGATTGTCATTCGATGATCTAGACAATTATGATAGAGTCAAACAGCACTTATTAAAAGAATTTAAATTGACCTCGAGAGAATACAGAGCCAGATTTGTGGATGCTAAGAAGACAACAGAAGAGACTTATACGATGTTTACGGCAAGACTTAAGAACTTGCTAAACTATTACGTGAGAAGTCGAAACGTGAACAGAGAGTATGATACGCTCTTTGATTTGCTGGTAGCGGATAAGCTGAAAGAATGTTTACCACCAGGTCCACTACAGTTTGTATTGTCGAAGGAAGGAACTGACTGTCTCCAAGCTAGTGCAGTGGCAGACCTAGCAGATATTCATGTAAACAATCGAATTGGGTTTGCAGTTCCAAATATAAACAGTTATCCTTCTCAACGTTCCGTAAATCAAAGCCAGAGTGGAAAGTGGAAAAGTAATCCAGAAACAGGGAATCAGTTCAAAGGTAAAGAAGTCAAGGCTAGTGTCCCTGTATCCAATGAGACCAGAGAAGTGACGTTTGGTCGTCAGGGATTTAACAAATCGTCAGCGCCGTTTGCCAAGAGGGAAGGCAACACATCGTTTACGCAGTATAAGAGAACTGAAGGAAATGAACAACGAGGTATGGTTGTGAAGCGTTGTCACAACTGTGGTTCAGACAAACATTTGGTTAAATTTTGTCCAGTTCCAGTGGCAGCAGCTAGTTCTAGCAAAAATCAAGAACGCACAAGGGTGAATTTGATTCAAGTGGTTAGTGATACAGATAATCAAACCGCGAGTCAAGAAAACCAAGAGACTGAAGTAAAGTCAGTAATGAAATGTGGTATTCAAAAAGAAATTCTATTGGATGCTGAAATTCAGAGAGAAGTCATATTAAAAGATGACAGTCGAATATTGAAGAAATCGTTCTTGCAATATGTCGAGGTCGAAATTCGTGGAGTAGACGGTAAAGAGCCAGTGAAAGTCAAAGCACTGAGCGACTCGGGTGCTGAAATTCCGGTGATTAGTGAAGAATTACTGGAAGGCATGAAGGTGGAACAAATTGGAAAAGTGAACTTGCAATGTGTGGCAGGAGATGCCATTCCTGCGAAGTTAGTGAAAGTTGATGTTAGACTGTGTGGTATTGACGTGGAAGAAGAGGGATTTCCGCGTAAAATCCAATGTTCACTTACACCTTATGTCACCTTGATGTGTGCTAGTATTGCAAAGATGGGCAGTACAGAAAGATTCTAGTTGCATCCCGAGATAATTGCCGAATTAAAAGCCGTACCACAGATGAAGGTCAAAACGATACAAGGAGATGTGAGTGTACGAGCAAATGTAATGACGAGAGCGCAGAGTCGGAAACAGGAAATGGTAGATGTTGATGAGAAGAGTGAAACTGAAAGTTCAAGTGATGAGGAAAACGAAAGTAATGAGCAACGAAGCAAATCGCGAGATGGTGTAACATCAGAGATGAATGAGCAAGAGATGGCTGCATGCGAGAATGGCACATTAAATGAAACTGAAGAGGACAATGAATGTGATGTGGGGATAGGAGACACTTGTATAGAGATGAAGAAATGGACGAAGAACAAAAGGTGCAGATTGCCGATTCGAAGAAGTTCGAAGAGCAACAGAGAAAGGATGAATTGTTGAAGCCGTGGTGGAAGTTAGCACAAGAGAAAGAATCTGAATTCTGTGTGATCAACGGTTTATTGCATAAGAAATATCAGATATTAGACCAGACGATATATCAACTAGTGTTACCAAAAGAGAGACGAATTAAAGTGATGGAATTGGCGCATGAATCAGTGTTTGGAGGACATCTAGGAGAAGAGAAAACAAGAGAACGAATCAAATTATCTTTTGTATGGCCAAAGATGAGAAGAGACATTGTGAAATTTTGTAAGTCTTGCGAGAAGTGTCAACTAAAGGCAAGGAGTCTGGTGATGGATAGAGTGCCTATCACTCCAGTCTCAAGAGAAGAGGTCGCCTTCAGGAGAATGACGATGGACCTCGTTGGCCCGATCGATCCAGTATCTGCTGCAGGTCACAAGTATTGTTTATGCATTGTGGACTCGTGCACCAGATGGCCTACAATCTTCTTATTGAAATCGCTGACAGCGAAGGCTGTGTGTGAAGCGTTGATGGAACTGTTCATGAACGTTGGTGTGCCGTCCGTGATTACAAGTGACCAAGGAACGAACTTCACAGCCAGTTTGACAAGAGAATTTCTCAATTTAATGGGCTGTACTCCAAGGTTCGACACACCAGGACACCCAGAAGCTGCTGGATTAGTAGAAAGATGGAATCAGACATTTAAAAAGATGATCCATCATGTGATAATAGACAACCCGAGGAAATGGCACAAGATAATTCCTTTCACAGTGTGGGCATTACGAGAAGTGCCGAATGCAACTACTGGAGTATCACCATATATGCTTGTCTATGGGAAAATTCCGAGAGGACCATTGGCAATATTAAAAGAGAGTTGGACTAGAGAAATAAACTTACCACCTCATGTTGGAGTTAAACCAGAAAAGTATTTGAAAGAACTCAAAGAAAATATGGAGAAAGCATTATTGTTTGCAGAATCTTACTCTCGAGAAAAGCAATTACAATACACAAATCAGTATAACAAGAGAGCAAAGCACAAAGAATTTGAAGCTGGTGAGAAAGTCATCGTTTTATATCCAACGTCAACGAACAAACTTATTTCTCGATGGCATGGTCCATGTACGATCATACATCGAAGATCAAAGTACTCTTATTTAGTCGATATGGGTGAAAATGGTCGAAAAATAATTCACGCCAACAGGATCAGAAAATATGTTACTCGAGCATTAAGTTGTGGTCTAATCGTTGAAGAAGATGAAGATTTTGGTTCAGTGGTTGAATTACCAATGAGGAATGAGGTTCAAGATGACAAGAATTCACTTAATCTCGATCCTGAACAAATTAGCCATTTGACATCAACTCAACAAGAACAGTTATTGAACGTTTTGAACAAATACTGTGACAGATTTTCAGAAAAACCCGGATTATGTACATTGGTTGAACATGAAATTGAACTAAAACCAGGATTTCGTGGAAAGGAATTTGCAGCATATCGAATTCCTCTGATTTATCGAGCAGAAGTGGAACGTCAGATCAAAGAAATGTTAAAAACAAACATTATTAAACCATCATCGAGCAGAATGGCAAGCCCTTTGGTTATTGTTAAAAAGAAAGACGGATCTTTAAGACTTGCCTGTGACTACAGATACATTAACTCATTCACTGTGGATTGTAAATATCCGATGCCGATTGTCAGAGACGTTTTGAACAAAGTTGGAAAGTCTAATGTGATTTCCATTTTGGACTGTCGAAGTGCTTATTGGACTTGTCCAGTAAAACAATCTGATCAATGGAAGACAGCTTTTGTAACACATAATGGACTGTATGAATTTACTCGTGTTCCTTTTGGAATGATAAATTCAGGACGAACTTTTGTTAAGGCGATAAATTTAGTTTTACAGCCTATAAGCGACTTTGCAGAACCGTATGTTGATGACATTGCTGTGCATTCTGACAGTTGGAAAGTTCACTTGCAGCAGTTAGATGCATTCTTGAAGCAAATGCGATTGCATAATATTACCTTGAATTTGAAAAAATGCATATTTGGTAAGAGTGAGGTAAAATTTATCGGTCATGTGGTTGGGTCTGGTAAAATAAAGATGAATCCAGACAGAATTGAAAGTTTGACTAATCTGAAGATCCCAGAAACTAAGAAGCAAGTTAAGCAACTGCTTGGATTTTTTAATTATTACAGACAGTTTATTAAGGACTTTGCACAGATTGCGAAACCTTTATCTGATTTAACTAGTAAACGTGTTTCTGATAAGATTGATTGGACTGTTGAACATCAGCAAGCATTTGATTTACTTAAAGAGGCTGTGCGATCCAAAGTAGTATTATATGTTTTTGAAGTGGGAAAACCATTCAATTTGTACTGCGATAGTAGTGACTTTGCAGTTGGGGCTGTTTTAACACAGATGGACGACAAGGGAATAGAACGCCCTGTGTCATTTATCAGTCAGAAATTAACTGATACCCAGAAGAGATGGGCTACTGTGGAAAAGGAAGCCTATGCTATAGTTTGGGCTTTAAACAAGTTAAAAGAAATTATAATTGGATCGAAAATTTTCATTTTTACTGATCACAATCCTCTTACATATTTGACCGAGTCAATGTCTAAGTCTGCTAAACTTGTGCGTTGGGCGTTAGCCTTACAAACTTTTGATGTTGAGGTGAAGTACAAGAAGGGCAGATTGAATGTTATTGCTGATTGTTTGTCAAGGTTATAAGTAATCGTAAGACTGTTTATTGATTAGTTAGATATATATATATATATATATTTGTTTCATGTATTTTGGTAATTTCGCAAATTTTGAAATTTAATTTGCTCAATTCCAGAAAAAGGAAAGAGGTAATGTGAACTGAGTTTCGTGTACAGTCTTGCAGTGCGAGATATTAGCGTATATATTTAGTGCGTTTACTTTAGTTTCACGTGTATATGTATATATGATAGATGTATAACGTTTAGTTGTACGGTCTTAGCGTAGGCCGCGGCTGGCACTCGATAGGCAGCCGCGCGCTATATGTATATTATTAGATTTCGCTTAGGCGCACAGAAGACAGGTGTGTCAAGAGGCGCGAAGAATTATGCTGACTGGAGAAGTTTGAATTCGTGTGTTCGCTGTGGTAGTGTTGCTGACTAGTTGAGTTGTAATTGAATTGAGTTCTGTCTGTTTGTTTCAATTAACAAGTAAAGATATTAAACTGTGTTGATGATTAATTCAGACTAGGTTACACAGTAGAGATAAAGCTACTTATACGTAGATTAATGTCAAAAGGTGAACATTTAATAGGCGTTAAGTACGAAGAGAACAAGGATTCAATCAGAAGGATTGTCAACGGAAGGATAGGGTTGACAGTTCCACATGAACAAACTTTTTTGCTGTTGACCTTAAATTTTTGGCCTCTGTGTCACAAACTTTCTACATTTTGCCTTATGCATCACCTCCACCAAGTTTTGCTGAATATTATTATTAAATGTGTAACGTGGCCAGAGCCATTTTAAGGAGTTTGGGGTCCTAGGCACAATCAGCAGGCTCATCACAACTCCGCCTATCTGTTGTACTAGTCTTGGAGCGGCAAAAATGCCGACAGGACTCACTCTAGAATTTATCCTGGACAACGATTTTGATTAACAGCGACTATCCCTCTGATCTGGTACTCTGGAAATCGGACTTGGACCTCTTTTGGACTACTCTCTGGAAACCCCCTCTGATCTGACGTAGCGCTCGTGAATAGGCTGGTGCCCTGTGCTTGGCCTTCGAGTGGCGCTTTAGAAGTTTGGAGATTACGACTACGATACGATTACGATTACGATTATAGTAAGCTACATGGCACGAAACTTCACAGCATCAACGCTGTCAGTGGAGTGATTGTGGCAATGATCTATCATGACAGTGATGGGATATTCTTGGCTGCACTGTGACTTCTTGAGTACTTTAGATTAGATTAAACTACGTGATGCCGTATCGTTTAACAGGAGCGCGATAAAAACATCCGAAAGGTCACCATAGAAACCTTATTGCTATTACTGGTCAGCTGATCGAGTATGTCATTGCATCTGCCGACTGCATATTATCACGAACAGATCTGAATTAAACAATGACGTCATAAACAATACAAAAACATTAACATTACTTTAATTCACAGCTAAAATACGTTGCAGCTAAATCGAATTTAACGGTTTCATTTTGGATACTCCTATGTCGGCGTTGACAATGCTGAATAATTAACGTTATTTTCACGCTAACATTGTTATATCAGTACTTTTAAGCAGGCGTGGTATGATTTAGATGTTTTTTGTGAAGTTACACGATAATCTGTTATGCAAACAGCCGTTTAAAGTCTGGATTCTGGATTCTCTACGACAGTTATTTCACCGTAATGGCCGAATCAAGTGAAGCTACACACCAGCATGGAGGACATTCGTATGTTTTTTTTTTATCACGTTAACAATAACAAGCTTTTAACAGTGTGACAGATGAGGTTATAGCAATCTTAAGGTTTTATCTTAGTGTGCTTGAAGTCGCTCAGTTACCCGGTTCATTGTCCATAAACTCTCCTTGTTAGTTGTAGGGAAAAGTTGCTAAAGATGGACCACAAAAGGATGATCGTTATTGCTCGTCACATATAAGGAAATATTTATACTACACGGTCACTGCATGTGGTAGGCAGTGATGTACAAGTAGATACAACATAATTTTCATTTAAATTATTTGGATGACAAATATATTTAAACTTAAAAATTGTACAAATGGTCCATGTTAAGAACCTGGGCGCTAAAGTTGAACCATGGAACAAACGCATTGATAACGACGGATCGTCAGTTTTTATTCAGCAACAATTCCTGCTAAAGTAGGCTTACGTTAGACAACAGATATTATGTCATGATCGTCATCTTCAGTTCCTGATGCAGCCATTTGTTATTTTGTCAAGTCTATTGCCCCCTTAGTGTTAGTCCTTATTTAGTCCTATGTCATCTATATAGCGTAGTCTTGGTCTGCCTTTGTGTCTTTTCCCTTCGAATTGTGCATATAGTGCACTGCGTGTTTTATCGGTAAGTAGTAGCTGTTGATGCTGAGAGGTTAGCTCAGGTGTTC